>BLBF01000065.1:11561194-11592083 GCA_015471245.1 Laticauda colubrina | reverse complement strand
TATCTATCTATCTATCTATCTATCTATCTATCTATCTATCTATCTATCATCTATTTAATCTATCTAGTTATTTCCTAATAAACAACTCTTTACTGTCTCTGTGCTTTCTGAAAGACTGTTGTTGATTCCTCTTGACTTCATTGTTGAAGAACAGAAAGACCCTCCATGATAATGTTGTTGAGATCCTCTTCCTAAATTGTTTTCTTGCCTTCTTTGTATAAAATGGTTTCATTTTACATTAAGTAGAAATCTCAAAATAGATTTCTTTCTGAAGCAGGAAATAACAAGCTAACTCTGGTGTGTTTGCCCCCCAAAGCAGCAGAGAGACAGTACTGAAATATGTTGAAAGCATTGTTGAAGAAAATATCCTTAGAAAATAGTAATTTTGAGATTTGTTAAATTTACTTTAAATATCTAAAGGCACATCTCTATGCATATGATATTACCGTATATACTCACATATAAGCCGATCTCGCATATAAGCCGACCCTTAAAAAACTGCCCCAAAATGAGGAATTTTGCAAAAACTCACATATAAGCCAACCCCCAAATACCATGGTGTGTTGTTTATCAAAGCATTTGTGTAGGAAACAATATTATAACAACAATAAACAATAAACAAAAAGCTTGCAGAAGAGCATAAATGAGAATAAAAGCCATTATTGTTGTGTTTTACCTTTATTTATTTTCACAAATTAAACTGTGTCTCAGAATCCTTCAAATTCATCCTCACCATCACCTTCATCCTCAGATTCCCCAAAGAGATGTTTCCAGTCCTCCAATGTATATTTGACATTATCTTCATCCCACATTTCTTCATCTTGATCTTCATTTTCATTTTCTGCCACTTCATCACTGTCTTCATTGCAAACACTAAAGTGGTCACGTGAATGACTAACCAATCAGAGCGTGTTATATCCGGTGGTAGAAAAAACAAAATGGAGGCTCCCAGAGTAAAAAGAAATGTGCTGTATGTATATATCGCTGTATGGTAATATCGATATTATGTGATCTGAGAAGTGGTGTCATATTGTCATGTCGTTTGTGTCAGAAATCAGATTTATGCACGTATAAGCCAACCCCCAAATTTGAAAAAAAAAAAGCGTTCTAAAGTCGGCTTATATGCGAGTATATACGGTAATTCCCTCTCACCAATTATTGAAGAACTGAGATGAAGAGATATGTGAATAAATATCAAAATTTTGCTCTACTTTAACTTTGCCCTGTTCATTGGAGGGGATTGGAGATTGGAAAGAAGTTTAAGCCGAGTGAATACTAACCAGAATTTAAGGAAATAATAGAATCTTGCCTTCCCTTCTCAACAGCAAGAACACCTAGATTTAAATACTGCCCCATGGCTCTTTGCAGCACTCTGTGGATGGTTTAAAATATCAACATATTATCCCCAACTCATTTTATTGACCTCTGGAGGATGGAAGGCTGAGTCAACCTTGAGCCATGTCAGGTTCAAACTCCAAGCTGTGGGCAGAGTTTGCCTGGATGATGATCCCTTTTCACTTTTCATTTTAAATATTAAAACCACATATCATTCATCAATGAGCCATGATGGTCTCTCCCTTCATTCTTCTTACAGTGATCACTTAACCAAAAAACAACACACGGCTACTAAACATGATATGTTCAGATGAACTTATCAAAATAATAATAACACATAGGAAGGAATCCCCTTATTCATGAGAATAAGATTCTTTTAAATATTGAAAAATAAAAAAACCATTAGGCGTCTATTGAGATTACATCTCTCCTACAATGTCTTTGAGTTAAAAAAAATATTTGCATTTTTACTGGGAATAAAGCCTTTTATTAATTCTGGGGGGCAGTTCAGCCCAGTGTTACTAAACACATATGGTAGGGTTATGAAATAAAAACTGTTCAACCATTAAAAATATTAAAATGCACTGCAATAAAAACCACCTTGAAGAGGCCATTGTAGACAAGGCTCTGCTCTGGGATTTGGGCAAATGACAGATTAATGGGATGTGAAATAGGTCATTTGCTAGGGATTTGAGAAGGAAGAAGACATTCACATAAAATGATTAGATTGAAGAAACAAGCACCACTATGAAAAAGAGAAACCAGTCAGACACAGGGGAAAGTACTTTCTTTAGGGGAAAATCAAGTATGAATTTACGGTTCAAGAGACATTGTTTGAGTAGAAAATTGATGCACAAAATGCTTTCTCAGTGCTACAGAATCAGCAGGTCAGTGAGGTACCCAGAAGTAAATATCTCAAAGGTCCTCCAGGCAGTGAGATGTGATCAATATTTTAACTTCAGCACTTCTCTAGTTGTATTGATAAAGCTGCTTTACCTTTTATTATCAAACTTCTTTTTCCCTCCTCCAAATGCCTGAGAGATCCACCTAAAAGAAAAGATTGAAATTGTGAAATCAAACTTCATGAGAAAATCTGTCGAAAGAATAGAAGGATAAGTTGACCGGTAAAACACCATGCTTCTAAAACATGTACATATGAAACATGAAAGATTTCAGGGAGTGATTGTGGGAAAAGAAAAAAACAACTGTCCTATTCAAAAGGTGTTAATGTATTCTGAGTGCACCAAGTCATACATCATAATTTAAAGCTACAGTTTTTGTTTTCATGTAACATATTAAACCAAATTTAAATAAATCACATTATTATTTATATATGATGGAATCCACTCAGCATGCATAATCTTCTCAAAGGAATGGAAACCTGCTGTAGATGCATTGGGTTTCTGTAAGGACTTGCCTCTCCTCTCTCAAGAAAGCAGAACTCTTGAAACAGGCATTATTTCAAAAGGAAACTTTTATTGGGAGAAAGTGATAGCAAGGGAAGCAAGGCAGGATCTGAAGTTCTTGCTCAAAAACTCATTAGACATTGCAGAAAACCCCTCCCCTACATCCAATCTGAGGTGAGCCAATCCACATCCAATGTGAAGTTGTTTTGAGGGCTAGAGCCAAGAAGGTGATCAAAAGTTGTTCTCAGGTACTGCTTTGCCCGTTCCCTCAGAGCTGAGGCAAAACAGATGGCCCCAAGCCTTTCCCTCCCCCTCACTTTTCCAAGCAGGTACATCAAAGTGGCAGGAAGACTACAGGAAAGAAATTGTAAAGAAGCATGCAAGGCCCCTCCCTGCCAGAATGGCAGCGTCCCAATAAGGATCTTAGGGATCTGACAGTTTCTTCACAACTAATATGGCAACTATTCTTATAGGAATGACATATCTCTGTTCACAGTTGGGTTTGTAGTCTACCTTCTATAATTGTGAGCCATGGAAACAGACACCTTTCTTGCTGTGTGAATAGTAGCAAGTTACCAATGATATAAAGATCAGTGATAGATAATCTTCTTGGTGGTATACCAAACATGAAACCTCTTATCCACCTTGTTGTGGTACCAGAGAAGTTTGCCAGTAGATGGAATTACTCAAAAAATCCTTTCTAGCAGAGGTGCCCATGGGGTAAAGGATTAAAAGAAATCAAGATTACAGTTGAAAATGTGAGATTGAAGCCCACACCCTCTTAAAAAAAAACCCTTCTGCCATGACATATTTTAAAAAATGGCTGGGGCATTGATACTGGATTTTTGAAATTTTTGCTTCCCAGATGCCCTTATTTTCTGATTACATCTTGCTTCCCCATTCAATGAATAAAGAAATGGAATCCTACATCCTTCCCTCTATGTTATAGCAATCCACTGTATATTGGTGAAGAGTTACACCTGATTAAGGAATTCTTCAAAGCACAATTAATGAATTATCAAAGAATACTTTGAATGGGGACACATATTTTCACCTCCATTTGTGAGGATAGTCCCACTTTCTATCACTCTGAGATAAAGAAATTGCTTCTATATTTTCTATATTCTATATACCCAAAGAAATAGTTTCTATATTTTCTATGAAAAATATGATCATTTGGAAATCTCAAAACAAGTTTCTGTCCATGACTTGATTAAAGAAAGCCTTGCTTTTCCCCATATTCATATGCTTTTATTCTCAGGTCCTTTTTACGTCTCATTGATTTTTAAAAAGTGATTGTTTATTTCAGTTCAGATAGGAATGTAAAAGTATTTTTACCTACAGTATATTTCATTGCTATTGTATTTGGCTATTCATATTTCATAACAATATAGATCCCGCATTGAAAAAGATCTGGCTACCAGCCTTTATCTGATCAAAAATGTGGAAATATATATGTTTACATTATATTAACAGATTAACACAGTTGGAAGAGAACTTGCAGGTCATCTAGTCCAAACCCCTGCCAAAGCAGGAGACCCTACATCATTTCTGTCAGAAAGCAATCCAATCTCTTTTTGAAAGTCTCAAATGATGATGCTCCAACAACTTCCTACGGCAAGCTGTTCTACTGGTTGATTGTTCTCACTGTAAGAAAATTTATCCTTATTTCTAGGTTGAATCTCTCCTTGATCAGTTTCCATCCATTATTCCTTGCCTGGCCTTCGGGTGCCTTGGAAAATAGTCTGATCCCCTCCTCTCTGCGGCAGCCCCTCAAATATTGGAAGACTGCTATCATGTGTTTTGGCTGCCATTGCACACTGTTGGCTCATATTTAATTGGTTGCCCACAAAGACTCCAAGATCCTTCTCATAGTTGTTGCTATTAAGCCTGGTTTCACCTACTTTATACGTGTT
The DNA here is from genome assembly GCA_015471245.1 of Laticauda colubrina. Classification (NCBI taxonomy): domain Eukaryota; kingdom Metazoa; phylum Chordata; class Lepidosauria; order Squamata; family Elapidae; genus Laticauda; species Laticauda colubrina. Next base: position 11,587,426 of record BLBF01000065.1, on the reverse strand, counting down.
TTGATTTTTCTTGTCTAACTATAAGATTTTACTTTTCTTTACATTGAATTTTATTTTGTTGGATAGGGCCCAGTGTTCAAATCTGTCAAGATCCATCTGGATCCTGAGCCTATCTTCTTGGATGTTAGCTATTCCATCCAGCTTAGTATCATCTGCAAATTTGAAAAATTCCCCTTCTATACTCTCATCTAAGTCATTTATGAAGATATTGAAGAGTACTGGGCCTCAAGCCCATGTCACACTGAACCAACGGATGCAAAGAGGATGTAAAACGGACAAAAAACCTTGCCATCCGTTTGATAACGCGATGCATCCGTTGGAAAATGCAATGCATCCGTTGTGTACTCACTGCGTACGTCTTTCATACGCTCTATTTGTAAAACATCAGTCTACTGCTATTTCATCCGCTCAAAAAGTTTTGAGCTGCACAAAACTTTTTGAGCGGATGAACTTTCTGCCGTGTACGATCTACATTCGTGACACATACGGGCAACAAATGTTCTACGTCCATTGTCATCTGTTACATGTCCGATGTATCCTCTCGGCATCCTCTGGACATCCACACAACTCACATCCACTCCAGCGGAAAGTGGAAAGAAGGAGGAAGCGTAAGGTACACGGAACGTCCACACAGCGTTAGTAGCATGGACATAGAAAGGATGAAAGCGGATGCAGCTTGGATATAAAGCATTAAAATGGACAAAACATTCGTATATGGGACGTATCTCGGATAGTTAGGATGTCTGGAGGATGCCTAGATTATGTGGAAGGACACCTAGTGGAAAACTGACATTTCCTATAAAAAGGGGACAAGGGGACTTTCAGTCCAGCAGCTGTGGTGTGCAGACCTCTTCAGCCTTGCTCTTGCTCTTCCACATCATCCATTGATCTCCACCATGGATCATCGCACACTTCTTTTGGTAGCCACCATCATTCAACAACAGAACCAAGCCCTCTTCAGACTGTTTCACCTTTTCTACGCAAAGAGAAGAAGGAGACATCCAAGAACTGTCTGGGTCTGACGATGGATTGGGAGAAGAGCGGAGTTTGGACTGTATGACAAGCTGATAGTGGAGCTGAGGAATGAAGACACTTGTGCATTCCAGCATATGTATGGCAGCTGGGAGGGTGGACCATACAGTCCCACTATGCTTGCACTGGAGGTTTATCTATCCCTCAACTATCCTTATCCCACAGTTATCCTTACCCATCCCACAGCTATCCTTACCCATCCCACAAGCATGCAAAGGCTTAACCCTTTTTTCAAAGTTTTCCCCAACACTTTATTACTTAATACTTTTTTTACTTAAAAAAGGAACCAAGTGTGCGAAGCAAAGATAACCTTTATTAACAAACTGTATGACTTTATTAAAAAGCAAAATGCCCCAAGTTAAGTTTCTTTAAGCAAAGATAAGGTGAGCAGGTAACAACCTAGTCTCTGGCACTCTTTTCAGTCACTCTGAGGCGTGCCCATGGTCTCAGATGTAAAGGGGCCAGGGACTTTGGAGGTGGCTGTTGCTGGAGTGCTGGTCTGAGGCGCCATTGGGGTGCCTGGCCCCAAGAGTACAACAGGAGATGGTGTGTGCAGGAAGCTCTCAGAGAGCTGACTCAGTCCCGTGAGGTTGAGAGGCCCTTCCTCAAGTACCTGGGATGTGAGGCCCAAGACTGATGACAGATGTTCTGAGGAAGGTCTTGGTTGTGGGGTGGAGGAAGGAGGAGTGTAGTGGGGCTGTCTGGTCTGCAGCTGGGTCAGGTGAGGCATCTGTGGCATCCGAGGAACCTGGGTCTGGACTGGGAAGAACTGCCTCTGCTGTTGGAAATCCTGGTAGTGGTAGGCTTGGTAGGCGAGGGGTGCTGAAATCCGTGGAAGGGCTGTGACATTGGCTGGGGTGGAGGACCAGACCTGGAGTGGGTAGGAGAAGGTTCAGCTGGGCCTGGAGGGTGGTGCAGAAGAGCTGTGATCCTCTCCTTCATCGCCTGGTACTGGGCCTCGGGCATGCCCACGAGGGTCTGGCCCACGTACGTGATGAAGGGCTTGTGGTTGGAGGATGGTATGTCAAAGTGGACCAGCTGGGAAAGGAGATCTGTGCTTGCTTTGATTGTGTCCCTAATCTCCAAGAGGACAGTGTGGCTCTGTCCCTCCGGTCTGCCTCTCGGCCTGCTTTCTGTGGAGGTGGAGCTGGGTGTGGGTGTGGGTTGGTGTCTGGTGGCTGCCTCTACTTGCTCCATCTAAGACAGGGGATCCTCCCATGTCCTCTGGCATGGGGAGTGCAGCTGTGGGGGGAGTCTCTGTTGTGGGGCCCTCCAAAGACACCTGCCTGGACACTGTAGCTGTCTCCTGGCTGGAAGAGGAGTGGCTTTCTGTGGGCTGTCTGAGGGAGAGGGTTGACAGAGGGGCTGCTCCTCGGTGGTGGATCTCACCTTCCAGGAAACTGCGCCTGGCCATGACTGCCAGTCAGTTAGCTTGACAGCGGCCTGCCCAGATCTCTTCAGGTGCAGCTTGCCATACCAGGTGTGCATATGCTTCCACCACCCCAGGAGAACATCTGAAGTGTAGCCCAGGCTCTCCGCCTTCTGTCTCCACGCTGCCTGCTTCCACTTGGTGTCACAATAGAGCCTGTGGCCCTTCCTCCACAGGTATTGCGGATGTGTCATCTGCTTCCATCTGCTTCCATCCGCTAGGCTTCCTATGAAAGTCCGCTTTACATCCCCGCTACATCCTCCCCACGTCCGTTCCTTTCCGTTGTTGTCCGCTCTGTTTATGCAAATTTGGGGCACTTTTGAAAGCGTATAACAACAGATGGAAAATTTGCTCATCCGCTGTGTCCTTTTTACATACGTTTTGCATCTGTTGGCCAATGTGATCTAGCCTTAAGATAGAACTTTGTGGTACCCCACTGCTTATTTCCCTCCATGTAGATGTAGTACCATTAAGGGCTACTTGTTGAGTATGGTTTGTCAGCCAGTTACAAATCCATCTGATGGTGATTCTATCCCATTTTTTTCTAGCTTATGAAGAAATAGGTTGTGGTCAACTTTATCAAATGTCTTACTGAAGTTTACATATATTATTTCTACAGTATTTTGTTGGTCTACTAATTTGGACACTATGTTGAAGTATGAAATAAGACTGGTTTAGCCTGGTCTGTTTTTAACAAACCCATGTTGACTTCTATTTATTACTTTACTTGTTTCTAGATGTTGGCAGATCTGTTATTTATTATCTTTTGCATTATGTTCCTGGGTATTGATATTAGGCTGATTGGTCTGTTGTTTCCTGGGTCTGTTCCTCCCCCTCTTTTTTTGAAGATGGGAATCACACCAACTCTTTTCCAGTCATCTGGTAGCTTCCTGGTGCTCCAGTATTTTTGAAAGATGTGGTATAGTGGTTTTGAGATGACATCTGCCAGCTCCTTTAAAATTCTGGGATGTAATCCATCAGATCCTGGTGATTTGTATTCATCAAGATCAGACAGTTGTTCTCTTACCATTTTTTTTGCTTATTTTAACTTTTATTTCTAGTCTGTCTTTTACAGTTATATTTTGGGCTATAATTTCTTTTTGTGTGAAGACTATAATTGGGCTATAATTAGGTTGGGCTATAATTTCTTTTTGTGTGAAGACCAATGCAAAGAATGAATTAAGCAGCTCTACTTTCTCTCTGTTGCCTGTTACATCCTTGCCATCTTCTCTCTTTAGCGGACTGATTGTTTCCTTGGTTTCTTTTTTGTTATTTATATGCTTGAAAAAACGTTTATTATCTTTGACTTTTGTTGCAAGTTTTTGTTCATTCTGAGTCTTTGCTTTCCTGACTTCATGTTTGCAGATTCTGGCTATCTGCTGATACTCTGTCTTAGTTATGTGTCCTTTTTCCATTTTTGTACTTGTCCTTTTTGTCTTTCAATCTGTCATTGAGATTTTTGTGAAGCCATGCTGGTTTTTCTTGGTTTTCTTGTTTTTCTTTTTCAGCTGTATTGTGCTGGACTGGGTTTTTATGATCATATTTTTCAGAGTTTTTGAAGCTTCTTGAACTGTTTTCCCCTTTAGGATTTTCATCCAAGGAATCTTTCCAAAGTTCTCTATTAGCTTATTAAAATTTGCCTTTTTAAAATCTAAGACTCTGGTATCATTATGTTCTTGTGTTTGCATTATTTTGAATTCCAGTATGTTATGATCATCCAAGTTTCCTGCAGCTTCAACTACCTCTATCACTTCTCTGTTCATAAGAATGAAGTCCAATATGGCAGTCCCTCTGGTTCCCTCTTTTACCTTTTGGAAAACAAAGTTGTCAGCTAGATTGGTCAGGAACATATTTCTCACTTGGTGTGATATTGGAGTTTGTCTTCCTTCCCATCAGGCCTTACTTCATTATTTGACTTATTTTCTAGGATGGTTTCCTTGGAATCAGGTCCTGGAGATCATAAAAATTGGTCACCTTCCCTCCTCGATTTTAGTTTAAAGCCCCCCTAATAAGTTGAGCTAGATGTTTTCTGAAAACATTCTTCCCAGTCTTTGTGAGGTGCAGCCCATCCCTTGCCAAAAGTCCATCATGGAGGTAGTGGAGACTATGGTCCAGGAATTCAAAAAAAATTTGGGTGACACCAATCCTTTAGCCAGTGGTTCACTTCTAGAATCCTTTGTTTGCTTAAGGCCCAGTCCCACTGACCAACGGATGCAAAATGTATGCATAAAGGACACAGTGGACGAGCAAAATTTCGGGGGTGGCTCCACCCATTGTCATCCACTCCAAAAAGTGGTGAAAAATTGCATAAACAGAATGGAAAAGAATGGAAAAGAACGGACGTGGGTAGTATGTAGCGGGGATGTTAAATGAATGTTCATAGGAAGCCTAGCAGATGAAAGCAGATGGAAGTGGATGACACCTCCGAAGGGGTTCCGGGGTAGAATTTCGAAGCGGATGCATAGCGGATGAAGCGGATGCATCACGTACACCTAAAAGAAAGAAAGGGGATACTGCACGGATGTGTATCGGATGCAAACCATTCACTGCGCATCCTTTCTATTTCCGTGCTACTAACGCTGTGTAGACGTTCCGTGTACCTTTTGTTTCCTCCCTCTTTCCGTTTTCAGCTGTAGCGGATGTGAGTTGTGAGGATGCCCAGAGGATGCAGAGAGGATACAGCGGACGTTTAACGGATGATAAACGGACATAGAATGTTTGTTGCTCGTATGTCACGGATTTACATCGTACATGGCAGAAAGTTCATCCGTTCACAAAGTTTTGTGCAGTTCAAGACTTCTTGCGCGGATGAAATCACAGTGGATGGATGCTCGATGGATAGAGCATATGAAACACGTATACAATGAGTACACAACGGATGCATAGCGTTTTCCAACAGATGGCAAGCTTTTTTTAACATTTTACATACTCTTTGCATCTGTAAGTGCAGTGGGACAGGGCCTTTACTGGATGTTGACCTTTTGTTGGCAGTACAAATGAAAAAAACTATTTAGGAACATGTTGGCATGTTCCTAAAATTTGCATGCAGATTACAGTGTCTATCTCTGATTTATATTTTAAAAATCTAACCCAGAGTGAATTGAAAAAAGGATAATTTTCATTTTAATCAAAAATTTGTAAGCAATTTTTATTAATGGCAACATAAATTAGAAATATTGCCATATGTTAATAAATGTTGTGTGCATAAAATAGTTATGAATTTTCAATGGATTAAAAAACAACATGACTTAAAAAACTCATTGGATTGGAATAATGCTCTACTAATGCAGACCATAAAGCACTCCAGATTTTTATTGATCTTTACAACCCTATTCTTCATCCTTATTAAATGTAGATAGCTGCAGCTTAGTCATCCCATTTGAATCAAATAGAGAACTTCAAATATTCAGTTTGGATTGAATTAAATATTGCACTTAGATGCTGGCTTTTTAATGGCTGTTCAAATAAACCCAATCTTGTGAAGATAAAAAATATCAAAACCAACCTTATACATTTTCCATTATCCATACCAAATAAAATGTATTTGAAGAGCTTTCAAATGCATGGTTCTGAGCATTTTTTCAAAGTAAACTAGCTTTGTTTTGCTTTTGATTCCTATTTTGGAAATCCATGCTCAGCTGAGAATAGATAGCAGTTATAAAGCTTTTTTCATACCTGCTACTGTCCCTTGCTATCTTTTTTTGGACTATAGTAGATTGCTTTTTCTCTGTGGAATAATGACAGGCAGGCACAGGTATGAATATGTTGTACTGTGTTAATGAAGGGCATATTGTTTAAAATTTTCAGCAAACTAAAAGTTGTGAGATGGACTGATGGGAGAAGGATATTTGGAGATACCTGTCAAAATCCTGTTCTGATTTATTCTTTTTCTCTTCTTGCAAGAATTTGCTGTCCATATTTGCATTCTTCACATATCTGTATGGTGGATGTCCTCTTTGCAAAGCATCTCTTATTACTTCTTTAATCACCTATGCCAATATCCGAATATTAAATGTATTGGTTTTACTTCTGCTTTTTCTTCACTTCTCCTCTTTTTCTAACATATAGATATTTTTTGCATTTTTAAATAGTTTTGATTGGACATTTTAGATACATAGACTAATTCAAAAGGATTGTGTTAAAAAGTTATAAAATATACACCTCAGCAAAAGGAATAGCAATGTAAGATCTAGAGAGGAATTGTCATCTTCTGGACAGATGTAAGATGGGTTTGCAAAATATGTTGACTCAGTATCAACTTTTTTAAAAAGTCATAGTATTGTTTCCCATACCAAGTGAAGGCTGCCAATATTGTGGCATGTGTATGTATAGAAGAAGAGAAGTGCTTGTCACAGCTATAGACTTATGAGTGAATTCCTCTCCTCACTTTCAATAATGTAATATTTCTTGCATTTGTATGAACCTTAATTCTTTTTTTATTTTTATCCTGCCTTTATTATTTTTACAAATAATTCAACACATCGTACTCCTATCCACTTTCTACCTCCTATTTTTCTCACAACAACTCAGTGGCCCAAAGTTGCGCACTGGCTTTCATGGCCAAAGTGGAACTAGACTCACAATCTCCCACTTTATAGGCCAGCACCTTAACCACTAGACCAGGGGTCCCCAAACCTGGCAACTTGACAACTTTAAGACTTGTGAACTTCAACTCTCTGGGAGTTGAAGTCAACAAGTCTTAAAGTTGCCAAGTTTGGAGACCTCTGCACTAGACCAAAGTGGCTTTCATCTCATTTCCTCTGATTTTTCACCATTTTCCACATCACTTTGATAGTTTGAAAACATTTCAGACAAGCACTGTTCTATCTACAATTACTAGCTCTCACAGCTTAAAGGAATCTAAAGGTGCTGCTCACACAACATAACCAAGTCAAATACAAATCAAGTACCTTCATTTATAGTTTTCTAAGAGTTGTACCTTTGTTTCTGAGTATCTGGTATGTTGTGCAAATGCAGTCTATTTATTTACTTATTGCACAATCTCAAGATTATTTATGCTGTTTACAGAAATGAACCATAACCACAAAGTTCCACTGTAGAAATTAATTGCAAAATTATAGATCAGAACATCCAAATATTCATCCAGCCCTATCTTAGAACTGTTTTCAGTAGTGTCTGGATTGCAAAATGGTCTGGATCACAAAATGAGATGGTGTGGATCATCCATCTCAATTCAAGTCATAGGCACTGCCACCAAAGCAGGGTGGAAATGGAAATGGGGAGCCATTATTAATTGCATGATTTTGGTTGAGGAAGGTTATCTAGCAACCTTCTAGCTAGTAGGTACTTGTATAATTTTGGTTGAAGTAAGAAACTTACTTAATTTGCAGTTGCCTATGGAGATTCTCAGTCCTCCCAAGTTGTCCCCCAGGTGCTTTTTCAAGAGGCAGCTGGGCTTTCTGGTTTTTAATTTGCAGTTTCATGCATTGTGAAAATCTAGAAAATTAAATTATTTGGGGAAGATATTATGATTCATCTGGATACTATGTATGGAGACATTTATTTATTTGTATTTTTAAACCACCCAATATCTGAAGAATTAATAATAGTTGGGGTAGGGATATAAACAGAAAATCTATTTCTTTTATGTCTTGCTCATTCAATAGTTAACTCTTTGATCAGCCTTCCCCATCCCCCATGTTTTAAGATGAATCTTCCTCAATCCTCCTCCTGATTTGAGTTACAACTCCTGGACAAAGAAGGTTTTGGTGGTTGGAAATGTTCAGAGTTGTGGACCCAACTGATCTAGAAAGGTGTTATGAAATAACTAGACATAAAAACAGAGATCTGCTGATGTAATGCCTGGTTAAATTAATTACCTGTGAAGAGAATGAGTGCTTAGGAAATCAATGAAAACTCCAAGCAATGTAATAGATGGCCACGTTTCAAGGTCTTTTCTTGCAGACTGATTATACACGAAGGGTTGTTTTGAACAAGGGGCTCATATCAGGATAGCTCGATCTATTTATGTAGTTTTCCCTTTGGAATCAAATTGATAGAAACCACCTCAGCCTGATATTATTTTAAATAACATCAGACTTTTTGGCTCTAAGATTAATTGTTAAATCAACCTTTCTGTCTAACAAGTGAATTAACCTTAGCTCCAAGGTCAGGAACTTCACTGGTGCAACTCTAAAAATTTCATTTTCTTCCACATGACAATCAACATCCTTTTTCCAAAGTAAAGAGAAACAATTTTAGTTTTCTGACAGCTCTTGGGCTTCACACTAAGATTTGACAGAGATCCAATAGACCATTATGGTTCTGTTGTGCTTCTATTAAAAATGGAACAGATGACAAAGGAGCAGAAATCCAGAGGACACAATGATAGAGCTAAATTGGAATCTACTTGGTGGAAAACAAAAGAAGCTTTTCATAAATTTTTTCATAAAGTTATCTATTTCATAAAGTTATTTTCAGTGAGATTAGTGGCTCTGAAACGAACCAAACAAGTCTTTGATTAAGATCTGCCAGATCAATCCATCTCAATAAACTACAAATAGAGAGCAAAAGGAATTATGTGATGGTTGCAGCAGAATCTTAACTAGCTTGAGAAATATCATGAATGACTAAAATATAAAACTTTTGTCTCTTTGATTGCAACACACATTCATATTTCCACCTTTACACAGTGGAAATGATTTTTCTTAAAGAGCTTTGTTATAAGTTTGCAGAATAGTGTGCATATATATGCATATCTATATTGCATTGCATAATACTTTGTGTATGTCTGTGTGTCTATGTGTGTGCATTTCATTTATTTTTCCAAGACTGTTACATTAGAGCCAAAAATGTGTGAACAGCCACTAGGGGGGGTAGTGAAAGACACTTCTCTGGCCTCTTTGCTGCCATCTAGTTGTTGCTTGTATTTTTGCAGACTAGAGACAGACAACAGGGTTGTTGTTGTTTTTTTAAAGAAACAATTGTTACTGACAATCTATGTCACAAAAATGCCAAGCCATATAGAGTAAAATATACAGTAGACTATAAAAAAGAACCAATAATAAAATATATAAAGTATGAACTATATTAAAATAAAGCTTGGAGAACAATCATCATAAAATCCTTCTTTAATGGCCCTTTTTTGACCAGAAGTCTATATTTTCTTAGAGATTCAATTTTACAAGAAGTGGCAGGAGGTACTTCTTGAAAAGCCCTTGTTCCTGGAAATTGTTTTGCCATTGATTTGTGGAATTTTCATGCTCTGAGATTTTACTCTGTGTGCAAAAGCTTCTTCTGGCAAAGGAATAAACAGACCAAGCCAAACAATGTGGTTATCTTATTTTTAGAGGAAAGAGGTCCAAATTTCTTCCTGAAATAGCTTTGAAGGGAAGCTTCACTTGAAGCATGGCCAAAGTGAGGAATTCTTAAAATGTCTCCAAAATTATAAAAACTAGCATATTAGTAGGATATCAAGGATTCAAAGAGCTTGTTGTTGAGCTGACATATAATGTCAACACTGAACATTCAGATTAGGAAAAGTAATAGAAAAATATAGATCACCACAGACATCTATTTTAAAAAAAGGATACTGGCATTATAAATAATATGTTTGAGGGCAAAGTAATATCATATCTATTATGTTGTGGGAAAGACAACTAGAGACCAGTTACTCTTTAGTTGCTTTTAATTCTGTCTCTGGAACTGAACAACAGTGGAGCCGCGGCAGCTTCCTTTATAGCGGCTGCTCGCTGCTCTCGGACAATGATGGCTATTCAAGTTTCCCGCCATCTGTCCGGACCAATCAGAATGGAACATTCAAATATTCAAATATACAACACCCCTCCCTCTGTGGTCCAGACCAACCAATCAGGCCTCCATATGTTACTTAGTCATGTAAATAGGTGGAGCTTTTATGGTTTCTACTGGACCTGTGCAATTCAGTCACGGTGTTGTCTTCAGACTGTTCGGACGGGTTCACTGTTGCTCCCATCCTCTAACATGGAACCTCCTGGAAGGTAGAGTCAGCCATGCCGCTCCCACCTGGCCTTTCCGGGCTGGTTGAGTCGGCTTGGCTGCTCCCACCAGGAGCAGCTTCATGATGGTTTTCCGATGCCTGCTCCAGTCTTCTGAAGTTTTCTTCTTCTCCAGGTACGTGATTTCGATTTCCTCTCGGGGCTAATGGTGGTATTGGTTGTTGTGTTGTTGTTAGGGTTTGTTTTGTTATTTCTTGTGCTTGTGGAGGGTCTCCCCCTCCCCTCTTGTTTGTGTTTGAGGGGTCTCCCCCCTCTCTGGTTTGGTTGTTGTTTTGGTTTAATGTTTGAAGTGGTTCCTGTGTTTGTGTGGGCTCTTCTCTTTCTTTCCTTTGATTGTTAGTGTTTCTAAAGAGGGCCCTTGATCTGAGTTGGTCTATATATCTCCTCCAGCTCTTTCCATCCTTTGTCCCTGCCCTGTATAACCGGGGTCCTGTTACTTGGATTATTTTACCTGGTATCCATAATGGTTCCCCTGTTAGGTTTTTTGCATAAACCAGGTCCCCTGTTTTAAAGGTACAGCACTTACTGGAGGAGTCTGTTGGCTTTTCTGTGCTATATGTGGGGTGTAGTCTGTCTAGGCTAGATCTTAGTTTTCTTCCCATTAATAGCTCTGCTGGGCTTTTATTAGTTGTGGTGTTTGGTGTAATGTGCTGTATTGTTAGTAATTTATATATTTTTTCCTGGATATCTCCAGTTTCTAGCTTGTGTAGTGTTTCTTTAGTATAATGGACCATGCGTTTTGCCCGTCCATTTGTAACTGGCCAACCCAGCTCTGTTTAAATGTGCCTTAACTCTTGTTCGGCCAGGAACCTCTCAAATGTTAGTGCCATGAATTGCGGTCCATTGTCAGATACAACTAAATCCGGCAATCCATGTATTGCAAAAAGCTTTCTTTGTTGTCTAATAACAGCTTCTGTTGTGGTTGAGGGCATAATGCTTACCTCTAGCCAATTTGAGTAAGCGTCTACCACTATTAAGAATGTGTGTCCTTTAGTTGGTCCAGCAAAATCAATGTGTATTCTAGACCATGGGCCCCTAGGTGTTTCCCAGTTGAGTGCAGGTGCAGAAATGCATGCAGATCTAGATTCTTGGCATCGTTTGCATGTTGCTATCCATTCTCCAATATCCTTTTCCATCCCTGGCCACCATATATAACTCCTAGCCAGGGACTTCATTCGAACAATACCCGGGTGACCTTCATGCAATAGTTCAAGTATTTGTTCCCTCAATATATTCTCTCATCAGGTTCTCTTCTCAGTCTGTCTCGGTGATGTTGTTTATTCTGGTCACTCCGATTCCTAGTGGTTCGAACCATTCGAGTCCCAGTAGGCTGCGGCAATCCTGGTCGACTATGGTTAGTGGAAGGACTTTCGTGTATTTTTTGAATTTGATTTGGAAATGTCCGGTTCCGACTACAGGAATTCTGTTTCCCTGGTAGTCTTTAAGTGTGAGTTTTTGTTTTTCTAGTTCCTTTCTTTTCATATCGGGTATCAGGCTTTTGAGAGTATTCCATGATACCATTGATAGATACGAGCCGGAATCCACCTCCATCTCACATGGCTGGTCTTCTGTGGTGACTTGCACCAGTACCTTCTTCGCATTTACTGCACTCAAATGTCCAGTAGTTATTGTCTGGTGTGTTTCTTCTTTTCTGTTGGTTTCCTTCCACCGCTTGTTTCTGCTTTCTTGACTCCAACGGCTCCCTGTTTGCCTTTCTCTCTCCCTAAAGGGGGTATTTCCTCTTTGTCTAGGATTATAGTTATTTCTGTTTTGGCATGCCCGAGCTATGTGTCCCTGCCATTCACAATGCCTGCAAATAGCATCAAAGAAATGGCATTTGGAACGGGGGTGGTCCCCTCCACAACCGGCACAGCGGAATCCCAACTTTCTTTCCCTTCGCTCCTGTCTGCTTTTCTCCGACCGGAGTTGATTTACTTTTTCTTCCTCATCAGTTTCGCATAGGGATTCAATGTCCTCATCGAATGGTGAGAAGCTTTTGAGTTTCCTCTTGCTTCTTATCTTGAGCTTGGTTAGTGTCTTTCGGGATTTCTTGTGTTACTTTATTCATTTGTCACATGGCGGCTGCTGATTTCTGTGCTGCTTCTGCTGTGGTGGCTTTTTCTATGGCCTCAGTCAATGTTATTTTGGGTCTGGTCAATGGTTGGCTCTGTAGTGTGAGGTCTCTTAATCTGAGGACTACATGGTCCCTCATGGCCTCATCCATGTTTAGGAATTCGCACACTCCTCCAAGGTCTCTTAGAGCTGCAACAAAATCTCCGATGCTTTCACCTTCCTTTTGGTTGCGCTTGTAAAATTCATGTCTTTTGAAAAGGCATGAGACGGTTGGCTTGCAGTAACTTGTCTAAGTCCGACCACACCATATTCTTTACATCGTGGGGTGATGCCAATGCCTTCACCATTTTGAAGACTGTGGGTCCACAGTGGGTGAGGAAAATGGCTCTCTTCTTATTTTCGGATATTCCTTGGAGCTTGTTCCCTTCTAGAAACATGAGGAATCAGTCGATGTATGATTCCCAGTCTTCCATTGCTGGGTTGAATTTTGCGGGTGGCGAGTTGTTGCCGGCCATCTCGTCTAGCTCGGTTCCCTTTGCCACGTGCTCAACTGGTCTCCTTTGTCTCAGTATCCCACCTTCGTCGCCAGTGTTATATTGTGGGAAAGATGACTCGAGATCAGTTACTCTTTAGTTGTTTTTAATTCTCTCTCTGGAACTGAATAACAGTGGAGCTTCGGCAGCCTTCTTTATAGCGGCTGCTCGCGGCTCTCGGCCAATGACAGCTATTCAAGTTTCCTGCCGTTTGGACAGACCAATCAGAATGGAACATTCAAATATTCAAATATACAACAATATCTATCCTGTGGCTTCCAAATATATGCATGTAAGGATTTAGAACCAATATTATAATTTATAAAGTACTATGAGAATGTTTTAGAATTTTGGAATACTATGGAAAAGCCACTTTGTTTTAATGGTTAAGCCATTTGGTTAAGCCATTATATACTAACTGCACAATCAAGCTTCCTAAGCAATCTGTTTTTATTTATCATATTTATATTAATCATGTTTTTGGTTCCTTGCTGTGTTCCTAATTCAATTCATCAGGCAGAAGTTACAAGGATTCTGATTAAAACTCACACCCAAATAGTACATGTTAGTTGCTTTGTCCTTGTGGAGGAAATGGAAATGTATATTCCCCTTGTGTAACTCAACATCGATGCAAGCTGGAGGCTGATTGATTACCTTAGCCTCTTGCTAGCTGACCAGGTGGCAGGGATTTCAGACAATGTAGTCCAGTTCTGGAATAGAGTTGTAGTTAAACATAAACAACGCCTCCAAGTGAGGTGATAATGAGCCTAAACTAGGCTTCTGTAATTCATCTATGTTTTCTTTCTTTGACCCTTCGCTTTTCTGCTTTTTTAAATCATCTTTTTTAAACACACACATATCACTCTATGCTTTATTTTGTTATTTGTTTGTTACTGTTTGTTGGATTTTGATGGTATTAATTTCAACCAAATCAAGCAGGGGTGTTCAGCAAGTATTAAATGAAATATAGTTAATAGCAATAGCACTTAGACTTATATACTGCTTTACAGTGCTTTACAGCCTGCTCTAAGCAGTTTACAGTCAGCCTATCACCACCACCAATTTGGGTCCTCATTTTACCCATATCAGAAAGATGGAAGGCTGAGTCAACCTTGAGCTTGGTGAGATTTTAACTGCCAAATTGCAGTTAGCTGGCAGTCAGCAGAAGTAGCCTGCAGTACTGCTCTCTAACCACTGCTCCACCAACATATTTTTGTATTTTTCTCTCTCGTTCTCTCTTCCATTAAATTGTGCCTGATTACCAGAAATTGTCTGGATAAATCCCTGGCAAGATTTTTTAGAAGTGGTTTACAATTGCCTCCTTCCAAGATCATACAGGTAAGTTTGTAACCAAGGTAGGACTACAACTCATGATCTTACTAGCCAAATAGCTTAACCGTTAAAACAAAGTGGCTTTTCCATAACATTCCAAAATTCTAAAACATTCTCATAGTACTTTATAAATTATAATATTATTTATATCCTTTTATAGTTATCTGTATCACTTATTTATAGTGTTTAGCCATGGTGGTGCAGTGGTTAGAATGCAGTACTACAAGCTACTTCTGCTAACTGCTGGCTGCCTGCAATTTGGCAGTTGAAAACTCACCAGGCTCAAGGTTGACTCAGCCTTCCATCTTTCTGAGGTGGACAAAATGAGGACCCAGATTGTTGGAGACAATATGCTGACTCTGTAAACTGTTTAGAGAGGACTGTAAAGCACTGTGAAGTCTAAGTGTTATTGCTATTAGATTATTATATTATAAAATTACTTTATATCCCTCTCTCATGCCTAATATCACTCTATAAAGGCTTAGTAAGACCACATCTAGAATACTGCTTCCAATTTTGGTCACCACACTATAAAAAAGATGTTGAGACTCTAGAAAAAGTGCAAAGAAGAGCAACCAGGATGATTAGGGGACTGGAGACTAAAAGCTATGAAGAATGGTTACAGGAACTGGACATGGCTAGTCCAGTGAAGAGAAGGATCAGTGGAGACAGGGTAGCAGTGTTCCAATATTTGAAGGGCTATTCCTTTGGGTATATAGAATACAGAAAATATAAATGCTATTGCTTTATCTCAGAGAGATAGAAAGTGGGACTGTCCTCACAAACTAAGTGAAAATACGAGTATAAACTATTTTCTTAGGCCAGACAAAAAATAATGGATAGAAACTGATCAACGAGAGATTCAGCCTAGAAATAAGGAGAAATTTTCTAACAGTGAGAACAATCAACCAAAGAAACAGTTTGCCTTTGAAAGTTGTGGGAGTTTCATCACTGGAGGCTTTCAAGAAGAGATTGGACTGCCATCTATCAAAAATGGTGTAGGATCTCCTGTTTGGACAGATAACCTGGACTAGATAACCTATAAGGTCCTTTCCTTAATCTGTTAAATCTGTTAAATTAATTGTTCCAGTATCCTTTTGTACTGTGTAATTTTACTGAATAATTTTATCTTCACAGTATTTAATTTTCTCAATATGTTTTTTTTATTTCTATTTTACCATCAATGTTATTAGGTTGTTATAAATGTTATTGATTAATTGTTATAAAAAGAGTCATACAACCAAACAACAATTTTACAAACCAATATCACAACAATTCTTTCAGAATTCTTGTTTAATCAGGATGGAGACTTAGACCTAAAAAATACTGGAAGCTTAGATAAGAAAGGAGCTTACGGAGTCAGCCAATGCCTGTGTAGCTTAGTGGGTCAACTGACAAACAATCAGTTTCTTAAAGAGCCATGATACCGCAATAGTTAGAATGCAGTATTGCAAGCTAATTCTGCATTTCCATTACCAAGAGGTCAGTAAAATGATGACCCAGATTGTTGGGGACAATATGCTAATTCTGTACACAGCTTAGATAGGATTGTAAAGCGCCTGTCACACTGCACCAATGGATGAAAAGAGGATGTAAAACGGACAAAAAAGCTTGCCATCCGTTGGTTAACGCGATGTACTCACTGCCTCCATTTTGCTTCCTCTCTATCCATCCAGCATCCATTTATGGACATTTCATCCGCTCAGAAAGTTTTGAGCTGTTCAAAACTTTTGCGTGGAAAATGTATCCAATTCGTCCGTTCTGCATCCGCTACGCATCTGCTACGCATCCGTTCTGCATCCGTTCCGCATCCGCTATATCTGCTAGGCATCCGTTCCGCATCTGCGCAACTCGCATCCGCTTGGACGCAGGGAGGAAGCGGAATGGACGTGGAACGGATGCAGAATGGATGCCTAGCGGATGCAGCACGGAAACAAAGCATTTAAAACGGAAAAAACGTCCGCAGAGGGGACCTATCTTGGATATTAAGGATGTCTAGAGGATGCCTAGAGGATGCCTAGAGGATGCAAAGGGACACCTATACTGCCTATAAAAAGGGGGAGCAACACATCTGGATCTCACTTTCAGACCAGCAGCCCTGCTGCAGACCTCTGCAGCCTTCATCTGCCTCTCCCTCTTCCACAGCATCCAGTCATGTCCACCGTGGATCGTAACACAGTCCTTTTGGCAGCCACCATCGTTCTGCAACAGTGCGAAGCCATCTGCAGGCTCTGTGAACTCTACTACGGGAAGAAAAGGAGGTGGCCAAGAAGCATCTGGGTCCGAAGATGGATCGGGAGAAGAGCAGAGTACGGACTGTACAACAAGCTGATGGTGGAGCTCAGGAACGAAGACACTCGGGCATTCCAGAACTTCATGAGGATGCCTCCAGCCATGTTTGACGAAGTTGTGCAGTGGCTGACACCCAGGTTGACCAAGGCAAACACCAACTTCCGGCCCAGCCTGGACCCTGGGCTCAAGGTGGCACTCACTCTGTGCCACCTGGCCTCAGGGACCACCTACAGGAGCATGCAGTATGGCTGGAGGGTGCCACCCAACACCATCAGCATTGTGGTCAGAGAAGTGGTGCAGGCCATCATCGAAGAATACAAGGAGGAGCTCCTCCAGTGCCGCTCCACTGAAGAAGTATGGAAGAAAGTTGCAGAGCAGTGGTATCAGAGGTGGAACTTTCCCCACACCGTTGGAGCCATCGATAGTAAGCACGTGGCCTGCAAAGCACCACCCAAGTCGGGGTCCACTTATTTCAATTACAAGGGCTTCTTCAGCATCATCCTCTTCACCATGGTCGATGCTGACTACAAGTTCATGTACATCAATGCTTCAGGCAACGGCTCATCTTCAGATGCCCAGGTATACAACGCCATTGACCTCAAGGAGGGGTTGGAAGGCAACCTCATGATGGGCTTCCCAGATCCAGAACCCCTGCCCAACGACACACAAGATGTGCCCTACTACATCATGGGGGATGACGACTTCTCCCTCAGAACCTACCTCATGAAGCCCTACACCTCCAGACTCCTCACCCGTGAAGAGAGGATCTTCAACTACAGGCTGTCCAGGGCAAGGCGGGTGGTGGAGAACGCCTTTGGCATCCTGGCCAACAGGTTCCAGGTACTTCTCACCACCATGCAGCATCGCCCAGAGACCGTGAGGAGGATCATGGAAGCTTGCTGCATCCTGCACAATCTCATGCGCACCCGCTACCCAGTCTTGCAGAACAGGCTCGTTGATCTCCAACAAGGCAATGGGGACATGGAGCCTGGGGAATGGAGGCAAGGGCGAAACCTGATAGACACTGAGGATGTGCAAGGCCCCAACGGAGCCTCATGTGAAGGGAAGATGCAGCGCAACCTCCTGAAACACTGGTGCAACTCCCCAGCTGGAGCGGTGCAGTGGCAAGACAGGATGATAGATGCTTAATGGATGCTTCCTTCAGCCTGTCTCATCACACTGATGAGATTGTGCCATGTATGTTGAGTGGCCCGACAATGAACAGGGCATTTAATAAAGAGTTGTGTTTATGTTGAAATGTGTGGATCAATGATTACATTGTTATTGATAATAAAGGGTCATAGGTGTGGCACCTGGGAGGGTGGACCATACAGTCCCACTATGCTTGCACTGGAGGTTTATCTATCCCACAGCTATTACCCATCCCACAGGTATCCCTGCCCATCCCACTGCTATCTTAACCCATCCCTCAAGCCTGCAAAGGCTTAAACCATTTCTAAAAGTTTCCACCAAGACTTTATTAAAAAGAAACAAAGCAAGTGTGTGAATCAAAAATAGACTTTACTAACAAGAAGGTATAAAACAAAAATGAGTCTCTGGCACTCCTCTTGGTCGCTCAGTCTCAGGGGTGAAGGGTCCAGGTGCTGTGGAGGTGGATGGTGCTGGAGTGCTTGTCATCAGCTCCTCCAAAAGCAGAAGCAGCAGAAGCCCCAGCCCCAGAAGAGCGAGCCTGTGCTGCAGAAGCCCCAGCAGAACCAGAGTGAGGGCCAGGGGGTGGGATGGTAGCCCTGTCCCTCTTGCCAGGGCTGGCAGCAGATGGCTGAGGCTTACTGTGCTTCCACATGGTTGTGGGGTTGCTGGCTGGCAGGGAGGCTGGCAGGAACCAAGGCTGGCAGGGAGGCTTGTAGGGAGGCAGGCACCAAGGCTGGCAGGAAGGCTGGCAGGGAGGCAGGCACCAAGGCTGCAGGAAGGCTGGCAGGCAGGTAGGCACCAAGGCTTGCAGGGAGGCAAGCACCAAGTCTTGCAGGAAGGCAGGCAGGCAGGCAGGCAGCAAGGCTGGCAGGAAGGCTGGCACCAAGGCTGGCAGGAAGGCTGGCAGGGAGGCATGAACCAAGGCTGGCTGGCAGGCATGCACCAAGGCTTGCAGGTAGTCTGGCTGGCAGCAAGGCTGGCAGGCAGGCAGACAGCAAGGCTGGCAGGGAGGCTGGCAGCAAGGCTGGCAGGCAGACATGCAGGCAGGACAGGCAAGGCAGTCGATGTGTCTGGAAGCAGGTCTTTCCTCTGAATGGCGACCTGCTTCCGAGCTGCTTCCGTTATATCTGCGGGGCTGACGCAATGCATCCTCCCCGCATGCGCAATTAACGCTGTGCATCCGCTGGGCTTCCGCTGTGCATCCGCTTAATCCGCTGTGCATCCGCTCTGCATCCGCTGTATCCATTCCGCATCCGCTTTGCAGCGGCCCCCCGGAAGCCTTGCGGATGTGCCATCCGCTCCCATCTGCTTCCATCCGCTGGGCTTCCGTTCCGCATCTGCTTTCCATCTGCCCTGCGTCCTCCCCGCGTCCATGTTATCCGCTCCGGTTATGCATATTTTTGCCCCTTCTGAGAGCGGATAACAATGGATGGAACATTTTTCTCGTCCGTTTTGTCCGTTTTGCATCCGTTGGGCAGTGTGACAGGGCCTTAAGGCACTGTAAAGCATGATATAAGTCTAAGGGCTATTGCTATTTTAAAAATAAACACCAAATTTGGGAAGAATTTTTTCATTGGTATTGTAGCATACATGCAGATAAATACTTCCATCAGTGCTGTGTTAGTGATGAGAACTGTCTTTCCTAAAGTGGAGATTAAGGGGATAAGAAAGGAGAATATTTCATTGCCATCCTACATATTTGGGAATCCTCTTTGAGTAAAGTTTTACACATGCTTTGGCTTTCTCAGGAGCAAACAATGATCCAATTGAGGCAAGGCATAAATATTCAACTCTACCTGTAGGAATTTGGGTGAGGGAGAAATATGAAACCAGCAAGGAAGAAAGTCCCACAGTCTTATGACATCTATGCTCTGAAGCCTTCAGAGAAATTCAGCAGTTTACTTTTCTATGCTCCCATGATCAAAAGAGCTCCAGAATAGACCACACAGGAAAAAAAATAAGGAAAAAGTTGCATGTGCACCAATATATCTAAATGACAGGCAACACACAGAGGTGAGCTGTGGCTGATCAGAAGAAAATAAGATGTGCTGTAATTTCTAGGCACCACAGGATGGTGTTACAACCTCAACTTTGAGATGCCTTTTCCCTTAGCGACAATATTAATGCTACTGTAGCTGAGATTTTTTTTTTTATAAAGTAATCCATATATTTTGATGCTCTTTTAAAAAGACTGCCTTGGATGAGTTGGCTGTTTTCAAATACAACATAGCTCTCTTTTAATGCATGCCCACTGATAGATCTACTTAAAGAGAATTATGAAGATGGACTCAGAATTGAACATTGGGAGGAGAAAAAATATTGAATTGTTCATCAAACTCCAATACAAGTTGCCACATAGGTTTGTTCTGAATTGATCTTTATTGTATTCCATGTCATGTTCTTTTTAAATATTTTTTTTATCTGAAGAGTCTTCAGACTTTTTCTGATCAAAGCACTGTTCATTTCTGACCAAATGACAGGCTTCTGTGGTATGTGGATCTCTGAGTGTTGAGTGGGGAGATGCCACTTTACCAGGTCAAAACATTTCTAGTCCATTCTCTCTTCTGCCTCTCATTAAAAATCTTTGTTTTATGATTTTCTCTATTTCCAGAAATTTATGGTTTTTTAAAAAAATCCTTAAGTTTATTTGCAAACATTGGTAGAAGAAAATCAAAACTGTAAAGGAAGTTGGGTGGGGGGGACCATCTTCTACTCATGTTTTGATGAGACAAAAACCAAAAGGGAAGTATATTTTGGTTTAGTGCAGGATGTTTGCTTTCAGACATTCTTTTTTAAAATGCTTAGCACCAATTTCATCAGATTTAACAGCCCTTCGTGATGGGATTCTTACAGGCATAATCCTTTTGGGTCCCAAGTTATTAAGGAGATGATTTCTAATAAAAAAGATTGTCTTAAAATAAAAACTCTTTTATTGAATCAAATCTCAGAAACCTGAATTTTAACTGATCTGAAACTTCATGGTTATGAGAAGTGTTGTAGCTGTTTACTGCCTTAGCGTTTTAAAAATGCAAATAAAAAAATCTTGATTTATTCTTCAACTTTTTCTTCTCAAGTGTGATTATTGGCATGAATACAGAGCACATTTTCAGACATATAAAACCAGGTGTTTCATTTGTGCTAAATTTGGCCTTGCAATTTTTCAAAAGTTTTATTCTTCTACAAAACAGGTTTATTACTTCTCTGGGTGCAAATGAGGTTGTCCTGAGTTCTCTTTCTGATGATGTTGAGTTTACTGCTTTTGGAAAGTGCAGGGGCTATTTTCTATTTCATACTGTTGAAAGGTGTCAAAATGCCTCTCTTTCGAGGATTCAATTTTCCCGCTGGGAGAGCTCCGGTGCAAGGATATGGACAATTGCTTGAAAGCTGGATCTTTTTATTTTTCAGGAAGGCAGAGAACAGCAAGAAGTCTGTGTTCCTGGGATAGCTAGCTTCTTATGGTAAGCCCCTGGTTTTTTATACCCTTTTCTCCCTTTGTAAGTTGATTTTGTGTGAGTGTTTGTATTTTTGCCTAATGTTTCAAATCCTGTTTGAGTTTGTCTTTATTTCTATCAGAGGGCAAACTCCATGGGATGTGGAAGACAAACTCTGCGGGGTGGCCAGATTGTATTATTGGTTTTCTGTAATCTCTTTTAGCTTTAAGATAGTTTTTCATATTTATTCTGTGGCAATCTCCTGTCTGTCCTTTTTGTAATTTATATTTTGTGTCTTTTGTCTGTTTGTTTTGCTTATTTGATATGACCTGTGTTTTTAAGGTTTTTCTCAATTATCTTTTGTTTCCTTTTCCTATTTGTCTAGTTTTCTTAATTACTTAGGCTTTTGTCTATAGGGTTTCTTTAATACTTTTTATTTTATTCCTTTTCCCATGTAAGTTTGTTTTCTGGCTGACCTGATGTTCCCCTTGGGCTTTTCCTGTTTTTTGTGACACTACTGCCTTCGTGAAATTCTCTTTCCACAATCTTTCATTTTTTCTTCTTCTTTAGAGGGCGGTCTCTTATTGAGTGTCTGGGTATACTTGGTATTCATGATTAATCTGGATCATCATCATGGCCACCTGTCTCCTTTTCAATTTTCTCTTCTGAAAGGGGATACAGGCCTTTAGGCACTAAGGCAGGGTGATATGCATTGATAGAGGCAACACATGAGGACTTCAAAGAGACAAATAGTGACTTTGGTTGTTATAAGGATTTTGAGCCAATGGAGATCTGGTATCCACGAGAAGAGCCATGAAAAGTTTAGGAATGATTGCTAATGACCAATATTTTGAGCTAGCTCTTTCAGGTGGTGGATGTCCCTCTCTACAAGTCCTAAGGTTTCGTCTAGGTTGAAACAACATATTTCATGGAATGTTTTACAGCCATAATTATGCTTCAAGAGGAGGAAGTCTATTGCTGCCCTATTCTCCAGGGTGGCTTCTCTGACCTCCCTCAATTCTCTGTTAAGGGCATCCAGGCCATGGGAAGTCAAATTCAAGCCTTTTGTTAGGGTACATGCTAGGCTATTCAAATTTCTAGAATTTCACACTGCCAATCCAGGTACCCCCACTAGGGATATTGCCAATGAGACATATTCTGCTTTGGTGAGAAGGGAGACTTTGGAGTCATAGTCTGAGTCTAGGGTTTGGAAGGCTCTCCTCTGCCGTCTCTGTAAGGATGGCATAAGCATGCTTAACCTTCCCAAGGTGCAAGGGCCATTGGTGGCATTTGCAGAAAGGTATTAAAAAGGCTTTTAGGAAAAACCACTCTGGTGGGACCTGCAGGTAACTATATGAGAATGATATGGTCTCTGTGTAGTTGCATTTTAGTTCTGTGTTGCTAAGGCTGGTGCATTCTGTGACTCTAGGTGTGCTGCACCCAGTGACATTAAAGCATCTCTCAGAGGTGGTTACTGCAGCAATGTGTAGGGTATACATGGTGTGGTCTTTAATTTTTGTAGAGTGGCTCCAGCTAAAAATGCTTTTGTAGGAGTCAGGAAGGTTTCTAAATGTGGTGTAGTTAATGATGTTATGTGGTCTAGTTGCCACTCCCATTAGGCATGCGGTTAAGATATCCTTGACTGATTTCCCTCCTGCAAAGCAAAAGTTAGCGGTGTTGAGTATTTCCCTTGCTAAATATTCCTATACGTTTCCTTTCTCTGGGATAAGCTTTGGTTCCAGGAATGCAGTTGCTTATGTTACAAGTGTTACAGTTGTTACAGATAATAATACATAATATATGTTGCTTTTCATGTTTTCCATTGCGAGATTCCTTTTCTTCTCTCCCCCTTTTTTTGTATAATGTAAAAAAAAGGTAAAAATATTTTTTTTTTTTAAAAAGGTTTAGGTCAAGTCTCAAAAATTATTAAAACATATGGCTCAAGTCTCTTCCTTGCTAAAAAAAATACAAAGAAAAAAGGGAAAAAGAAAAAAATGGAGAAGGTGAGAGAAAAAATTCAAAAAAATAAAATAAAAATAGAGTTTTATAACTTAGCACCTGGGAGTCCAGTTTTGTTAATTCAATGTTTGCACTTGGTTCCTCACAGTTGTGTGGTGCAATGGTGTTGAAGAATGCTGCAAGCATCCATTGATCTGTGTCCAGATTTTTCTTGAGTTTGATGGGTGGGATTGATTGTGGTGGAGTTTGGCTATGGTCTATGACTGCTGGCTTTTCATGTGTCCAATGTATCCAAGAGTCTCATTCTGCAACCTTTAAGGTGGTATGTGTAGTTAGTAAGACTTGGTAGGGTCCTTTCCATCTGGGTTGTCAAGGTAAGGTTCTGGTGAAGAATTTCACACCCAATCTCCTGGCTCATATGGATGCAGGGCTTCTTCCAGGGTAAGGTCTGTGTCAGCGCACTCTGGGTCCAGAGGGTCTGTAGTCTCTTTTGCAGGGCTGTAAGATAAGAAGAGAGAACCATATCCCCCCTATTTAAGCAAAGGAAATGAGGATCTAGGCCTTGTAGGGTATCGGGGTGGTGGTGGTGACTAAAAAGGATAAAGGGGGAAATGCCTATATCTCTTGGTCTAGTTCTGATATAAAAGGGCAATTGGGAGCACTTGTGGCCAGGAGAGGTGTGTCTCCTGACAGAGTTTGTCCAGTAGAGTCTGCACCTCTTTGTTTGCTCTCTCCAGAGCTCCTGATAATGTTCGAGAATCGGGCACATGGAGGTTTTGGGTTATGCCCAGGGCTTGGAATATATGCATGAGGACTTGTGCTATGAAGTGTTTTCCCCTATCCATGTCCAGAATGGTGGGGACCCTGTACCTAGGCACAATGTCTTTGAGGAGATGTCTGGTTGTTTCTAGGGCAATAGCATGGTGTCATGGGAAGGCCTCTACCCAGTGGGTTCGTTGGTCCTTGCAGACAAGAGCATATTGATACCCATTTGCCTTAGGTAGCTGTATATAATCCATTTGGATCTTTTCAAATGGTTTCTGTGCCCAGGGTCTTCCTCCTTCATGAATTGCTTTTCTGGAGGTGGTATTATTTGCTTGGCAGGTTTGGCATGTAGTGGCTATTCTTGTAGCCTCACTATAGGTTCCAGGTGCATACCATACCCTCCTGATGGCATCTACCATAGCTTGTCCACAATGTCCCTTTGTATGTAGTCTTTGGCAAATTAACCTAAGGAGATGTCATGGGGCTATGGGTCTACCATCTGGGATTCTCCAAAATCCTTGCTCAAAAACTGCTGAAATATTTTTCCCATTGTTCAGATTCCCCTTTATACAAATCTGAAGATGGGGTTTCCATAATGACAACTCCTTGCTTTAGGTATGCTTGTATTAATTTCTTTATGGGGTGAATTGCCTCTGCAGGGATTTTATATTGGGAACACATGGATGTGGCCCATGTTTCACTTTGACAGTGACAGGTGTTGCTCCTTTAAGTAGTCCCACTTCTGATGCATCCCAGCCCCATAAGGAGGGTGGCAGGCTTTTTAAATTTTCATGAAGCCCCGTGCTGCTGGTTATCAGCATGATTGTCTTGTGTGTGCCTTTTCCTGGGATCTCCAATTGCAGCTCCTGTTTTCCACATGTTATGGTAGCTCTCATTTTACATAGAAGATTCCTTCCTAGTAGGGATAGTGGGGACTGGGGGCAAATAGTGAAGGAATTGTCTAATGTGAAAGGTCCTAGTTCTACTGTTACGTTGTGGGTAAATTCTACAGGGATTATTCCCCCCCCCCCCACACTCCCATTATGCTATCCCAAGCCCCTTCAGCCACTGAAGCTTTATATGGTGGTTCAATAATTAATGAAGAGATGGCTCCAGTGTCAACTAAGCAATTGTATTTTTTTCCTCCTATAAGAATGGTGACAATGGGTTCCCCTTCAGTGCTGTTTTTTAGGGGAATAGGCAGCCCATTAAAGGTAGCCATGAATTCAGTGCTTTCATTCTCATGTTCTAGTCAGGAAAGGGGCAGGTCATTTTCCCTTCTTTGCTCCCATTGAGGTCCATTGTTATGATTTATTTGAGGAAAAGGAGTGCCGGGTGGTGCATGATGATTAAAGCTTTATTGCTCAGTGTAATGGACTGGATTATTGCCTGACTTCATGTTTCTCGGTGATGGGTGATACCGGTTGCGGGAAAGGTGTTGCCTACATTGCCTGCTGAAATGCCCTTCCTGTGTGCACCAACAGCAATGCTGGTATTTGCCTTGTGGCCATCCTGCTTTATCACAATGCCAGCATTTCCTTGAATTATAGGGGGTCTTACCTGACGTTTGTCTGGCATCATGTTGCATTACAGCAAACATTTTTAAGTCCTCGTGTCTTTCTTTCCTCCTTTTCCTATCTTTCTCTTCCTCTTTCAGTTTGTCTCTTTGATGATAGACAAAGTTAGTGATCCTGACAACTCTGCTATTTCTAAGGTTGGCCAGTTAAGGCCATCTCACACTTCCCAACAGATGCAAAAAGGACACAGCGGATGAGCAAAATGTTCTATCCGTTGTTATCTGCTCTCAAAAGGGGCAAAAATTTGCATAACCGGAGTGGATAACACGGACGCGGGGAGGACGCAGGGCAGATGCAAAGCAGATGTGGAACGGAAGCCCAGCGGATGGAAACAGATGGGAGCGGATGGCACATCCATTAGGCTTCCGGGGGACCTCAGCAAAGCGAATGCGGACGGATACAGCGGATGCAGAACAGAAGCCCAGCGGATGGAAGCAGATGGGAGCGGATGGCACATCCGCTAGGCTTCCGGGGGACCTCAGCAAAGCGGACGCAGAACGGATACAGCGGATACAGAACAGACGCCGAGCGGATGAAGCGGATGCACAGCGGAAGCCTAGCGGATGCCTGGTGTTAATTGCGCATGCGGGGAGGATGCATTGCGTCAGCCCCGCGGATATAACGGAAGCAGCTCGGAAGCAGGTCGCCATTCAGAGGAAA
>BLBF01000065.1:11498169-11548824 GCA_015471245.1 Laticauda colubrina | reverse complement strand
GATGGATGGATGGATGGATGGATGGATGGATGGATGGATGGATGGATAGGCAGGCAGGCAGGCAGGCAGGCAGGCAGGCAGAGGAAAAAGTGAACAACAGTATAGATCAAGAATAGGGAGAAAAAATAGAAATATTTAAACAAGGAACTTCCAATCTTTGCAGCAGTTACAATATTTATTGCAATCAACTTTTAACCGATGCCAACAATAAAGTGACTGGAAGAGATGGTATATAAATAAATCTATGCAAATAAGATAACAAATAATACATTATGTCCAAGCTAATGTTATAAAGTGTGTTCACTCAAGTCCTAAGACTGGACTGGCTGGCATGAATTGTCTGGACTCTGCCAATGGAAATGTTATGCACTGAAATACTTTTCCTTACCATCGCATGCTGTATGAACCCAGCATTTTCATTTGAAGTGGTGATAATATTTTGCTCAGCTATAACTAGCAAGATTTTGCAGCACTGAAGGGAGTTATGAGGATGAAGTAGGTTGCTTTCAGGAAAACATCTTCATCAGAAAAAAATAAATAATGAAAGATCTCCAGTCTGCTCTTCCTTGGTTTCATCAAAACTTTTTTTCTTCCACCTATTGCCCTATAATAATATAAAGATAGCTTAGTGATCCACACCTTCAGTTCATATGCATATATATATGCTTAGATAGAAGTATACTGTATATTTATCTTTGTTAATTAATCTTAAAAAGCAATTTGAAAGAATTCTAAACATTTGACCATTAAATAACATCACATCTGCCAGATAAATCTTAGGTGGAATGTACATTCTGTTCTTGCTTGGGAAAAAGGCTGGCACATTTCTTAAGTCTAGAACACATAGAGGCAGCCAGCATGCAACTAGCATGCAGTTATAATTATCTGTCAAACATGCCATTCAATCCAAGAGGGAAGGGTATTGCTATATGGCCTTACAGAAACTTCCTTTGCAATTTTGAAACCTTTCAGAAAATAACATAGTTTCTAATGTTAACCAAACTGGTGTTATGCCATACTTGGGAAAAGAATTCCAGACAAGTAATTTCACAAATTAAATTTCATAAACTAAAAACCATGGAGTAGAACAACAGCAAAAGAAAACATGCTTGACCAAGATCACAGGATGAGATTTTGTATTTCCCCTCTTTTCCAGTGAGAAAGAGCTGTTGACTGTTAGAAGCTCCTCACAAGTTGATCACAACTAGATTTTCCAAAGTATTTCAACTAGAAAGAGGCAATGGTTAAATTGTGAATTTTTAAAACACAGGGTCAGTAGAGGAAGAAGCAGAACTAATTTTCCTTAAGCTCACAGAGGAGTGAGATTTAGATTTTACATTATGTTATATCCCTATTTGTTTGATATGTGCCAGCAGGTCATTTTCAACTCCTAGCAACCACATATATAGATTTTTCTCCATGTCTCACAATCCCTAACCTCAGAGTGGTTATTATCAATTTTAATTGTATAATATCATCAATTTTTCCTGTTAATGGTATGGACAATTTTGACAGCTTACTCTAAAAGGGAATCGGATGGTGAATATAAGTGTTTTATGATGACTGAGAAAATTTTGGCAAAATTGTTGCAAACCAGGTAGAAGTCGAAACAGTCCTTTGAAGGGTAAAACCCCCATTAGTTGTATAGGATAGCACAATCAGGTACAGTGACTAGCTCCATTTTGTTTCTATGAATTAAATTGTGGAACAAAGAACTGTACTTTATGATTCCTGACTGAAAGCCAGTTGCATGTGTCTATAGAGTTTTGAAATCAGCAATACAGAAATCTGAATGACTGCTATAGAGCAGAAAATAGTTAAAATTTGTCTGTCTCATATCTGTCTCTTTGCAGTTCACCTGCGTTTTGGCAGACTGAATGTTTGGTAGGTTTATTATTTGCATTAAATTAACTGGGGCAGCTGAATGGGTACACCTATTCTTACCACTCTGAGTCCATATACTTCTCCACAGGCCATCTCTTCTTACTTCCACCTTTCCTGACATTAGAGTCTTTTTCCAGTGATTCTGGATTTTCACGTAATATATTGAGAGTAAGATAATTTGAGCTTTGTCATAAGTGTCTTGAGTGAGAATTCTTGGTTGATTTGTGAAGTAGGAGGACTTCTGAGGGGTCCTTGGTGCTTTCTGGGGCTTGGTTGTTGTTTCCTTGCAGACATTTCATCATTAGGTAACATCATCAATGCTAGTCATCAGAACTAGTACTGATGATGTTACTAAAGGCCCAGTCCCACTGCACTTACGGATGCAAAGAGGATGTAAAATGTAAAAAAAAGCTTGCCATCCATTGGAAAACGCGATGCATCCGCTGTATACTCACTGCATATGTGTTTCATACGCTCTATCCATCGAGCATCTGTCCATTGCGATATCATTCGCACAAGAAGTTTTGAGCTGCACAAAACTTTGTGAACGGATGAACTTTCTGCTGTGTACGATGTACATCCGCGACATATATGGGCAACAAATGTTCCGTGTCCGTTATCATCCGTTAAACATCCGCTGTATCCTCTTTGCATCCTCTGGCCATCCCCTCAACTCACATCCGCTGCAGCTGAAAAAGGAAAGAGGGAGGAAACAAAAGGTACATGGAACGTCTACACAGCGTTAGTAGCATGGAAATAGAAAGGATGTAAGAGTATGCATCTCATATATAAAGTATTAAAAATGGACAAAACGTTTCTATCTGGGATATATCTCATATATTTAGGGTGTCTGCAGTATGTCTAGAGTATGTAGAAGGCCCCATAGCGGACAACTGATATTTTCTATAAAAAGGGGGAGAAAATCATCTGGATCGCTGGGATGGTGGACCATACAGTCCCACTATGGTTGCACTGGAGGTTTATCTATCCCACAACTATCCTTACATATTCCACAAGCATGCAAAGGTTTAACCATTTTTTCAAAGTTTTCACCAACACTTTATTAAGTAAAAAAAATGAACCAAGTAAACTAAGTGTCTTAAGCAAAGATAACCTTCATTAACTTTCTTAGGTAAACTTTATGACTTTATTAAATAAGCAAAATGAACCAAGTAAACTATATTAAGTGTCTTAAGCAAAGAAAAACCTTCTTAGGTAAACTTTATGACTGTATTAAATAAGCAAAATGAACCAAGTAAAGTGTCTTAAGCAAAGATAAACTTAACAAGTAAACAACTCAGTCTTTGACACTATTCTCAGTCACTCTGAGTCATGTCCATGGTCTCAGCTGTTAAGTGACCAGGGACTGTGGAGGTGGCTGTGGCTTGAGTGCTGGTCTGAGGCACCATTGGGGTGCTTGGCCCCAACAGGTGGTGGTGTGTTCAGGAAGCTATCCGAGAGCTGACTCAGTCCCATTAGTTTGAGAGGCCCTTCATCAAGGACTTGAGATGTCAGGCCCAATACTGATGACAGATTGTCCATTGACGGGCTTGGCTGTGGGGTGGAGGAAGGGTTGGGAGGAGTGTCGTGGAGCTGTCTGGTCTGCAGCTGGGTGAGGACTGGCATCTGTGGCATCCGATGAACCTGGGCCTGGACTGGGAAGTTCTGCTTCTGTGGGACTGTAGGAAGTCCTGGTAGTCATAGCCTTGGTAGGTGAGGGGCTGTTGAAAGCTGTGGAAGGGCTGTGACATCGCCTGGGGTGGAGGAGCAGACCTGGACTGGGTAGGAGCAGCTTCAGCTGGGCCTTGAGGGTTATGCAGAAGTGCTGTGATCTTCTGCTTCATCACCTGGTACCCGGTCTCAGGAAGGTCCCTTAGGGTCTGGCTCATGTAGGTGATGAAGGTGTTCCAGCCTGCGGATGCTCTGTCCAGGTGGACCAGCTGAGAGAGAGGTTCTGTGCTGGTCTTCATTGCATCCCTGATCTCCAACAGCACACTGTGGTCCTGGCCCTCCAGTCTGCCTCTCTGCCTGCATCCTCTGGAGCTGGGGGTGGGGGTGGTGGCGGGTTGGCCTCTGGTGGCTGCTGCTTCTTCCTCCATTTGTGACAACAGGGTGTCATCCTCCACGGGATCCTCCAAGTCTGCTGGCATGGGGAGTGCAGCTGTCGGGGGGGGGGTCTCTGCCGTGAGGCCCTCTGAAGACACCTGCCTGGACAGGGTAGCTGGTTCCTGGCTGGAAGAGGACTGGCTTTCTGTGGGCTGTCTGAGGGTGAGGGGTCTCAGAGGGGCTGCTCCTCGGTGGCGGATCTCACCCTCCAGGAAACTGCATTTGGACATGATGTACATCTCCCGGTCAATGAGCTTGACAGCGGCCTGCCCAGATTTCTTGAGGTGTAGCTTGCCATTCCAGATGTGCATATGCTTCCACCATCCAAGGACTACTTCTGCAGTGTACCCCAGGCTCTCTGCCTTGTCTCTCCAAGCTGCCTGCTTCTTCTTGGTGTCCCGATACAGTCTGTGGCCCTTTCTCCAGAGGTACTCGTTCTCCCTCAGCCATTCCAGCACTTCATCCTCATGCTCCTCGGAAATGGTGTACCATTTCCTCTCCCCCTTCCCCTTTCCTTGCCTCTTCCTCCCCCTGGCAGGGCCTTCAGCAGCAGGGCCTTCAGGGGCTTGAGCAGCAGGGCCTTCAGCAGCAGGGCTTTGAGGGCCTGCAGCAGCTTCAGAGTCTGTTCCAGGGGGTGGGATACTGTTTCTGCCCTTCTTCACCTTGCCAGGGCTTGAACGAGTAGGCATGGACTTCCTCTTCTTGCCTGACTGACGAACCATGGTGTTCCTGCAAGATGTATCTGGCACGTCTTTCCCCTGTATGCTGACTGCGTGCGTGCTGTGTCCTTTTATATCTGCGGTGCTGATGCAATTCATACTCCCCGCATGCGCAGTGATCGCTTTGCATCTGATATACATCTGCACGGCATCCCCTTTGTTTCGTATAGGCATCCATGATGCATCCACTTCATCCGCTATGCATCCGCCCCTTCCACTATGTGTCTGCTTTGAAATTCTCCCCCAGAACCCCTTCAGAGGTGTCATCCGCTTCCATCCGCTTTCATCTGCTAGGCTTCCGATGAACATCCATTTGACATCCCCGCTACATACATCCCCACTACCACGTCCGTTCTTTTCTGTTCTTTTCCGTTCTTTTCCGTTCTGTTTATGCAAATTTTCACCACTTTTTGGAGCGGATGACAACGGATGGAGCCACCCCCGAAATTTTGCTCGTCCACTGTGTCCTTTATGCATACATTTTGTGCCTGTCGGCCAGTGGGACTGGGCCTTTAGTTTGGCTAATGAAATGTCTGCAAGGAAACAACCAAGCTTAGAAAGCACCAAGGGTTCATTGTTTTAACCTTGAGCTAGAAATATTCTCCTTTATTGGAGTATTGGAGGGATTTCTCTGTTTCTACACAGTATATATCCTGTGCGGTATTTTCAGTTACAGTGACCACCAGCAAGCATTGCTATTTATTTTATTGGAGAACATAATGCTTCCCAATGATGTTACTCACATGCTTTGTTTTAAAAGCACCACATGACCAGTTTTGTCCTACTGGGATTATTCATATCTGATGAGTCCCCATAGGATGAAATTAGTCACATTGGGCTTCCTCACTGACAAATTAACTGAATTATGGACTCACGATATACACTGAGTACAAATTAGGGTGTGCATATATTTAGCTTGCTTTTCAAGTGCCCTGATGGAGGTAGCAGAAATTTTAATCCAATATGTAATCATATTTGGTTGATCTTGAAAAACGATGTGGGCTCAGATCTGGTGGGAAACTAAAAAATCCAGGGTTAGAGGACAAAACAACTTATCAGAACAAATCAATGGCAAACCACTTGTGTATTGCCAGGAAAACATGCAGTCTTTCAAAACAGATTTTATATTTTATAAAACTTTGCAAAAGAGACAGAGGTTTAAGCCAAGCTAGAGATGAGAAAAATCATATAATTTTAAACATCCAGGCTAGTTGAGGGCACATGCATCAGAGTTTGATATGTGGAAACTAATATGTCTGGACATTTCAGCTCAAAGTACATTAATCTACATATTTTGGTCTAGCATTTTACAATTGAAAAACTTTTATGATTTGCACTGTTCAGCCCCAGCAAGGTTCAGTGTTTAACTTTAGGTTAAAACAACAAATGCAGATTGTACCATGAAAAATAGGACATTTGGACTCATTTCTTCAGCAACTTGTAATTAGATAAATGCAAAAACACACCTTCATGAGAAATACACTGAAATTTTATCTTATTCTTTGAAAACCATGATGATGATGATGATTTTTCAGATGCATGGACATCATCTCTGGGGAATTTTAGGAGTTGAAGTCCACACATATGAAACTTGCTGAGGTTGAGAAATACGGTTCCACTTCATAGAATCCAAAGTTGCTGAGCTAGCAGTTTTCATTCCCTTTTCCTTATTTTTTATTTTTTGGGGGCAAGGAACAGGATAAGGTCTTATAGTTCCAAAAATAGACCAACATCTAAATCTTTGAAAAGCTTATGAAGAGATTCCCTACAGCAATCTTTCTCTTTCACCATGTATTGTACTTTCAGTGCCAAGGACACGTAAGATGTTAGAACTTGCTTGTATTTTCCAATATACCTGTTCATGCAGTTAGCAATGAGTAATGGAGCCCTTAGTAGTTTATCAATCTTTCAGAAATGAGGCACTGGCATTGCTAGTGTTCCTGCTATAAACCAAATGACTTTCCTGGCACAATGTTTTATATATATTTTAAAAAGAAGCCTCTGAGCAACTTGATTGGGAGGCATTATGTTCCACAATAAAATGAATAGCAAACAGCTTAACTTTCTTTTATCCTTTGTGCTTGGAAAACTAGCAAGATAATGAATGGGATGATTAGCCTTTTATTTTATTATTATCTTTTTCAAAACCATTCATTCTGATTAGTCAGGTGGCCTCTCTACAACAATTCTGAGTGCTTATTGTAGTGTGAAGGTTGTTTGAGTAATTTATTTCTCCTTTTCATTTTGCCATCTCTTATGTACACATCACATTTCTTCTCAAACTGGCTACAATAGGATGTCATATACTGTAAAACAAAATTAGAGGAAGTTGTCAGATATTTGAATTCAACAAAATGAACCTCAGACAATAATGTCATGTAGAATTGAAAAGTGCTATCCTGTGGCAACTTTTCTTACTGATTGCAACTCTTCCCTCACCACAAACTCCATTACCAGCTTCCTAATTCCCAGTTTCATGCCTGGTGGCTGTTTTTAATTTGCTTCTGGATAGAAAGCCTATACTTCCTCATCACATTTCTATTTAATTGCAATTGCAAACATTATTTGAGTATTCAGCTATCCTTAGTGATTCAAATGAAAAGCCATAGTTATTTTCCCATTATCCCTCTGGCTTTGGGTTGTAGGAATCTATAGTCCCTGTAGTTGCTTCAGAAAGTTCTCTTTCTTCATTCCTATTTACATTCCATTGCTATTGACTTTTGTGTCCTGGCCCATTTCCTCTTCAGAATATTCATCCAAGCAGTGAATGTATTGCCCAACTCACCAATTTGCTTTGGACATGAGTTAATAACAGAATAAAAGAGCTGGAAGGGACCTTTGAGGTTTTCTAGTCCAACCCCCTGCTCAAGCAGGAGACCCTATACCATTCCAGACAAATGGCTGTCCGGTCTCTTCTTAAAGGGTCCCAACTATGACAGGCAGGAACCATACTTAAAATTGTCAATAACCTTTTGAAGTTCTCATTTATTTCCTCCTCCTCCTCCTCCTCCTCCTCCTCCTCCTCCTCCTCCTCCCCCTCTGCACCCAAACTAGTGTACAAAAATGATTGTCATCCATAAAAACAATTAGTTATAACTATATATAATTATCATAAAACAGGAAAAATGGTTCTTGAGCAAGAATTATCTTGCAAATGCCCAGATCAACAGGAAAGTTCCCACTTGTTATGTCAAAAAATTAGCATGAATCTGACACTTGCCTCCCAATAGAAAATTCCATAATCATGTCACTCTGTCCCCCTCCCTATGCTCCAAGAAGAACTTATTCCTGATTACTTGATCTGTGAATTTTATAAACTGATAGTGGAGGGAAGGATCTCTTTAACTAATCTGTGAAGAGGGTTGAATTGTTTCAGACAAAATGATCTCCTGAGTAGTTGACTTCACTATTAACCCTGAGTTAAGCAGAGTGATTGCAAAGATGAAAATGAGAAGAGATAAATACAATATGTTGAGTTCATCCGAGGAACCTTGAGGAGGAAAAGTGGAATAAGAATTAAAACAAAATAAGTGAGTGGAACATATATTGTAGATTCTCAACTTTATGAAAGAAGCATAATATCCATATTTAAAGGCAAGAAATATTCCTTTAGAAGAGCATAATTATAGATCCATTTGGGTAGTCTTGAGAACTAGTTCACTCATGGGCTTAT
Source organism: Laticauda colubrina (assembly GCA_015471245.1). Lineage (NCBI taxonomy): Eukaryota > Metazoa > Chordata > Lepidosauria > Squamata > Elapidae > Laticauda > Laticauda colubrina. The sequence goes on along the minus strand of BLBF01000065.1, from coordinate 11,540,442 downwards.
TCCAAGAAGGAACATCTACTGTAGGTCTCTTAGAAATACTCCAGCATCAGTTAGAGATAAAATTATCTAGCTTTCATTCAGTAATAGAACCACTCATCTCATAGCATTGTGTCTTGTGAGTCTGTGTTGCATGACATTTATAATTATTTAGCCATATGCTAAATAAACAAAAATAAAGTAGTCAACAATATAGACATATATAGCCTAGATTTTTTTTCCTGCTTTTGTGACTGACTCTGCAACCCTATATTTCTTGAGGATATTCCATCCAAGTAGTAATCAGCTGTGAGTTTGTTCAGCTTTTTCAAGTCACTCAAGACCATGATATATTCTTTCATGAGAATCCAAAAGTTAATTACTCGTCTATCAATCCAAGGTTACTTCAAGATTTTTGTTAGCTGCCCCCCATTTTTAATACAAAGAGGGCCTGTTTCTTTCCTCATTTAGCAAATTAAACATTGTTAGAAGTTCCTTAGCTGTTGTGAAACTGGACATTTCTCTTTTTTTATGGATTCCCCCCCACCACCAGAAGAATTTAATTTCATACTAACAAAATCCTCTGTGTCTGTCTGAGGCTCAAGGTCTTCTATGGATGAATGATTTTCATCCAGTAAGCTGAAGACTTTGCTGTTGACCATATTAAGTACAAGGATAAACTTTCTTGCTTCCAATATTTTGATATTAAAAATAATAATAACTGCAATTATCCTGTGGTCTGCTTCTTTCTGGGCAATATCTGCTGATTTATTAGATATTAGTATCCCATCATGCTTGCTTAAATTGAAAAATGGGTCTAGTCAGGAGAAAGGAGAGGACATAAGTAGTTGAAGACTTTAGGATTTGCAATCAATAATTCCCTTTTAAATGGAAACATTTCTCTCCCCCAAGCTTTTAATGCTAATTTTGGGCTGAATGCATCAAGCAGAGAGCTGCTATGAGGTGATGCAATTACAAATAGAACCAAATTCTGTGGTGCAAATGCAAATGTTGATGAAGCTAGAATGCCTCTTGAGACATCTAACTCCAACCCTGAGTTAGGATTGATGGACAAGATAAGTCTTCTGAGTCTATTAATTACAGAAAATTCATGAGAATGGATGAATATAAATCGACCTTCTCAAGAGGTTTTGTATTCCTTTAAGGATCAGCTATTTCATAGTAATCTTTAGTAACATGCCAGCTGCAATTTGCAACAGTAAGAAATTCATTTGGAGCATTTGTGTTCCAGAGTTGTTATAAAATATCTTTATACTCTGCTCCCTTTCATCTGGTGTATAAATTTATCCATACATACCTAACCTGCATCAGAATTTGTCTTTGTTGTACACAAGGCAGACACATACAAACTGAACATAAAGCCAGATGAATGGGTCAGAAATGATAATATGAAGTGCCTGGTTTTCCCCATCCACTAAATTCTCCATGTAGACATATACTTACTTTTACAAATTTTGCCATAGCTGGTTTATCAGCTTATGTTGGGATTACACTTCTTGGAGCAGATAAGCTGTCCTTCCTCTATTAATAGCCACATTCTTGCTACATGACAAGAATTTGAGATAGAATCTGTGCCACAGGTGAAAACAGCTTTCAAGAAAAGAAAGATTTAATCAACTTATTTTGTGGGTTTTATTTTTTTTATTTTCATTTTTAAATCACAATTGAGTAAATACTATGTAAATCTGTTGCATCATACAAGCTGGGGAAAATTATTTGCTTCTTTTAATGTTTTAGTATCTGACTTCCTGAATCTCTTGAACTTATGATCTGGGAGAAAGGGACAAATCAACAACAATTACACATGACAGCAAAATAATTTATAGCTCATGTTGGCAATAAAAAAGCAGTTCAACCTACAAAATGCAAATGGAGAACAAAAGAACACAACACAAATAAATGGAGAGCATCATTACTGAACAAATGGGGAACATCATTACTCACACTTAATTATGATGTTACCTACTTGGGTAATGAAACATCTGCAAGCAAACAACCAAGCTCCGAAAGCACCAAAAAAGTCACACTTCAAATATTCTCTTCTATTGAATTATACCTAATAGGATTCCAAAATATCCCTGGCCTGGTTCAAATAACACATCAAATCTTTATTATGATCATAGACCCAAATAACATAAGTTATAATGTAGACTATTTCATTTAGGTTTTTCATGTTTATTGAACCCATTCATATGAGATATATTCAGTAAAGTTTATTAAAATTTCTGTGGCCTATTATATTGTTGAAAGACATCAGGGGCCTCTCTTGGTAGAAATAAACAAGACAAAAAGGGAATGTTGTCCCTGAGAATGTTAGAAGGTATTTTGCTTAAGAAAAGAAATCAATGGATTATGTATTTACTTATTATGTTTGTCTTTTAAAATAAAACAATCTATTCCCAGGATAAATAACAACACTTTAAAAATCAGTTTAAATTTGCACTTATGAGGAGTTACACATCAGAAAAGGGATGCTCTGTTATTTGTTGCCTAGATAATATTCAATATTTAGAGAACATTCTTGGAAATTACCACTTTACTAATCCTGCTGATCTCCATTGCTGCTCTCATCATATCGCTAAAAATGTTTTAACGGGAAAAGCTTTACTGATAATGCTCTGATGAGGAACCATATTTAAATTAAAGTTGACTTCAAGATGCCTCAACAGCAGGATGGATTAATTATTCCACAGGAACCAGACAGGGTCCTAAGCATTCATCCAGGTACCATTTTGTTACTAGGAAGATCCCCCAAAGTGACAGTCAAATGTGAAGGCAAATGGCCTTCATTCAGATCATCACATCCTCCTAGGTGTCAATTCCTCAGCAGTTAACTCTATTGTTAGTAGCTATCATCAGACTTGATAAGTTCCAAATTCAATTTTCAATAGAAGAAAGTTTATGATAAGACAAGCTAATAGTGCCCAGACTTAATTAACTCTAATGAGCAATGATTCTCTAAATTTCCAGCAGGAAAAAAAGTTTTCTTGGTAACCTACCATTTTATCAATAATCTCAGCTTTAGAGTTGAAAGCTTTTGCTTTGACACTAACCACTGGTCCTTCTTAAAGTAAGTTGAAAAGCAATTCAACAGTTTCAGACTTGATATTTTATTCTTTCATATGAATATTTTTTATATCCTGGGATGTAATCCAAAATATACAGTACCTGTATTAATTGTGTTTTTTTATGTAATAAAATTGTACTTAGCAATTACCTTCAGATTCTTCTTTTGTTTATTATAATGTTCAGATTTAACAAGTTAACAAGCAGAAATAGGACAAGTTATCTTCTATCCAAGTACTATACATCTCCAAATCTGTTTAGATTTTATTAGGTTGCACACAATGTCTTGACATGTGTATATAAGATTGTAGAGGTGAAAATAATTTGTTTCTTTTTCATGTTTACCACAAATAAATATGCCAATCAAAGTTACCAGCGATAGCTCTCTCTGCAAAGTGAAAAATTAGGGACCAGGCTGTTACAACATTTTTTCCATCTGAAATATGTGATTATCTATCTATCTATCTATCTATCTATCTATCTATCTATCTATCTATCTATCTATCTATCTATCTATCTATCTACCTACCTACCTACCTATCTATTATCTAATTTAAAACTGGCATCTCTTCTCTGTAGAACAAAATTATGCTGTTTCATTTTTAATTTCAGAATCAGAGATGGCATTCATCAGGTTCTGACCAGTTCTGAAAAACTGGAAATTGTAGTGGAAATTTTAAGTAGTTTGGAGAACAGGCAAATACCACCTCTGACTGGCCCCTCCCCGATCTATTTTCTGCCTCCTGAGTCCCAGCTGATCAGCTGGGTCTTCTTTTGTTGCCTGCATAGGAGAATGGAGCTAGAAAATAGGTTAGTGGGGTGGAGAGGGAATGGAATTTTGCAGTATCCTTCCCCTACTATGCCCACCAAGCCACGCTCACAGAACCGATAGTAAAAAAATTTGAATCCCACCAACTGTAATCAGAATGTTGCTTTCTTACCTCTTTCCTAACTCACTCTAAACAGAGAAATATCTGGTTATAAATTTATTCTGGTGTGAGGAGCATATATTGAAATTTAGAAAGAAGAATAACTATTTCTATTTCTCAATTCTTACTTTGTACTGACTTGTAAATCTGGCTGAACTACAACCAGTCCTGATTAACATAAAAATAAGACTAGATCATTCAAAGATACAAATCACACACTTGTTTGATGTGGAGAATCTGTTTTATGGTTTCTCCATAAGCATTAGAAATGTCAGGAATAAATAATTCATTCATTTTATTTCATATAAACCTGATTAAGGGCTATGGTAGCTCAATGGTTAGAATGCGGCATTGTGAGCGAATTCTGCTGATTGCTGACTGCCAGCAGTTTGGCAGTTTGATTTTTTCCATTTCAGGACTCAGATTGTTCGGGGACAATATGCTGATTCTTAGAAAGGCTTGTAAAGCATTATAAATGCTACTGCTATTAATTTAATGATACAGCACCTCTGTTTTTATACATTTTCAAATCCTTACTTTTACACTGAAAAAAAGAAAAGAACTGCTAATCAGAAAACAAGAGTTAAACACTCAAATATAAATAGGCTATGAATAATGATGGAAATAGTACCCTACCCTAAAAATATAAAATTTGATTAAGCCCCTGTCACACTGCACCAACGGATGCAAAGAGGATGTAAAATGGACAAAAAAGCTTGCCATCCGTTGGTTAACGCGATGTACTCACTGCCTCCGTTTTGCTTCCTCTCTATCCATCCAGCATCTGTTTATTGATGTTTCATCCGCTCAGAAAGTTTTGAGCTGCCCAAAACTTTTGAGCGGAAAATGTATCCAATGAATCCGTTCTGCATCTGCTACGCATCAGCTATGCATCTGTTCTGCATCCGTTACGCATCCGCTATATCCGCTAGGCATCCGCTGCGCATCCGCGCAACTCGCATCCACTCGGACGCAGGAAGGAAGCAGAACGGACATGGAACGGATGCAGAACAGATGCCTAGCGGATGCAGCATGGAAAAAAAACATTTATAATGGAAAAAACGTTCGCAGAGGGGACCTATCTCGGATATTAAGGATGTCTAGAGGATGCCTAGAGGATGCAAAGGGACACCTATACTGCCTATAAAAAGGGGGAGCAACTCGTCTGCATCTCACTTTCAGCCCAGCAGGCCAGCTGTGCAGACCTCTGCAGCCTTCATCTGACTCTTGCTCTTCCACAGCATCCAGTCATGTCAACTGTGGATCGTAACACAGTCCTTTTGGCAACCACCATCCTTCTGCAACAGTGCGAAGCCATCTACAGGCTCTGTGAACTCTACTACGGGAAGAAAAGGAGGTGGCCAAGAAGCATCTGGGTCCGAAGATGGATCGGGAGAAGAGCAGAGTACGGACTGTACAACAAGCTGATGGTGGAGCTCAGGAACGAAGACACTTGTGCATTCCAGAACTTCATGAGGATGCCTCCAGCCATGTTTGACGAAGCTGTGCAGCGGCTGACACCCAGGTTGACCAAGGCAAACACCAACTTCCGGCCCAGCCTGGAACCTGGGCTAAAGGGGGCACTCACAATGCGCCACCTGGCCTCAGGGACCACCTACAGGAGCATGCAGTACGGCTGGAGGGTGCCACACAACACCATCAGCATTTTGGTCAGAGAAGTGGTGCAGGCCATCATCGAAAAATACCTGCAGGAGCTCCTCCAGTACGCCTCCACTGATGAAGGATGGAAGAAAGTTGCAGAGCAGTGGTATCAGAGGTGGAACTTCCCACACACCGTTGGAGCCATAGATGGCAAGCACGAGGCCTGCAAAGCACCACCCAAGTCAGGCTCCACTTATTTCAACTACAAGGGCTTCTTCAGCACCATCCTCTTTGCCATGGTCGATGCTGACTACAAGTTCATGTACATCGATGCTTCAGGCAGCGGCTCATGTTCAGATGCCCAGGTATACAATGCCAGTGACCTCAAGGAGGGGCTGGAAGGCAACCTCATCATGGGCTTCCCAGATCCAGAACCCCTGCCCAATGACACGCAAGATGTGCCCTACTTCATCGTGGGGGATGACGCCTTCTCCCTCAGAACCTACCTTATGAAGCCCTACACTTCCAGATGCCTCACCCGTGATGAGAGGATCTTCAACTACAGGCTGTCCAGGGCAAGGCGGGTGGTGGAGAACACCTTTGGCATCCTGGCCAACAGGTTCCAGGTACTTCTCACCACCATGCAGCATCGCCCAGAGACTGCGAGGAGGATCGTGGAAGCTTTCTGCATCCTGCACAATCTCATGCGCACCCACTACCCAGTCTTGCAGAACAGGCTCGTGGACCTCCAACAAGGCAATGGGGACATGGAGCCTGGGGAATGGAGGCAAAGGCGAAACCTGATAGACACTCAGGATGTGCAAGGCCCCAACAGAGCCTCATGTGAAAGGAAGAAGCAGCGCAACCTCCTGAGACACTTGTGCAACTCCCCAGCTGGAGCAGTGGAGTGGCAAGACAGGATGATAGATGATTAATGGGTGCTTCCCTCAGCCTGTCTCATCACACGGATGAGATTGGGCCATTTATGTTGGGTGGGCCTACAATGAACTGGGTGTTTAATAAAGAGTTGTGTTTGTGTTGACATGTGTGGATGATTATTACATTATGATTGATAATAAAGGGCCATAGGGGTGGCACCAGGGAGGGTGGACCATACAGTCCCACTATGCTTGCACTGGAGGCTTATCTATCCCACTGCTATCCTTACCCATCCCACAGCTGTTACCCATACCACGGGTATCCCTGCCCATCCCACTGCTATCTTAACCCATCCCACAAGCATGCAAAGGCTTAAACCAATTCTAAAAGTTTCCACCAAGACTTTATTAAAAAACGAAATGAAGCAAGTGTGTGAATCAAAGATAAACTTTATTGAACAACAAGCTGTAAAAGAAAAATGACCCAAGTCAAGTGTCCAAATAAAGTCCACAGGTAGCCAGGTAGCCAGTCTCTGGCACTCTTATTGGTCACTCGGAGGTGTGCCCAGTCTCAGGGGTGAAGGGTCCAGGTGCTGTGGAGGTGGGTGGTGCTGGAGTGCTGGTCTGTATCGTCATTGGGGTGCCAGGCGCTGAGAGGACAACAGGGGACGGTGTGTTGAGGAAGCTCTCAGACAGCTGGCTCAGACCCGTGATGCTGAGAGGTCCTTCTTTCATGCCATGTGGTGTCAGCTCCAGTACTGATGACAGAGGTACTGAGGCCGGGATTGGCTGTGGGGTGGAGGAAGGAGTAGTGTAGTGGGGCTGTCTGGTCTGCAGCTGGGTGAGGACTGGCATGGGTGGCATTGCTGTCGTCGGTGGCATCATTTTCGTGGGTGACATCGGTGGCATCAGTGGAACCGGTGGCAACGGTGGCGTCTGATGACAATGTGCCTGGACTGGGAAGGGCTGCTGCCTGTGCTGCTGGACCTCCTGGTAGCCGTAGCCCTGGTAGGTGAGGGGCTGTGGGAAGCCTTGGAATGGGAGGGACATCACCTGGGGTGGAAGTGGAGGAGCAGACCTGGACTGGGTGGGAGCGGGTTCCTCTGGATCTGGAGGGTTGTGAAGCAGCTCGGTGATCCGGTCCTTCACCACCTGGTACTGGGGTTCCTCCATGTTCCTGAGGGTCTGGTTGACATAGGTGAGGAAGGGATTGCGGTTGGAGGATGAGGAGTCGGTGCTGACCAGCTGAGAGAGGAGATCTATGCTGGTGCAGATGGTGTCTCTGATCTCCAGCAGGACAGTGTGGCTCTGCCCCTCCTGCTGTCTGGCTCTCTGCCTTTTTGTGGAGGTGGAGCTGGGGGGGGATGGATGCAGCTACGACTGTGGTGGACTCGATGTCTCTTTCTCCCACCGCACCAGGGAGTCCTCCACGCACTCCACCACGGTTACAACAGCTGTCCGCGGGTTCTCCGCCATGGCACGCTCCACAGAAACCTGCCTGGAGACAGGGACTGACTCTGGCTGGAAGAGTACTGGGTCTCAGCAGGCTGCTGGAGAGAGAGGGTTGTGAGAGGGGTTCCTGGTGCTCCTCGGTGGCGGATCTCACCCTCCAGGAAGCTGCACCTGGTCATGACGTAGGTCTCTCTGTCCGTCAGCTTAACCGCGGCCTGGCCAGATTTCTTCAGGTGCAGCTTCCCGTACCAGGTGTGCATAAGTTTCCACCAGCCGAGGAGCACCTCCGAAGTGTAACTCATACTCTCCGCCCTCTCTCTCCAAGCAGCCTGCTTCCTTTTGGTGTCCCTGTACAGCCGGTGTCCCTTCCGCCACAGATAGTCATTCTCTCTCAGCCACTCCAGCACCTCATCCTCGTGTTCCTCCTCAATAAAGTATTGTCTCCTCTCCCGTCCCTGCATACACCTCTTCCTCCCTTTGGCAGGACCAGATGGGCCCTCATCAGAGGGGCTCCCAGGTGGTAGGGGTTCCACACCACCACCAGCAGCAGCACCAGCAGGATCATCATCATCATCATCATCATCATCATCATCATCATCATCACCAGCAGGATCATAATCATTATCATCATCAGCAGCAGCAGCAGCAGGATCAGCAGGACCAGGATCAGCAGCAGCAGAGTAAGCACCATTAGCCCCAGCAGCACCAGTAGCACCAGCAGCACCAGCAGCACCAGCAGGACCAGGAGCACGAGCAGGACGAGCAAGACCAGGAGCACAAACAGTACGAGCAAGTCCAGGAGCACGAGCAGGACCAGCAGGTCCAGCAGGACCAGCAGGACCAGGAGCAGCTTCAGCAAAGTACGCAGCAGCAGAAGCACCACCGCCAGGAGCAGCTTCAGCAGAAGCTCCAGCACCAGAAGAGCGAGCCCGAGCAGCAGAAGCCCCAGCAGAAGCAGAGTCAGGGACAGGGGGAGGGAGGGTGGCCCTGTCCCTCTTGGCAGGGATGGCGGCAGGTTGCTGAGACTTTCGCTTCTTCCCCATGGTTGTGGGGTTGTTGGCTGGCAGGGAGGCTTGCAGGGAGGCTGGCAGACACCACGGCTGGCAGGAAGCCTGGCACCAAGGCTTGCAGGAAGCCTGGCAGGAAGGCAGCAGGCAGGCAGGCACCAAGGCTGGCAGGCAGGCTGGCAGCAAGGCTGGCAGGCAGACTGGCTGGCAGGGAGGCTGGAAGGCAGGCTGGCAGCAAGGCTGGCAGGCAGGCAGATAGCAAGGCTGGCAGGGAGGCTGGCCAGGAGGCTTGGAGGCAGGCTGGCAGGAAGGCTGGCAGCAAGGCTTGCAGGCAGGCATGCAGGCAGGGCAGGCAAGGACTCAATGTATCCTGCAGCAGGTCTTTCCTCTGAATGCTGGCCACGTGCGAGCTGCTTCCCTTTATATCCGCGTGGCTTATGCAATGCATCCCCCCCGCATGTGCAATTAGCGGCAGGCATCCATTAGGCTTCCGCTGTGCATCCGCTCGGCTTCCGCTCTACATCCACTTCATCCGCTGTGCATCCGCTGTGCATCCACTTCATCCGCTCGGCGTCCACTCTGCATCCGCCATTTCCGTTCCGCGTCCGCTTTGCTGAGGCCCCCCGGAAGCCCAGCGGATGTGCCATCCGCTCTCATCCGCTTCCATCCGCTGGGCTTCCGTTCCACATCCGCTTTCCATCCACCCTGCGTCCTCCCCCCGTCCATGTTATCCACTCCGGTTATGCAAATTTTTACCCTTTTGAGAGCGGATAACAATGGATGGAACATTTTTCTCGTCCGTTGTGTCCGTTTTGCATCTGTTGGGCAGTGTGACAGGGCCTTTAATATAATTATGGAAGAATATACATTTATAAATAAATATTACTTAAATGACACACAGCTATTGTAGAAAAAGTAGTGATCCATATTAAATTGAAAACAGATAATGCTTGTTCTAGAGAGATAAAAATGGACATGTAATGATACATTTCTAGAAAGCTGTTGGCAAAATCTATAGCTCTGAAAATATTCACAAATTGATCCCATAAGAGGGTAAAGAAGAGATAAACAGGGAAATAACATTAAGAGAATTGCAAGAGGCAATCCTGAAACAGAAAAACAATAAGACACTGGGACCAGATGGTCTCCCTAGGGAACTGTATAAAACGCTGCAAGAAAAATTAGAAATGCAATTATTAGAACTCTATAATGAAGTGCTGACTACAGCAAAATTACCTAAGTCATGGGGGGAGACATACATAACAGTGATCCCAAAAGAAGATTCGAACCATCAATTAATTCAAAATTACAGGCCCATATCTCTTTTAGATGTTGATTATAAAATATTTATGTCCATAATGGCAGAAAGATTGAAAAAAAACCTTAATCAGATCATTCATAGAGACCAAAATGGATTCTTACTGAATAGACAGATTAAAAATAATACTAGAATGGTATTGAATATAATAGAATATTATGAAGCAAACCCAGGAAAACAATTGGCAATGGTCTTCCTCGATGCACAAAAGGCATTTGACAATGTTAATTGGCAGTTCATAATATAACAATTAAAATGCATGCAATTTGGCAATAAATTTATTAAATTGATTTCAACAATTTATACGCAGATGGCTAGTTAATGAATGGTGACTGAACGGAAACATTCAAGATCAACAAGGGAGTAAGGAAGTGATGCCCACTGTCACCCCTTCTCTTTATTCTTACCTTAAAAAATTATTTGAAAACGTTAGGAAAAATGGAGAAATCAAAAGGCTTTAATCAAAAAGGAGCATTATAAGGTAAAGTCATTTGCCAATGACAAAGTATTTTTTCTGGAAAATACCAGAGGATACGGGAGTAAAACTAATAAAGGAAATAGAGGAATTTGCAGGCCTTAAGATTAATAAAAACAAAATAAAATTATTGACTAAAAATTTAAAAGATAAGCAAAAAAAAAAAAAGAATTAGAAGGAAAATTGGGAATGCAAAGTGTGAAAAAGGTAAAATATTTAGGCATTAGGTTAACATCAAGATGCTCTTCAATCAAAAAAGATAACCATGACAAATTAATAATACAAATCAAAAAAGAATTGGAAACGTGGGGGAAATTACAGTTATCACTACTGAGGAAAATTGCGGCAATTAAAATGTCTACCCTACCAAAAATACTATATCTTTTTCAAACTGTACCAGTAAGATTGGATAAAACCTTTTTTAGAGAATTAGATCGAATAATAAGTAAATTTGTTTGGGATGGGAAAAAAGCTGGGATAAAAATGAAATTGTTACAGGACAAAAGAGAAAGGGGTGGCTTTGGACTTCCTGATTGGGAAATGTATTATCAGGCTGCAGTTCTAGTGTGAATTAAAGATTGGATCAACCTGGAAAATAGAAGAGTATTGTTGATAGATGGTCATGACTTACAGAGAGGGTGGCATAGTTTCCTATGGAATGGGAAATGTAAACACCATGCATATTTTCAGAGACACATGATTAGAGATTCATTAATTCCGACATGGAACAAGATTAAAAAGAACCATTATACTAAAATACCAAATTGGTTCTCAACAATGGAAGCACAAATATACCCAAATGCAATGGATTTGGGAAAAAAGAGGAGTTACAAAGATCTATGAGACACACAAGGAAGATTAAAAACGAGACAAGAATTACAGCACAAAATATAAAGATAGATTGGTGGCCGTACATGCAAATCCAGGCAAGATACCAGAAGGACAAAGAACAATTTGGTTTCTGCATGGAAAAGCATCAATTAGATAAAATTCTACAAGAAATGGAAAAGAAAATGATTTCAAGAATATATAACTTTCTACTAGATTTTAAAATGGAAGAGGAAGTGGTCAAAGAGATGATGGTGGCATGGGCGAAAAATGTTGGCCACAATATAGACCTGGAAAATTGGGAGAGAATGTGGCGATCAAATTACAAGCTAATTACATCCACGGCATACAAGGAAAATCAATATAAAATATTCTACAGAAGGCACCTTCCTCCCGCTAGATTGGCAAAAATGTTTAATTCAGACCCAAACTGTTGGAAATGTGGAAAAGAAAAAGGCACTTATTTTCATACCTGGTGGACATGCCAGGAAGTGAAAAAATATTGGAATACAATTAGACATTGGACTGAAGAAATCACGAATCAGAAAATCGAATTTAATCCAGAAACTTTTTATTAGGTATAACAACACAAAAGTGCAATAAAACAGATAGATATATTATGTTACATATATTAACAGCTGCAAGGATTTCATATTCACAACTCTGGAAGGAAAAAAGGGTTCCACCAGAAGGTATGGTTATAAAAAAAATAATAGATTGTATAGAGATGGACAGGTTAAGGATGAAAATAAAAGACAGAGAAGATTCAATTTATTATTGGGCCTGGTATGCCTGGTATGAGTGGTTTAGAAATAAAAGTAAAATAAAATGGCAATTAGGAAAAGAATGAGGGAATAAGTAAATATGCAAATATACCATGGAGAAGATTGAGATGTAAGGATAAAAGATATTGATTTATAGTAAGAGCAAGATGCAATGGTAAAGGAATAAGTAAATACATATACTGAAAAATGTGAGGAAATGCAAAAGATGTCTTGATGTTGATAATAATGTATGAAGTTTTGTTTCATGTTTTTTTTTTAAATTTGGAAACTTAATAAAATTTATTTTTAAAAAAAGAAAAGAAAATATCCACAAATTTGTTTTGCTCTATCCAATCTCAGCTGTGGAATCTCAACAGTGCAATTTCAACTCAAATCAAAATCTCATCTTCACATGGATATTTCATTCTGTAAAAGAAAGCCATGGTGGTGAAGTGCAATATTCTGCTGCCAATTGTCAGCAATTCAGCAGTTTGAATCCCACTGGCTCAAGGATGATTTAGCCTTCCATCCTTCTGAGATCAGTAAAATGAGGACCCAGACTGTTGGGGGCATTTTATTGACTTTGTAAACTGCTTAGAGAGGCTGTAAAGCACTGGAAAGTGATATATAAAATAAGTGCTATTACTATTGTAAAAACTGAAGTTTTGGTCACTCCTAAGAGTTAAAGATAGACCTTAAGCCCATGTCACACTGGCCAACGGATGCAAAAAGGACACGGCGGATGAGCAAAATGTTCCATCCGTTGTTATCCGCTCTCAAAAGGGGCAAAAAATTGCATAACTGGAGCGGATAACACGGACGCGGGGAGGACGCAGAGCGGATGGAAAGCGGATGCAGAACGGAAGCCCAGCAGAAGGAAGCGGATGGGAGTGGGTGGCACATCCGCAGGGCTTCCGGGGGGCCTCAGCGAAGCGGACGCGGAACGGAAAGAGCGGATGCAGATCGGACGCCTAGCGGATGCACAGCGGAAGCCTAATGGATGCCTGGCGTTAACTGCGCATCCGCCCCGTGGATCCGCCCCGTGGATATAACGGAAGCAGCTCAGAAGCAGGACGCCATTCAGAGGAAAGACCTGCTGCAAGGCACATCAACTGCCCTGCCTGCCCTGCCTGCATGTCTGCCTGCAAGCCTTGCTGCCAGACTTGCTACCAGCCTTGCTGCCAGCCTCCCTGCCAGCCTTGCTGCCAGCTGGTCTGCCTGCCAGCCTTGGTGCCTGCCTGCCTGCCAGCCTTTCTGCCAGCCTTGGTGCCTGCCTGCCTCCCTGCCAGCCAGCAACCCCACAACCATGCGGAAGCACAGCGAGCCTCAGCCATCTGCTGCCAGCCCTGGCAAGAGGGACAGGGCTACCATCCCGCCCCCTGGCCCCACTCTGGTTATACTGGGGCTTCTGCAGCACGGGCTCGCTCTTCTGGGGCTGGCACTTCTGCTGCTTCTGCTTCTGGAGGAGGAGCTGATGACAAGCACTCCAGCACCAGCCACCTCCACAGCACCTGGACCCTTCATCCCGGAGACTGAGCGACCCAGAGGAGTGCCAGAGACTCATTTTTGTCTTATAGCTAGTTGTTAGTAAAGTCTATTTTTGATTCACACACTTGCTTCATTTCTTTTTTTTAATAAAGTCTTGGTGGAAACTTTTAGAAATGGTTTAAGCCTTTGCATGCTTGTGGGATGGGTTAAGATAGCTGTGGGATGGGCAGGGATACCTTTGGGATGGGTAATAGCTGTGGGATAGATAAACCTCCAGTGCAAGCATAGTGGGACTGTATGGTCCACCCATCCCAGCTGCCACACCTTTGGCACTTTATTATCAATAATAATGTAATAATTATCCACACATCTCAACATAAACACAACTCTTTATTAAATGCCCTGTTCATTGTAGGCCAACCAAACATACATGGCCCAATCTCATCCGTGTGATGAGACAGGCTGAAGGAAGCATTCATTAAGCATCTACCATCCTGTCTTGCCACTCCACTGCTCCAGCTGGGGAGTTGCACCAGTGTCTCAGGAGGTTGTGCTGCTTCTTCGCTTCATTTGAGGCTCTGTTGGGGCCTAGCACATCCTCAGTGTCGATCAGGTTTCGCCCTTGCCTCCATTCCCCAGGCTCCATGACCCCATTGGCTTGTTGGAGGTCCACGAGCCTGTTCTGCAAGACTGGGTAGCGGGTGCGCATGAGATTGTGCAGGATGCAGCAAGCTTCCATGATCCTCCTCACGGTCTCTGGGCAATGCTGCATGGTGGTGAGAAGTACCTGGAACCTGTTGGCCAGGATGCCAAAGGCGTTCTCCACCACCCGCCTTGCCCTGGACAGCCTGTAGTTGAAGATCCTCTCTTCACGGGTGAGGAGTCTGGAGGTGTAGGGCTTCATGAGGTAGGTTGTGAGGGAGAAGTCGTCATCCCCCACAATGAAGTAGAACACATCTTGTGTGTCATTGGGCAGGGGTTCTGGATCTGGGAAGCCCACGATGAGGTTGCCTTCCAGCGCCTCCTTGAGGTGACTGGCGTTGTATACCTGGGCATCTGAAGATGACCCGTTGCCTGAAGCATCGATGTACATGAACTTGTAGTCAGCATCGACCATGGCGAAGAGGATGATGCTGAAGAAGCCCTTGGAGTTGAAATAAGTGGACCCTGAGTTGGCTGGAGATTTGCAGGCCACGTGCTTGCCATCTATGGCTCCAACGGTGTGTGGTAAGTTCCACTTCTTATACCACTGCTCTGCAACTTTCTTCCATCCTTCTTCAGTGGAGGGGTACTGGAGGAGCTCCTCCTTGTATTCTTCGATGATGGCCTGTGCCATTTCTCTGACCACAATGCTGATGGTGTTGGATGGCACCCTCCATCCGTTCTGCATGCTCCTGTAGGAGGTCCCTGATGCCAGGTGGCGCAGAGTGAGTGCCACCTTGAGCCCAGGTTCCAGGCTGGGCCGGAAGCTGGTGTTTGCCTTGGTCAACCTGGGTGTCAGCCGCTGCACAACTTCGTCAAACATGGCTGGAGGCATCCTCATGAAATTCTGGAACGCCCGAGTGTCTTCGCTCCTGAGCTCCACCATCAGCTTGTTGTACAGTCCATCCTCCGCTCTACTGGCGAACCATCTTTGGACCCAGATTCTTTTTGGGTGGCTCCTTTTCTTCTCGCAGTAGAGTTCACAGAGCCTGCAGATGGCTTCGCACTGTTGCAGAATGATGGTGGCTGCCGAAAGGACTTTATTACAATCCACGGTGGACATGACTGGATGCTGTGGAAGATGAAGAGGCAGATGAAGGCTGCAGAGGTCTGCACCGGTGGGCTGCTCTTCTGAAAGTGCGATGCAGGTGAGTTTCTCCCCCTTTTTATAGGCAGTATAGGTTTTCCGCTAGGCATCCTGTAGGCATCCTTAATATCCGAGATAGGTCCCCTCTGCGAACGTTTTTTCCGTTTTAAACGCTTTGTTTCCATGCTGCATCCTCTAGGCATCTGTTCTGCATCTGTTCTGCGTCCGTTCCGCTTCCTCCCTGCGTCTGGGTGGATGAGCGTTGCGTGGATGCGTCGCGGATGCCCAGTGGATATCACGGATACGTAGCGGATGCGTAGCAGATGCGTTGCGGATGCATCGCAGATGCAGAATGGACGAACTGGATACATTTTCCGCGCAAAAGTTTTAGGCAGCCCAAAACTTTTGGAGTGGATGAAATGTCCATAAACGGATGCTGGATGGATAGAAAGGAAGCAAAACGGAGGCAGTGAGTACAGAACGGATACATCGCGTTAACCAACGGATGGCAAGGTTTTTTGTCCCTTTTACATCCTCTTTGCATCCGTTGGTTCAGTGTGACATGGCCTTTAAGATCAATAATTTTTGAATCCTAAAAGCAAATGATATAAAAGTGTTGTTGAGCTGAGGTGGATTGTTGTTAAGCAATTGGTGTGGTCTCCTTTTAATGCTCAACTATCGAAATACATGCTGGAGCAATATATTATTTGTTGTGGATAGAATGATATATTATGGAACATCCAGGACCTAAGGCAAAATCAGACTCCTTGGCATTTATTAATCTATGTGGTGAGATATCTGCAATCCCAGAGCAAAGACTCAAGGGCAGGGATAACTGCTCTCATGTAATTTAGAAAAGGAACTGCCATTGTAAAAAAAAAAAAAAAAAGCCTACTTGCCCTACATAATCATTATCATAAATGAAATAATTGTTGGTCCTCAGGCAGTTCAATCCAGTAGATTAAGTTCTGAGTTTTAGGCTTTATGACCCATTGTTCCAGAAAATGAATTTGTTCCACTTCTTTTGCCACAATCCAATTAACACATCTTGTTAATACACGATCCAATTAACACATCCAGGAAAGAAATCTACCCCCATTGGAGATGGGGAGACAGGGATCTGACAACAGTGTGATCCTGGTTGACATAGTTTTTCAGCACAGAAGCTGTGGTAAGGTAAAGGCAAATATAATATTGAAAAGTTCTCTTAATAAAAATGGGAAAAAATAAATTAATTCACATTTTAATAGATCATTAAACTTTAATAGGACATTTGCACTTTCAGGACCTATGTGAATTAGAATCCAACTATAAACTCTCAATGTCCTTTACCCAATTCCAGACCTGATAAACTAGGGATGTTCATTTCTGAGTTTCTTTCTCTTCCCATTATGCAGCTTTGGATTCCCCTCATTCCCTAGGCAGCATCTCCCCACCCTATGCCAGCCTTCTAAGATCATTCCCACACACCATTCCTTTCTAGGAGAAAAGCTAAGACTTCAGTCTGCCACTTCTCTTTAAACTCCAAGCCCTGGCCATAAATGATTTATTTTGACATATATCAGTTTATAATCTCAAATATGTAAGCAGGATCAGATCTGGTTAGAAGCTGGACAAAAGACTAAGAAATCCAAGTCCTAGACTGGGAATGATAAGAACCTCCCAGAAGACAATAACAAATCCATACTATTGTAAAGAAAGCCACACAAATTGTCCCATAGGTACTTTTTTTAACAAGCAACTGGACTGCCTTTGTTTTTCCTTGAAGATGTTTCGCTTTTCATCCAAGAAGTTTCTTCAATTCTGAAGAAGATGAAAAGTGAAACGTCTTCAAGAAAAAATAAAGAAACTTCAGTTGCCTCTTGTAAAAAGCACCTTTGGGACACCCATGACCTAGATGACTGAGAATCTCCAAAGCCACACAGTTGTGTTCATGAACTAGAAATTAAAAAATTGGAAG
The DNA here is from genome assembly GCA_015471245.1 of Laticauda colubrina. NCBI lineage: Eukaryota > Metazoa > Chordata > Lepidosauria > Squamata > Elapidae > Laticauda > Laticauda colubrina. The sequence continues at coordinate 11,522,889 of BLBF01000065.1, read as the reverse complement.
TCAAATTTGACTCAAAGGAGTCAAATAATATTGCTTTTATTTAGTAATATTGCTATTATATAGTAATATCTGCTCCCTACTTCCTCAATTTCTTAAAAAAAATCTTTGAAAATGTTAGAATGGTTGACAAATGTAGATTTAGGAATTCTTTTATTAAAATTTTATGCCAGTCAGAAGTTTCTAGTATCAGTAGTTTTTTCTTAATTGAAGTTAATTGTATTGCAGACTCATGAAAACTTTTCCTTCCTCAACACACATCTCAGGAATTTTTAAAGAAATATACTTGTAAATATACTCACTGACAAATTCTGTCATTCTAGAAGTAATTCAGATTGTTGAATTACTACCCAAAAGTCTTTGCTTTATCTCTATAATTGAGTTCATTCAACAACTCAACAGTTTCCCAATGAAAGTATGTTGTTTTGTGAGAAGGGTGGTTATATAAATTTGACAAATAAATAAAATAAATTAGTACTCAATATTGAAGGAAGCAATATGTAGATGTTCAGGGCAAGATATATATTTTAAACATACATATTTTTTCCCTCAGGTAGAGCTCTATAAATAAATCCTGGAACTGAGATTAGCTAATAAATAACACCATGAAGAAAGTGTCTTGAAATTTATTTCTAGCACTAAGTACATAATATACTGTATTTTTCAATTCTATTTCTCCCAGCCTCTGGAATTTCACAAAAATGAAAAAAATCACTTTCCATAAAATGAGGTGCTGCTGTATTGTTCTGTCCCCTTTCTTTCTTACTGAAAAAGTATCCTTCCCATCTCAAAGAAATGATATAAACATTCATTGACATTGATTGGATTCTGGGTAGAACAATGGTGGACTGAAACACCTCTTCTAAATGGTAGGAACAATGCTGAGGCAATTAAGGACAGTCAGGGTTGCACCCAGTCAGCAGAGGTTTCCCAGATGATACAAAGTTATGAGATTGCCCATTTGTACTCTGGGGTGCTTCTCCTTAAGAAAAGCCTGAGTAAGATTTCATCAGCTACTTTCAAGCAGAGTGCCAGGAGCTGTTGAAGAAAGCAGCAAGTCAAAACCTCTGGTGGAGACTGTTAAAAGACACTGAGTTTGCTGAATCTACTTAAACACATTTTGGAGAAAAGGGATTGTGGTAAAACAGATCTTTGATACAACACAGCAATTAATATCAACAGGATGAGAGGATCTTCAACCCATGGAAAGACTAAAAAAGACAGAAATTAAAGGATTTAATAGTTAAAACCTTCCCTGGAGTTTGGACTATGATAGCTAAAAATGGAATAAAGTCAGGTTGGTTCTTGTTAATTTGGCAATGGAAAACATTTGAAAGAATTAATTCAATAAAATGTACCCTCATTGGGGGGGTGTTTAGATTTCTGAAGAGAGTGATCAACTCCATTAAATAAAGACATTGACTAGAAAATAGAGAGATATGGTACATTTCAAGACAGGAGGATGGAGAATTTAAGATGAAGCTAAGAAAAAAAATTGACTGCAGAACAATAAAGTTTTCAATGGTTTTCATATGTTAAGGGAAAGGTTTAATATGGCATTTAAAAACATCTGAAATTTAAAATAAAACATAAAACAGAATTTCAATTATGTACAGGTGATGAACATGCAAACAGCAAAAAGGTGAACAATTAGTGTTATTGATGTTGGATATAATACAAAGTTGGATACTCAGGAGAGAATGTGAGTAATTGGTATCAAATTTACACTGTGTCATAATTTAAGAGAAAACTTTCATAAAATGATGTATCATCAGTATAAGATACCAAAGAAATTATCAAAACTATACAATGGTAGTTTAAACCAGAGTTGGAAATGTGATAAATATGACAGAAAATTTTACCATGCCTGATGGACTTGTGAGAAAGCTAGGACATTTTGGACACAAAATCACATGATACGAATGATAAATATTGTGAAGAAACCAGAAATGTTTTATTGGGGCTTATGGACAATAAACTAGAAAGAAGTCATGATGAATTGATTTTGTGTATGGTAATTGCAATAGGACTGTTGTATGCTCAGTGATGGAAGAATAATGAAATTCTCACACTGGAAGGATGGATTGTGAAAATGTCAGAACTGAGATGGCAAAGTTGATTTCTTCTGAAAGACTGGAAATCTTATTCACTGAAAGAAGGAAAAATAATGATGTATGTTTTGGGAATTAAAAAGATATATGTGAGGCATTAAAGGGATTTGTATAATATTTAAAGGGCCTGTCACATAGGCCGACAGATGCAAAACAAATGTAAAAAGGACACAGCGGACGAGAAAATGTTCCATCCATTGTTATCCGCCCTCAAAAGTGCCCCAAATTTGAATAAGCAGAGCGGACAACAACGGAAAGGAACGGACGGGGGGAGGATGTAGCCAGGTTGTAAAGTAGATGCTCCATGGAAGCCTAGCAGATAGAAGCGGATGAAGCGGATGGCACATCTGCAGGGCTTCCGGGGGAGCACAGCAAAGCGGACGCACAACGGAAGGAACGGATGCAGAGCGGATGCCTAGCGGATGAAGCGGATGCATCATGGACGCCTAGCAGATGCCTAGCAGATACAAAGCATTCACTGCGCATGCAGGGAGGATGCATTGCGTCAGCCCTGCTGATATAAAAGGATGCAGCTCGCAAGCAGGTCACCATTCAGAGGAAAGACCTGCTGCCAGACAAAGCTCCAGCCAGCCAACAACCATGGGTAAGAAGAGGAAGCCTGTGCCTACTCCTGCCAGCCCTGGCAAGAAGGACAGGGCCACCATCCCACCCCCTGGCCCTGACTCTGCTTCTGCTGGGGCTTCTGCTGCTCGGGCTGACTCTTCTGGTGCTGGAGCTTCTGCTGGCGCTGCTCCTGGTGCTGGGGCTTCTGTTGGTGCTAACTCTACTGGCGCTGCTCCTGGTGCTGGGGCTTCTGCTGGTGCTTACTCTGCTGGCACTGCTCCTGGTGCTGGTGCTTCTTCTGGTGCTTACTCTGCTGGCGCTGCTCCTGGTGCTGGTGCTTCTGCTGGTGCTTACTCTGCTGGCGCTGCTCCTGATCCAGCTGATCCTGCTGGTCCTGCTGGTGCTCCTGGTCCTGCTGGTCATGCTGGTCATGCTGGTGCTCCTGGTCCTGCTCGTGCTGCTGGTGCTTACTCTGCTGCTGCTGATCCTGGTCCTGCTGGTGCTGCTGGTGCTTACTCTGCTGCTGCTGATCCTGGTCCTGCTGGTCCTGCTGGTGCTGCTGGTGCTCCTGGTGCTGCTGGTCCTGCTGGTCCTGCCAGTCCTGCTGGTCCTGCTGGTCCTGCTGGTCCTGTTTTTACTGCTACTGTTGTTGTTGCTGCTGCTGCTGGTGGTGGTGTGGTGGAGCAGCCCCTAGAACCACGAAGCCCCTCTGATGAGGGCCCATATGGCCCTGCCAAAGGGAGGAAGAGGCATATGCGTGAACTGGAGAGGAGGCAATACTCCATCGAAGAGGAACATGAGGATGAGGTGCTGGAATGGCTAAGGGAGAACGAGTATCTATGGCGGAAGGGACACAGGCTCTATCGAGACACCAAAAGGAAGCAGGCTGCTTGGAGAGAGAAGGCAGAGAGCCTGGGCTACACTCCAGAGGTCCTCCTCGGGTGGTGGAAGCACATGCACACCTGGTACGGGAAGCTGCACCTCAAGAAATCTGGCCAGGCCATGGTCAAGCTGATGGACCGGGAGACCTACATGATGGCCAGGTGCAGCTTCCTGGAGAGTGAGATCTGCCACCGAGGAGCAGCCCCTCTGACAACTCTCTCTCTCAGGCAGCCCACAGAGAGCCAGTCCATTTCTGGCCAAGAATCAGCTCCTGTGTCCAGGCAGGTATCTGTGGAGCGTCCCACGACGGAGACCCCCCCGACAGATGCACTCCCTGTGGCGGAGCACGTGGAGGACCCCCTGATGCAGTGGGAGCAAGGAGAGGGCACTTCCACCAGAGACCAACCCACATCCACCCCCAGCTCCACCTCCACAGAAAGCAGGCAGAGAGCCAGACCGGAGGAGCAGAGCCACACTGTCCTGCTGGAGATCAGGGACACCATCAAAAGCAGCATAGATCTCCTCTCTCAGCTGGTACACACCAACATACCATCCTCAAACTGCAAGTCCTTCCTCACCTATATCAACCAGACCCTCCTGGACATGTCCGAATCACATTACCAGGGATAGGATCAAGGATAGGATCACCGGTCTTCTTCACAACCCTCCAGACCCAGCTGAACCTGCTCCCATCCAGTCCAGGTCTGCTCCTCCACCCCAGGTGATGTCACTGCCCTTCCAAGGCTTTCCACAGGCCCTCTACCAGGAGCTCCAGCAGCACAGGCAACCCTTCCCAGTCCAGGCACAGGTACATCGTATGCCACCGGTGCCACCGATGCCACAGATGTCACCCACGCCACAGATGCCACCCACACCACAGATGCCACCCATGCCTCACCTCACTCATCTGCAGACCAGACATCCCCACTACACTCCTCCTTCCTCCACCCCACAGCCAAGCCCGGCCTCAGAACATCTGTCATTGGTCTTGGGACTGACACCCCATGTCCTGGAGGAAGGGGCTCTCAATATCACAGGTCTGAGCCAGCTCTCTGAGAGCTTCCTCCACACACCATCCCCTGTTGTCCTCTCTGGGCCAAGCACCCCAATGGCGCCTCAGACCAGCACTCCAGTAGCAGCCACCTCCACAGCACCTGGACCCTTCACCCCTGAGACTATGGGTACGCCTCAGAATGACTGAGAAGAGTTCCAGAGACTGGGTTGCTACCTGATGACTTTATCTTTGCTTGGGACACTTGGGTCATTTTCTTTTACAGTTTGTTATTAATAATGATTATCTTTGCTTCACACACTTGCTTCAGTTCTTTTAGTCAATAAAGTCTTGGTGGAAACTTTTAGAAATAGTTTAAGCCTTTGCATGCTTGTGGGATGGGTTAAGATAGCAGTGGGATGGGCAGGGATACCTTTGGGATGGGTAATAGCTGTGGGATGGGCAGGGATACCTTTGGAATGGTTAATAGCTGTGGGATGCGCAGGGATACCTGTGGGATGGGCAGGGATACCTGTTGGATGGGTAATAGCTGTGGGATGGGTTAGGATACCTGTGGGATGGGTAATAGCTGTGGGATAGATAAACCTCCAGTGCAAGCATAGTGGGACTGTATGGTCCACCCTCCCAGGTGCCACACATATGGCCCTTTATTATCAATAACAATTTAATCATTGATCCATACATTTCAACATAAACACAACTCTTTATTAAATGCCCCACCACCCGCCTTGCCCTGGACAGCCTGTAGTTGAAGATCCTCTCTTCATGGGTGAGGTATCTGGAAGTGTAGGGCTTCATGAGGTAGGTTGTGAGGGAGAAGGTATCATCGCCCACAATGAAGTAGGGCACATCTTGTGTGTCGTTGGGCAGGGGGTCTGGATCTTGGAAGCCCATGATGAGGTTGCGTTCCAGCCCCTCCTTGAGGTGATTGGTGTTGTATATCTGGGCATCTGAAGATGAGCTGTTGCCTGAAGCATCGATGTACATGAACTTGTAGTCAACATTGACCATGGCGAAGAGGATGATGCTGAAGAAGCCCTTGTTATTGTGATAAGTGGACCCTGACTTGGCTGGAGCTTTGCAGGCCACGTGCTTCCCATCTATGGCTCCAACGGTGTGGGGGAAGTTCCACTTCTGATACCACTGCTCTGCAACTTTCTTCCATCCTTCTTCAGTGGAGGGGCACTGGAGGAGCTCCTCCAGGTATTCTTTGATGATGGCCTGTACCACTTCTCTGACCACAATGCTGATGGTGTTGTGTGGCACCCTCCAGGTGTACTGCATGCTCCTGTACATGGTCCCGGAGGCCAGGTGGCGCAGAGTAAGTGCCACTTTCAGTCCAGGGTCCAGGCTGGGCTGGAGGTTGGTGCTCTGCTTGGTCAACCTGGGTGTCAGCCGCTGCACAACTTCATCAAACATGGCTGGCGGCATTCTCATGAACTTCTGGAATGCACGAGTGTCTTCGTTCCTCAGCTCCACCATCAGCTTGTTATACCGTCCGTACTCGGCTCTTCTCACGATCCATCTTCGGACCCAGACACTTCTTGGATGCCTTCTTTTCTTCGCGTAGAACAGGTGAAAGAGCCTGTAGATGGCTTCACACTGTTGTAGAACGATGGCGGCTACCAAAATCAGTGTGTGATGATCCATGGTGGAGATGAATGGATGCTGTAGAAGAGCAAGAGCCAGATGAAGGCTGAAGAGGTCTGCACAGCAGGGCTGCTGGACTGAAAGTGAGATCCATGTGAGTTCCTCCCCCTTTTTATAGGAAATATAGGTTTTTCGCTAGGTGTCCTTTGGCATCCTCTAGACATCCTGCAGACTTCCTAAATATCCAAGATACGTCCCCTATGCGAACGTTTTTTCCGTTTTAATGCTTTCTATGCGAACTGCATCCGCTTTCATCCTTTCTCCTTCCATGCTACTAATGCTGCGTGTCCATTCCGTGTCCATTTCGTTTCCTCCCTTTGTCCATTTTCCACTGGAGTGGATGTGAGTTGCGCGCATGTGCAGCGGATGCCTAGCGGATATAGCAGATGCGTAACGGATGACGACGGACGTCTAACGGATATTCCCCGCATGCGTAGCAGATGGCTAACGGACGCATTGGATACATTTTCCGCTCAAAAAGTTTTGTGTAGCTCAAAACTTTTTCAGCTGATGAAATGTCAGTAGACGGGTGCTGGATGGATTGAGAGGATGAAAAACAGATGCATTGAGTACAGAACGGAAGCATCGCATTAACCAACGGTTGGCAAGTGTTTCTCTCCATTTTACATCCTCTTTGCATCCGTTGGTGCTGTGTGACAGGGGCTTAAGAAAAGGTCAGAGGTTACTATATTTCATTAGTTTATTTTCATGTCTTGCATATTTTTCTTCTTTTCTTTGTTTTCTCTTGCTTTGATTTTTAACTATATGTAAAGTTTTCAACAAACATAAATAAATAAAAAAGGAACTTGATTGACAATGAGTGATTACCCAAAGTCAATTGCAATGTCCCTAAATTTGTAATATTAACAAAGCTTGCCTCCAAAGAAAGTTATTTAAAAGGGAAGAAATATTCACCTTGTTTGTCATGTATCATTGCCCTTTATTGCTCTAATCTTTTGTTGTTGCTACACACTGTGCTAGCTAATTGAATAATAAAATTTGCTTAATTTAAGGTTAACTAATTTGTAGTTCTTTAAAGTGAACTTCAAGTAGGTGCTAATTTGAACTCACCAAATTAGATTTGACTATTGCATCGGTTTACTTTAGTATGTCTATTAATTTGCTTGATGGTTACATTTTCTGGAATTAATATCGCTGTTTTTCATCTCATGTTGGAATCATTCTTTTTTAGTGTGTGATTTGATCTCCCCTTAATTATATCATTAGATGAACAAACATATTGAAGAGATTTATTTATAAATCTTGGAAATAATGTAAATGTTTGTGATTGCACTGGCTGAAAGTGAAAACTCATATTTTAAAATGTTTACAGAGGCAGTTATTCTTCACAATTTGGGACAGTCTTGTATACAATGAAGAAAAAACAGTGAAAAGCATTGGGGAATATTAGCTTAAAGAAATGTGATTGCCAAGATTTAGTGAAGTTATCATTCTTCTGCTCTGAAACTGGTCAAATCACAGCTAGATTATTGCATCCAATTCTGTGGACCATATTTTAGGAACATGTCCAGAAGATAGTAACTAAAATGATAAAAGGATTGGAATAAAAACAAATAATGAGAAACTGCTAGGGGAACAGTCAAAAAATATTTCTTCAGGTATCCAAAGAGGGTATCCATTTAGCAGATGGCATATTATTGCTTGAATAGGCATAAATTCTATTTTTATTTGAAATACAAAATTTGTTAAAAAAGAAAATGAAAATATTATATAGAGTTTACTTTTAAAAGGGTTGATCAGTAAATGGATGTCTTAATGAGAAAAAAATCAGATTTTGCTTTTCCTTATAGTGTTTGAAAAGTTAAACTGATTCAGAAAACTGAATTGATTAGCACTGCCAAACTGATTTGTGAAAAAGATGTATATTTTTATAGGTAAAAACCTTTCAAATTTTGAAACTAAGCCTACATACAATGTCATTTTTGAGACATTTGATTTGGAAACTTGAAGCAAATCAATAAACAATCTGACTACTTTTGAATGAAATCTTTAAATTCAATGTTCAGATAATCCACAAGCAGTTCTCCCTTTACTTTGACCTTTCCAAATGCCATAGATAGTTTTCCTATTAACTAGTTTACATTTTCAATATATTTCTCTGGGTTTCACTGAAGAACATAATCCAGAGGATAATATTCAAATTCGAATTTTTAATTTTTCTCTCCCTGCGTGATTTGATCATAGATGGATCCAATCCCAACAACATTAAGAAAGTATGAACTATCATGCCACTGTAGTCTTCTGTGACCTGATGTCCTCCACAGATTTTGGAACCACACTTCCCAAAGTCATCAATGGCTATATTGTTGGAACATCAAGGAGTTGTAATCGAATAAAGGTTGTATCAAAAGCCTTGCTTTGCTATGCTGTGAGACTATTATGTAGTGTACTGTATTAATATTATGAATAATTCAGTACAGGAGATATGTATGTGTGCATGTAAATAGATAGATACTTTCTCAATAAATTATATAATTTCCAAAAGACCTCAGATAAAACAAAATCTGCCTTGGCTTTCTTCTTGTAGCAAATTAATCATCCTGTTGTAGAAAGGTTGAAAGTACCTTTCTCTGAGGGTTCAAATTTTCCTGCTGGGAGAGCTCTGGTGCAAGGATACAGACAACTGCTTGAAAGCTGGATCTTTTATTTTTAGGAAGGCTAGAAAAAGCATGACTGCATTCCGGGAGCTAGCTAGCTTTTTAATGATAAGTTCCCAATTTTATACCTTTTTCCCTCTCTTTGTGTATAAGGTTTTGACACTAACATCCTGTCAGTTTGTTTTTCTTTCTGCCAAAAGGCAACCTCAAGGAGGTGCGAAAGGGGCAGCTTCCTGTATTACCGGTTTTTTCCTCTGATCTCTTTTAGTTTTTTATGGCTTTTTTGTAATCTTCTATTTGTAGTTCCTGCCTTTTGGCTGATTTGGTATGTTGTGGCTTTTGTCTAGGGGCGTGTTTATTAGATTTCTTTTCCTATGCAAGCCTGTTCCATGGCTGGCCTGAAATGCCTTTGGGCATTTTCCTTTCTGGGTGACACCACTGTCCTCATGAAGTTCCCTTTCTACAATCCCTCATTTTTTTTTTCCTAAGGTGTGATTTCTGATTGAATGTCTTGGTATACTTGGTATTCTTGATCAATCTGGATCATCATCATAGCTGCCTGTTCCCTTTTTAATTTTCTCTTTTTAGAGGGAATACAGGCCTTCAAGCAGCTGAGGCAGGGTGGTATGCACCTACAGAGGCAACACATGAGGGCCCCAAAGACACAAATGTTGACTGTGGTTGTTATGAGGATTTTTAGCCAATGGAAATCTGGCATCCATGAGAAGAGCCATGAAAAGTCCAGAAATGATTGCTCCTGACCAATATTTTGAGCGAGCTCTTTCAGGTGGTGGATGTCCCTCCCTACGAGTTCTGAGGTTTCATTCAGACTGAAGCAACACATCCCTTTGAATGTTTTGCAGCCATAGTTATGCTTCAAGAGAAGGAAGTCTATTGCTGCCCTATTCTCCAGAGTGGCTTCTCTGACCTCCCTCAGTTCTCTGTTAAGGGAATCCAGGGCATGGGAGGTCGAATTCAAACTTTTTGCCAGGGTACATGCTAGTCTGTTCAGATTTTTAGAATTTCGCACTGCCAATCCAGGCACCCCTACCAAAGATATTGCCAATGAGATGTATTCTGTTTTGGTGGGAAGGGAGACTTTGGAGTCACAGTCTGAGTCTAGGGTTTGGAAGGCTCTCCTGTGTCGTGTCTGTAAGGATGGCATAAGCATGGTTAATCTTCCTAAGGTGCAGGGGCCATTTGTGGCATTTGCAGGAAGGTATGAGTAGGCTTTTAAGCGACACAGGAAAAACCATCCAGGTGGGAGCTTCAGATAACTATATGAAAATGATATGGTTTCTGTGTAGTTGCATTTTAGGTCTGTGTTGCTAAGACTGGTGCATTTTGTGACCCTAGGTGAGCTGCATCCAGTGACATCAAAACATTTCTCTGAGGTGGTTACTGCAGCAATGTGTAGGGCATACATGGTGTTGTCCTTAGTTTCTGTAGAGTGGCCCCAGCTAAAAATGTTTTTGTAGGAATCAGGAAGGTTTCTAAATGTGGTGTAGTTAATGATGTTATGTGGCCTAGTTGCTACTCCCATTAGGCATGTAGTTTGGATATTCTTGACTGATTTCCCTCCTGCTAGGCAAAAGTTTGTAGTGTTGAGTATTTCTTTTGCTAAATATTCCCATATGTTTCCTTTCTCTGGGATAAGCTTTGGTTCCAGGAACACAGTTGCTTGTGTTACAAGTATTACAATTGTTACAGAAAAAAATAATAATACACAGTGTATATTACATTTCATGTTTCCCATTGCTAGATTCTTTTCTTCCCTCCCCCCTCTTTTTTTTTTCGTACAATAAGAAAAATGTAAAAGTATCAAAAATTATAAAAGTCTCTTCTTTTAAAAAAACATACATAAAAGAAAGAAAAAATGCAGAAGAAAAGTAAAAAAAGTATACACAAAAAAATTTAATAGAGTGTTATAATTTAGCACCTGGGAGTCCAGTTTTGTGTAATTCAGTGATTGCCCTTGGTTCCTCAGAGTTGTTTGATTCAGCGGTGTTGAAGAATGCTGCAAGAATCCATTGATCTGTGTCTGGAATTTTCTTGAGTTTGATGGGTGGAATTGATTGTGGTGGAGTTTGGCTGTGGTCTATGACTGCTGGCTTTGTATGTGTCCAATGTATCCAAGAGTCTCGTTCTGCTATCTTAATGGCAGTGTGAGTAGTCAGTAAAACTTGATAGGGTCCTTTCCACCTGGGTTGTAGAGGTAAGGTTCTGGTGAAGAACTTGATCCACACCCAATCTCCCGGTTCATATGGATGCAGGGCTTCTTCCGAGGGTGAGGTCTGCGTCAGTGCACTCTGAGTCCAGACGGTCTGTAGTCGCTTTTGCAGGGCTGCAAGATAAGAAGAGAGAACCATATCCCCCCTATCTAGGCAGAGGGAATGAGGGTTGAGACCTTGTAAGGTATCAGGAGGCCGACCAAAAAGGGTTGTTGTCAAGGCTGGTGTGATGATGGTATGAGGTAGAGGTTTGGTGGCCACCCATTTGGCTGTTGCATTTGCATATTGATTTCCTTTCGTTATTGTAGAGTCATCTGTTTGATGGGCTTTACAATGGATGACTGCTAGCGGTTGTGGTAATTGGATGGCCTCTAAAAGTTTGGCTACTAATGATGCATGTACTATTTGTTGTCCTGCTGAAGTTAAAAAAAACAAAAACCCGTTGTTTCAATAGGGCTCCTGTTGCATGGCAGACTCCAAAAGCATATTTGGAGTCTGTATAGATGTTGGTAGATCGGTTCCTAGCAGTTTCGCAGGCTTTCGTTAAGGCTATAAGCTCAGCTGCTTGGGCACTATGGGAAGGAGGAAGGGGGAAGCCCAAATAATTTCTTGTAGAGAGACTACAGCTGCTCCTGTTACTTTTTGTTCTGGTGCATGTAGGAGGAACCGTCTGTAAAAAGTTCCAAGTCAGGGTTTTGTAGTGTGGTATCTGTTAGATCAGAGCGGGGTAGTTCAGCATCATGCACTAAATGGAGGCAATCATGGAGATTGCCTTCTTCCTGTTCTGTGGGGAGCAGGGTAGCTGGGTTTAGAGTATTACATCTTTCAAATGTAATGTGATCAGAGGTAAAAAGTTCAGCTTCATATTGAGCCAAATGCTGCTGAGTAAAGGCTTGTGTCTGGCTCTTTAAGAGAATTGCAAAAACTTCATGGGGAACTTTTAGCAGTAGAGGATGCCCTAGTACCAAATCTTTAGATCATTTCACCAGTTCAACTGTAGCTGCCACAGCTCGTAAGCAGGGGACAGTGCCCTGAGCTACTGGATCTAGGGTTACAGAATAATAAGCAACTGGCTGGTGTGTATGTCCAAAAGGCTGTGTTAGAACGCCAGAGGCAACACCTAATTTCTCATGGATGAATAAGGTAAAAGGTTTCCTATAGTCAGGTAGCCCAAGTGCTGGGGCTGATGCTAGGGTTTGTTTGATGGTCTGAAGTGTTTTGTCCAGAGATTTGGACCATTCAATGGGGTCAGGCATGTTTTTGCCTGTCAATTGAATGAGTGGTCAGGCTAATTCACCAAATGAGGGGATCCATGGGCGGCAGAAGCCCAGTACTCCCGGTAAAGCTCTTACTTGACGTTTTGTTTGGGGTGGTTTCATGGCTAAAATAGTTTCTACTCGATTAGGGGCCAGTTTTCTAATTCCTGGTGCAATAATATAGCCCAGATATGTTATTTCTTGTTTTAAATATTGCAATTTGGAGGGAGAGGCTTCGTGACCTCTTTCTGCCAGGGCTTTGAGTAAATAGAGGGTATCTGTTTTACATGCTAGCTCAGTTTGAGATGCTAACAATAAATCATCAACATACTGGATTAAGGAAGACTGAAATGGTAGGAAGATGGAGGAGAGGTTTGCCTTTAATATTTGTGAAAATAGGGTGGGGGACTCAGTATAACCTTGTGGCAATCGAGTCCAAGTATATTGTTGATCTTGCCAGGTAAAGACAAATAGATATTGGGATGCTGGATCCACAGGAATGCTAAAAAAAGGCAGAGCACAAATCAATGACAGAAAAGTAAGTGGCTGAGGCTGGGACTTCAGTGATTATAGTGGATGGATTAGGCACTATGGGGGGTCTAGGTATCACGTGATCATTTATGATTACAGGAAAAATGGGGGTGTTGCAGGGAGAGGTACATTTAATGAGAACTCCCTGTTGTAGGTATGCTTGGATTAATTTCTGTATAGGGAGAATTGCTTCTGCAGGGATTTTGTATTGGGGCACACATGGAGGTGGCCTCTGTTTTACTTGGATGCTAACTGGTGTTGCTTCTTTAAGTAGTCCCACTTCTGATGCATCCCAGCCCCATAAGGAGGGTGGTAGGCTTTTTAAATCTTCATGAAGCCCCGTGTTGCTGGTTATCAGCATGATTGTTTTGTGCTTTCCTTTTCCTGAGATTTCTAATTGCAGCCCCTGTTTTCCACATGTTATGGTAGCTCCCATTTTACAAAGGAGATCCCTCCCTAATAGTGATAGTGGTGACTGAGTGCAAATCGTGAATGCATGGTCTATTGTGAAAGGTCCTAGTTCTACTGGTATGTTGTGGGTAAATTCTACAGGGATTATTTTCCCTCCCACTCCCATTATGTTATCTCAAGCCCCTTCAGCCACTGCAGCTTTATATGGTGCTTCAGTAATTAATGAGGAGGTGGCTGCAGTATCAGCTTAAGCAATTGTATTTCTTTGCTCTGATAAGAACAGTAACAATGGGTTCCCCTTCTGGGCCATTTCTGGGCTAGTCCGTTAAAGGTAGCCAGTAATTCAGTACTTTCATTGTCATTTTCTAGTCAAGAAGGGGGTAATTCATGGTCTCTCCTTTTCTCCCATTGATGTGTATTGTTAGTGTTTATTGGAGGAAAGGGAGCGCTGGGTGGTGTCTGCTGACTGCAACTTTGTTGCTCAGTGCAATGGATTGGATTATTGCCTGGCTTCATGTTTCTAGGTGGTGGGTGATATCGGTTGCGGAGGGGGTGTTGCCTACATTGCCTCCTAAAATGCCATTCCTGTCCGCACCTATAGCAATGCTGGCATCTGCCTTGCGACCACCCTGCTTTATCACAATGCCAGCATTTCTTTGAATTATAAAGCCCATGTCACACTGCCCAACGGATGAAAAAAGGACACAGCGGACGAGCAAAATGTTCCATCCGTTGTTATCCGCTCTCAAAAGGGGTAAAAATTGGAATAACCAGAGCGGATAACACGGACGCGGGGAGGATGCAGGGCGGATGCAAAGCAGATGTGGAATGGAAGCCCAGCGGATGGAAGCAGATAAGAGTGGATGGCGTGTCCGCTAGGCTTCTGGGGGGCCGCAGCAAAGCGGACGCGGAACGGATACAGAGGATGCACAGCGGACGCCGAACGGATGAAGCGGATGCACAGTGGATGCACAGTGGAAGCCTAATGGATGTCTGGCGTTAATTTGCGCATGCGGGGAGGATGCATTGCGTCAGTCCCGTGGATATAACGGAAGCAGCTTGGAAGCAGGTCACCATTCAGAGGAAAGACCTGCTTCCAGACACATTGACTGCCTTGCCTGCCCTGCCTGCATGTCTGCCTGCATGTCTGCCTGCCAGCCTTGCTGCCAGCCTAGCGGAAGCTTTGCTGCCAGCCTTGCTGCCAGCCTGCCTGCAAGCCTTGCTGCCAGCCTGCCTGCAAGCCTTGCTGCCAGCCAGTCTGCCTGCCAGCCTTGCTGCCTGCCTTCCTGCAAGCCTTGGTTGATGTCTGCCTGCCAGCCTTGGTGCCTGCCTGCCTGCCAGCCTTCCTGCCAGCCTTGGTGACTGCCTCCCTGCCAGCATTGGTTCATGTCTGCCTGCCAGCCTTGGTGCCTGCCTGCCAGCCAGCCAGACTGCCAGCCTTGGTGCCTGCCTCCCTGCAAGCCTTGGTGCCAGCCTTGGTGCCAGCCTTCCTGCCAGCCTTGGTGCCTGCCTCCCTGCCAGCCTTGGTGCCTGCCTTGGTGCCAGCCTTCCTGCAAGCCTTGGTGCCTGCCAGCCTTCCTGCCTGCTTTCCTGCCAGCCTTGGTTCCTGCCAGGCTCCCTGCCAGCCAGCAAGCCCACAACCATGCAGAAGCACAGCAAGCCTCAGCCATCTTCTGCCAGCACTGGCAAGAGGGACAGGGCTACCATCCCGCTCCCTGGCCCACACTCAGGTTCTCCTGGGGCTTCTGCAGCACAGGCTCCCTCTTCTGGGGCTGGGGCTTCTGCTGCTTCTGCTTCTGGAGGAGCTGATGACAAGCACTCCAGCACCAGCCACCTCCACAGCACCTGCACCCTTCACCCCTGGGACTGAGCGACCAAGAGGAGTACCAGAGACTCATTTTTGTCTTATAGCTTGTTGTTAATAAAGTCTATTTATGATTCACACACTTGCTTCATTTTTTTTTTGTTAATAAAGTTTTGCTGGAAACTTTTAGAAATGGTTTAAGGCTTTGCATGCTTGTGGGATGGGTAAGGATAGCAGTGGGATAGATAAACCTCCAGTGGAAGCATAGTGGGACTGTATGGTCCACCCACCCCAAGTGCCACACCTACGGCCCTTTATTATCAATAATAATGTAATAATTATCCACACATGTCAACATAAACACAACTCTTTATTAAACGCCCTGTTCATTGTAGGCCAACCAAACATACATGGCCCAATCTCATCCGTGTGATGAGACAGGCTGAAGGAAGCATCCATTAAGCATCTACCATCCTGTCTTGCCACTCCACTGCTCCAGCAGGGGAGTTGCACCATTGTCTCAGGAGGTTGTGCTGCTTCTTCGCTTTATGTGAGGCTTTGTTGGGGCCTTGCACATCCTGAGTGTCTATCAGGTTTCGCCCTTGCCTCCATTCCCCAGGCTCCATGTCCCCATTGCCTTGCTGGAGGTCCATGAGCCTGTTCTGCAAGACTGGGTAGCGGGTGCGCATGAGATTGTGCAGGATGCAGCAAGCTTCCATGATCCTCCTCACGGTCTGTGGGCAATGCTGCATGGTGGTGAGAAGTACCTGGAACCTGTTGGCCAGGATGCCAAAGGCGTTCTCCACCACCCGCCTTGCCCTGGACAGCCTGTAGTTGAAGATCCTCTCTTCACGGGTGAGGAGTCTGGAGGTGTAGGGCTTCATGAGGTAGGTTCTGAGGGAGAAGGCGTCATCCCCCACGATGAAGTAGGGCACATCTTGTGTGTCATTGGGCAGGGGTTCTGGATCTGGGAAGCCCACGATGAGGTTGCCTTCCAGCTCCTCCTTGAGGTGACTGGCGTTGTATACCTGGGCATCTGAAGATGACCCGTTGCCTGAAGAATTGATGTACATGAACTTGTAGTCAACATCGACCATGGCGAAGAGGATGATGCTGAAGAAGCCCTTGGAGTTGAAATAAGTGGACCCTGAGTTGGCTGGAGATTTGCAGGCCACGTGCTTGCCATCTATGGTTCCAACGGTGTCTGGTAAGTTCCACTTCTGATACCACTGCTCTGCAACTTTCTTCCAGCCTTCTTCAATGGAGGGGTACTGGAGGAGCTCCTCCTTGTATTCTTCGATGATGGCCTGCACCACTTCTCTGACCACAATGCTGATGGTGTTGGATGGCACCCTCCAGCCGTACTGCATGCTCCTGTAGGAGTTCCCTGAGGCCAGGTGGTGCAGAGTGAGTGCCACCTTGAGCCCAGGTTCCAGGATGGGCCAGAAGCTGGTGTTTGCCTTGGTCAACCTGGGTGTCAGCCACTACACAAGTTCGTCAAACATGGCTGGAGGCATCCTCATGAAGTTCTGGAACGCCCGAGTGTCTTCGCTCCTGAGCTCCACCATCAGCTTGTTGTACAGTCCGTCCTCTGCTCTTCTGGCAAACCATCTTCGGATCCAGACTTTTTTTTGGTGGCTCCTTTTCTTCTCACAGTAGAGTTCACAGAGCCTTCAGATGGCTTCGCACCCTTGCAGAACGGTTGTGGCTGCCAAAAGGAATTTGTTACAATCCACAGTAGACATGACTGGATGCTGTGGAAGAGGAAGAGGCAGGTGAAGGCTGCAGAGGTTTGCACCGCTGGGCTGCTGTTCTGAAAGTGAGATGCAGGTTAGTTGCTCCCCCTTTTTATAGGCAGTATAGGTTTTCCGCTAGACATCCTCTAGGCATCCTCTAAGCATCCTGTAGACATCCTTAATATCCGAGATAGGTCCCTCTGCAAACATTTTTTCCGTTTTAAACGCTTTGTTTCCGTGCTGCATGCGTTCTGCATCCGTTCCCCTTCCTCCCTGCGTCCGGGCGGATGTGAGTTCTGCAGATGCATAGCGGACGCCTAGTGGATATAGCAGATGAGTAACGGATGCGTAACGGATGCGTAACGGATGCGTAGCGGATACAGAACGGACGAACTGGATACATTTTCCACGGAAAAGTTTTGGGCAGCCCAAAACTTTCTGAGTGGATGAAACGTCAATAGACGGATTCTGGACTGATAGAGAGGAAGCCAAACGGAGGCAGTGAGTACATCGCAGTTTCGAACGGATGGCAAGGTTTTTTGTCCATTTTACATCCTCTTTGCATCCGTTGGTTCAGTGTGACATGGGCTTAAGAAGTTCTACCAGGTGTTTGTCTGGCATTATGTTGCACTGCAGCAAACTTTTTCAGGTCTTCCTGTCTTTCTATTCATATTTTTCTCTCTTTGTCTTCCTCTTTCAACTTGTTACTTTGGTAATAGACAAAGTTAGCGATCCTGCGCAACTCTGCTATGTCTAAAGTTGCCCAATTAGAAATGAAGTGGTGGAAATGTTGTTTAATATCTAAGGTGGATTGATCCACGAAGGCTGAGGCTAAAATCCTCTGGTCCTTGAGGCAGCTAAGATCTAGATGGGCATATGCAACAGCTGCCTCTGTTAGGCAGACCCAAAAAGCATCAGGGTTTTCTTTTTCCCTTTGCGTGGTTCTTTGGAATTCAGACCAATTTAGAGGC
Organism: Laticauda colubrina; assembly: GCA_015471245.1. Classification (NCBI taxonomy): domain Eukaryota; kingdom Metazoa; phylum Chordata; class Lepidosauria; order Squamata; family Elapidae; genus Laticauda; species Laticauda colubrina. The sequence continues at coordinate 11,505,115 of BLBF01000065.1, read as the reverse complement.
TTTTTTCCAATTTCCTCTAAAGCTTCTAATAAGTAATTTTTTGCTCTTGTGTATTCATCCCAATGATTGGTATCATTGTAGTCCCAGTTAGGGCGATGTACTGGCCATGCAATGCAGGCTGGGGCTGCCTGTCCAGGGATGGTAGGTAGTTTAGCTATTTGTTCAGTTTTCTCAAATAGTTTTACTAGCTCATCTTTCGTTAGAAAGATTTGTAGCAGCTGGGTCATGTCACCCCAAGATGGATTGTGGCTGTCTATGATTGACTTCAGGGTTTGAATTACTGTCTGGAAATCAGCCCTGAAGGCTGGGATATCTTTTTTCCAGATGACTAGGTCAGAGGCAGAGAAGCGAGTGTGGGTTTAAACGTATTTTAATTGTCCCCTATTTTGCACAGGTCTGTTTAAAAGGGGAGCCATGAATCGTGCCTCAGTTTGTCCATCCAGGGAATGGGTTTCAGGTTTTTCCTGATCTTTTCCCTCAATCAGGTTTTTTGTCCTAGCCATTTCAGCCCAGTAGTACCAATAGGGTATTTGGCTGGCTTTAATGCCTGTTCTAAGTGCTTTTAGGGTTTTTTATGATTTAAAGTACCGCTATCAGGCCAAATTTGTCTTCCTGTGTCATCTCGCAATAAAGCCCACTTTTTGCAAATTCTTTTTGCGTCTCTTTTATTCATTCCAGGGGTCTTCCATTGCCCTCGAGCTACAATTTCCCATATTCCCTACCTGATGTGGGGATTATTTTGGTTTAGCCGGGCTACTGCCATCAGTTTTCAGACAAACAAGGTCTGGAAAGGACTCCAGTTTCCCTACACATGGAGTATGGGCCCCTTTCTCTTAGGGAAACTCTGCCGTCAGTTTGAAGACCCCCCTTAAAAAAGGGATCTTGGAGGACCGTCTGCCCCCTAGCAGCACCGGTACGGGCCCTTCCTCACACACCGCTGTCAGTTTTCAGATCTCCCTTAAAGGTGGGGATCTAGAAGGACCTGCTCTGCTTTTGAAGGCAAACTATTTCCAATTTTGTTTGCCAGCAGCCGGTACGGGCCCCTTCTAACTGCACAGAGCTTTGCTTGCTATTTTCCTGCTTTCTATTTATTTCCAAACACTAGTTCCTTTCTCAGCCCACTCGGTTTTTCATGCATCCTTCAGAAGGACTCACACTCTGTGATCACCCCTTGCGTTCCCAAATCCAGCCAGTCATGGCTTGTTGGAGCTAGCAGCTGGTTGGGGTGTGGCTGGCAATCACAGAGTGTCGGGCGGAGCTCCATTCAAAATCCAGGAAAGAAATACTTAGACTCTTTAGTTTAGAGAAAAGATATCTTTTACTGAAAGTGAAGTGGTAGCAACCAAAGAATTCTGAATCTGAGAATTTAGACGCGCAATTCACATATAGAAAGTGATGGAAATATTCCCACCCCCAATAGTTCAAATGACACTTCCAATTAGAAGTTGTGGATATGATCATGTGGGCATCTTCAAGTGATGATGAGGCCTCTGTCCGTTGACCTTGGCATATTTTGATAATGGGTTGCAGTTGCGCAGAGAGAAGAAAGCTAAGCGAGAAATAGAAACCTAACTCTATTTTATGCTCCCCCATCCCATTTATACAACAGACGAATGTAACACCTCCAGCTCATTTCCCAACTATTCCTACCTCCCTTCCCCCCCCCCCCCGTTACTTATGGCAGTTGAAAAGATGCAAAGCAATAGCAGAAGATCTTGAAGACTGACATTTGGCCTTCCTAGAAAAAGGAAAATCATCAGTCCTAGAAGTCCTAGAAGAGAGAGAGGAGAAAATATAAAGACAATTATTAATCATTAAACAATTTCAAAACAATACACTCCTATGGCTTATCAGGATACTTGGAACGAAATGCTTTGATCAACTTAGGGGCTTTAACATCGGTTTCATTAACCCATTCGGTTTGTGAAGAAGGGAAATGTTTCCAGGCTACAAGACACTGGAGTCGACCCCTCCATTTGCGAGAGTCCAGAATTTCTTTAACTTCAAAATGTTGTTCGCCTTCAATCAATATTGGTATGGGAGAGTCAGTCTGAATGGGCCTTAGGTCAGAAGTACGCTCAGGTTTTAGCAAACTAACATGGAAAACCGGATGAATTTGTCGAAGAGTTTTGGGTAAGTTCAGCTGGACCATTACAGGATTTATAATCCGTTCAATTGTGAATGGACCAACAAACTTAGGACCAAGCTTCTTTGACTTTTGAGTGGTCTGCAGGTATCTGGTGGACAGGAAAACCTTGTCGCCCACTTTATATTTTTTCTGTGGGGATCTTTTCTTGTCTGCAAATTTCTTATGAGCTTGATGGGCCTCATCTAATGCTTTGCGTGTTACTGGCCACTTAAGTTGGAGTTGAGTTATCCATTCATCCAACGAATGGATGTTGGGCTTTTCACGAGGAAGTTCAGGTATGGGAACGAAATCTTGTCCCGAAGCCACTTTAAATGTCGTAAATCCAGTACTGCTATGTTCGGAGTTGTATGCCACTTCAGCAAATGGTAGTAATTCGGACCAATTATCTTGTTGATAATTTATGTAACATCTGAGATATTGTTCTAACACTGCGTTAGTCCTCTCACAGGCCCCATTGGTTTGGGGGGTGGTGGGCGGAGCTTAGCCCCTGGGAGGAGCCTATTAACTTCAGGAACTCTTTCCAAAAATTTGAGGTAAATTGGACCCCTCTGTCAGAGATTATGCATTCCGGGATGCCATGTAACCTATAGATATGTGATATAAATAGTTTAGCCAGTGTCTTAGCAGAGGGAATCTTGGAACAAGGTATGCAATGTACTTGTTTGGAAAACAAATCAGTCACTACCCAGATGACCGTGTTTCCACCACTTTCGGGTAATTCTACTATAAAGTCCATAGAGATTTCCTTCCAAGGAGTCGTTGGTCTAGCTACATTTTGTAACAATCCTACTGGCTTACCAGGAGGTCTCTTTGCCGAAGCACAAATCAGACAGCTAGCTACATAAGCTTCAATGTCCTTCTTTAAAGTAGGCCACCAGAATTGCCATTTAACCAGATGTAAGGTCTTCACAAATCCGAAATGGCCAGCTGCTTTAGAATCATGAGCCTGTTGTAGTATTTGGCTCCTCAGTACCTGTGGCACATACAACTTGGCCCCCACCCAAGCCAAACCATTTCTAATTGTATAGTCATTTGAATGAGCCAGGAACCATTCGTCCAGTTTTAAAACTTCTTTTAATTGTTCGGTAAGGTCATTCGATAAGACCACTTCTTGGTTCTTCCTTTGGGCTCTGGTGACCACTGGGGCAGCTAGGTGTTTGGCTGAGACAATTGGGCTTATTACCTCCTGACGCATACTATTATATTGAGGTAGTCTAGAGAGAGCATCTGCCATGAAGTTCTTCCCGCCTGGAATGTACTTCAAGGAGAAATTGAATCGCTTGAAGTACTGGGCCCAGCGAACTTGTTTAGGGGACAGTTTCCGGGGCGTTTTTAAGGCTTCCAAATTCTTATGATCAGTCCATACCTCAAATGGGTGTTTTGCTCCTTCCAGGAAATGTCTCCAGGTCAGCAAGGCCCAACGAACTGCAAAAGCTTCTTTCTCCCAGACGGCCCATCTTCTCTCTGTTTCAGACAGCTTACGGGAGGTATACGCACAAGGCTGTAAGGTCCCTTTCTCGTTGATTTGAAGTAATACCGCTCCAATAGCTACATCACTTGCATCGGCTTGAATCACGAAAGGAGTGTCCATATCCGGATGTTTCAGCACTGGTTCTGCAGCAAACAGTCCTTTTAGCTTTTCAAAAGCGGCTTGGCACTCCATGGACCACTCCAGCAGCTTTCCTAGCCTTGGCTTCACCTCCCCTTTTGTTTTCAAGAGATTTGTGATGGGCATTGCTATCTTAGCAAATGTCGGGATGAATTGCCAGTAAAAATTTGCAAATCCCAAAAAGCTTTGAAGTTATTTTCTGGTGCGTGGTGGAGCCCATTCCAGAATGGCACGCACCTTCTCTGGATCCATCTCTATGCCTTCAGATGAAATGTGATATCCCAAATAGTCAATTTTGTCTTGGTGGAATTCACACTTTGACAATTTAGCATACAACTTAGCGGCACACAGTTTCTGTAAAACCGACCGCACTAACTTCACATGTTCATCCAGGGTCTCCGTGTAGATAAGGATATCATCAAGATAAACCAAAACCCCCCTGTATAAATGTTCATGTAATACTTGATTGATCATTTGCATGAATACAGCTGGGGCCCCTTGTAAACCAAAAGGAGGAACGTTGAATTGGAAACAACCCATCGGGCAGTTAAAAGCGGTCTTCCACTCATCCCCTTCCTTAATTCGAATTCAGTAGTATGCTTCTCTCAAATCCAACTTCATGAAAATCTTTCCCTTCGCTAAATGGGCCAACATGTCCTTCATCAAAGGAAGGGGGTACACGTTTTCCACAGAAATAGCGTTCAAATTTCTGTAATCCACCACCAAGCGTTTGGAACCATCTTTCTTTTTATGGAACAACACTGGGGCCGCTACCCGGGGTCTATCAGGTTGAATGAAACCACGTTCCAGATTTTTATCAATAAACAATCTTAGCTCTTCCAATTCCCGTGGGGTCATTGAGTACAACTTTGGTTTCGGGAGCTTCACCCCAGGCAAAATCTCAATAGCACAGTCTGTTGGTCGGTGAGGCGGAAGCTCATCCGAGGCCTTCTCACTGAACACTTCTTTTAAATCCCAATACTCTTTAGGAATTTTCTCCTCATCTTTTACGGGCTCAGTACCTGTGGAAGCTATTTCAATTAGGCCCCCAGGCTTCGGCTGAGATCTGGCCCCTCCTCCTGGTCGCTGCCTTGTGCGTATGCGCAACAACCCCTTTCTCCATTTAACTTGGGGGTTCCATTTCTGGAGCCAGGGCAATCCCAGTATTAATGGTTGCTCCATTCCAGGGACCACAATAAATTGCAGGGTCTCATCATGCTCTCCCATGATCATTTCTATAGGTTCTGTGACAAAACATGCAGGGCAACCTCCAGCCACTGATCCATTTAGTTGGCAAAAGGTAATGGGCATCTTCAAAGGTTTTAACTTTAGGCCCATTTTCTTCACTACTTCCGTGTTGATTATACACCTGGTGCACCCAGAATCTAACAGGGCTAGCATTTCCCCTTCGACCCCTGAATTGGGTACCCTCAACTTCACCAGAATAGTCATAGGGCCCACGCTTGGACTTACCAGGAAGTCGTCTTCCGAGTCAGAATCCTCCTTCTCAGGGGTCACTGGGGCTTCTGATTCCTCTCCTGCGGGAGGGGCGACCTCTGCTGTCTCTTTCGACTTTAGTGCTGTTTCGTGAGGCTTCGCTGGGGACTTTTCAAGTTTCTTTCCTTCCTTTGGCGCCCCCTTTGGCTCCAACTTGACTCTGCAGTTCACAGCCCGGTGACCTTCTTTCCCGCATCGAAAGCAAGCCGAGGAAATGGGTCTTGCCGCCACTCCTCCCTTCTGAGGTTTAGGACCCTCTTGAGGGCGCGAGGGGGAAACTTGCTCCACCCATAACCTCCCCGCCGTTTACTTCGGATTAAATCAATTTCCACTTCTTCTGCCAGCAGGTACCACATCTGCAAGTCATTGGGGTCTCTTCTAGCAGTGCATCTCTGGTACACATCTTCATTTAAACCATTTTTAAACAGTTCTATCAGGGCTTCTTGGGGCCAGCCTCGGAAATGGCCTGCTAACTGTCTAAATTCTTGAGTGTAATCAGCCACAGACCTCCGCCCCTGTTTTATGGTTTTCATCCTAATTCGGGCCTTGCACTCCGCCAGTGGGTCCTCAAACCTAGCCCGCAGTGCAGCCATAAATAGGTTATAATTCAGCAACTGAGGAGCATTATCATTATGCAAAGTCACCATCCACTCTGCCGCTATTCCCTCCAGAGCCCTGATAACACACCTCACTTTGGCTGCTTCTGAGGGAAAATCCTCCCCATACTCCTCCATATGGCTCCAAACTTGAGCTAAGAAAAATCCCAAGGCTTTGGGATCCCCCCCATATTTTACTTCTAATGGAGGCAGCCTAGGAGCTCTACGCCTTCTAGGAATCACACCTCCCGCTGAAGGCCCCGGGGCTTCTGCTGGATTGGGTTGATTTATGGGAGAGGGAGTTGCTCTGCTTCTTCTGGCTGGGGCTACTTCCCCTCCCCCTTCATACCTTTGTGGAGCTTGAGGTTGTTCAAAGGCTTCATTCAGGAGTTTCCTGGCTTGATCCAGCAAGAGTTCCCTCTTTTCCTTCTCTTGCCAAGGCTCCTCTTTTCCACGCCGGCGGGTAGTTGTGACCCCGGCGGGGGGGGGTCCTCCTCCGGATCTTTCCAACCAACTCCCACCAACCATCTAGGTTTCACAGCTGGATCCTCTTCCAGACTGAGCTCAGCTAGCGATTGGGCTTCCTGTACCAGGAAGCGATTGGGCTTCCTGTACCAATGGCTCCCAGATCCTCCTGGTCACTATTTGAAGATGACATGATGTCCAGGCCCCCTCAGAAGAAAATTGGGTATTCTCTTTGGGTGGGCAGGTGGAGGAGATTCAGAATAATGTCGGGCGGAGCTCCATTCAAAATCCAGGAAAGAAATACTTAGACTCTTTAGTTTAGAGAAAAGATATCTTTTACTGAAAGTGAAGTGGTTGCAACCAAAGAATTCTGAATCTGAGAATTTAGACGCGCAATTCACATATAGAAAGTGATGGAAATGTTTCCACCCCCAATAGTTCAAATGACACTTCCAATTAGAAGTTGTGGATATGATCATGTGGGCATCTTCAGGTGATGATGAGGCCTCTGTCCGTTGACCTTGGCATATTTTGATAACGGGTTGCAGTTGCGCAGAGAGAAGAAAGCTAAGCGAGAAATAGAAACCTAACTCTATTTTATGCTCCCCCCTCCCATTTATACAACAGACG
>BLBF01000065.1:11458427-11486752 GCA_015471245.1 Laticauda colubrina | reverse complement strand
CCCCCCCCCCCCCCCCCCCCCCCCCCCCGTTACTTATGGCAGTCAAAAAGATGCAAAGCAATGGCAGAAGATCTTGAAGACTGACACAGAGGAGGTGAGGTTCTTCTGTTTCCGGAGAGAAAATCCACAGTCACACACCTGAACCACTCATGTTTCCACTCTCTTACCTAATAAGGTTAGAAATTTAAAGTGGTACTCACCTGCTTTCAAGCAGCTGTTGAGCAGAAGGGCTCATGAACTCCCTTTACTACCCTTATGCCTGCCGGGCTGGGTCCGTGGATGTTGTCCTTGGACAAAGAAGGTCCAGGCCAGCTGGGAATTGATCTGCGGGCCCGGTCCGGTGGCAGGGTTGGCTGGAAAATCTTCGCGGGTTGCCAATTGTAGAAAGGCTGAAAGTACCTTTCTCTGAGGGTTCAAATTTTCCCGCTGGGAGAGCTCTGGTACAAGGATACAGACAACTGCTTGAAAGCTGGATGTTTTATTTTCAGGAAGGCTAGAAAAAGCATGATTGCATTCCTGGAACTAGCTAGCTTTTTAATGATAAGTTCCCAATTTTATACCTTTTCCCCTCCCTTTGTGTATAAGGTTTTGACACTAACATCCTGTCAGTTTGTTTTTCTTTCTGCCAAAAGGCAACCTCAAGGAGGTGCAAAAGGGGCAGCTTCCTGTATTACCAGTTTTTTCCTTTGATCTCTTTTAGTTTTTTATGGCTTTTTTGTAATCTTCTATTTGTAGTTCCTGTCTTTTAGATGGTTTGGTATGTTGTGGCTTTTGTCTAGGGGCGTGTTTATTAGATTTCTTTTCCTATGCAAGCCTGTTCCATGGCTGGCCTGATGTTCCCTTTGGGCATTTTCCTTTCTGGGTGACACCACTGTCCTTATGAAGTTCCCTTTCTACATTGTGTCAACTCAGAAACTTCAGACTCTGATACAGAGGAATTATTGAGTCTGTCCCTTGTATTTCTATAACATTCTGTTTTGTACAATAACCAAACAAGACAGATATAGACCTCAAGGGATAGTTAAGACTGCAGAAAAAGCTATTGCAACCAGCCTGCCTTCCACTGAGGATCTATATCAGTGGTAGCAAACCTTTTTAGCTCCGAGTGCCAAAATGGCAGTACATGCGTATGTGCAGCAGCATTGGAAACTGGAAGAGCAGCTCCCCAGTGCACATGCGGGAGCACCAGAAACTGGAAGCTCATCTTCTTGGCATACTTATGCACGCTGGCCACCTGGTCTTCTGGTTTCTAATCTACATGTGTGCATAAAGACCAGCTGGTCAGTGCGCATGCATGCACCGGAACCTGGAAAAACAATGGGCAATGGCTGGTATGCCTGGAGAGATGGCTCTGCATGCCATGTCTAGCACGTATGCCATAGGTTTGCCATCATGGATCTATATTCTGCATGAGTCAGAAAGAGGGCTGAGTAAATATCTACAGAACTTTCACCTTGGGAACATAAACTGTTTCAACTCCTCCCTTCGGGGCACTGCAAAAGGGCATTACATGCCCAAATAACTAGACAGAGAGACATTTTTTCCCTCATGTCATCACTCTGCTGATTATCTAAACCACACAGTACTATCTTGCAGCAAAATATATTTACTCATGTAATATGGATGTATCACTTTTATCCTTCTCATATGTCCCACTACCTTCTCTTACTGGTATCATTATTATGAATATTATTGAATATTATGAGTATTTTTATTTTGTTGTTTTTCATATAGACTGAGAGCTTATGCAACAGAGACAAATGTGTCTGTCACATTTGGCTAGTAAATCATGTTCTGTTCTGTTCTGTTCTGTTCCGTTCTGTTCTGTTCTGCTCTGCTCTGCTCTGCTCTATTCCTATTCCTATTCCTATTCCTATTCCTATTCCTATACCTATTCCTATTCCTATTCCTATTCCTATTCCTATTCCTATTCCTATTCCTATTCCTATTCCTATACCTATACCTATACCTATTCCTATTCCTATTCCTATTCCTATTCTATTCTACTCCTATTCCTATTCTTATTTCCTATTCCTATTTGCTATTTCTCGTCTCATTCCAGCCTACCTTGGAAAGTTGGCTCTGAAGATAGCATATGTGAAGGATTTTGAACTCTTACACTTCTCTCTCCTGCTGCCCTGGTACTACATCAGAAGGCTGTCTTGCAGTCTGCAAGCATAAGTTGCTAGTGATCATATGTTCCTCTTTCTCTGACTGGATATGCCTTTTGCATTAGTTCATTTTATATCCTAACTTTTCTCTGGGAAATGAAGCAGCACACACAGGTCTTTCCTGTCATTATATCTTCACATCATTAGTTCTGTGGGAGGGCTAGGATGAAAGACAGTGGATTGGTGAAAAGTGTCCTCACGAGTTGCCTGCCTGAGATTGGACTTCTTCCAGCCTAATATTTTAATAATGGCCTTAAAGTCATGCTTGCTTGCTTCATTCCTTTTATGCCATACTGTCAAAGCTTTTGACTCCTGCTTGATTTCAATTTTAAATATAATTTCATTTTCATTAATGGTCTGTTACATACCATGATGCAGTGCTGTCATATAGCAGAATAACAGAGTAGAAAGGGGTCTTGGAGGTCTTCTAGTCCAACCCCCTCCTCAAGCAGGAGACCCTATACTATTTCAGACAAGCTGTCCAGTCTCTTCTTAAAAGCCTGCAGTGAGGAGGCATCTGAAGGCAAGCTGTTCCACTGGTTAATTGTTCTCACTGTCAGGAAATTTCTCCTTAGTTCTTGGCTGGATCTCTCTTTGATGAGTTTCCATCCATTCCTTCTTGTTCTGCCTTCTGGTACTTTGGAGAATAGGTTGACCTTCTCTTCTTTGTGGCAGCCCCTCAGATATTGGAACACTGCTATCATGTCACCCTAGTTCTTATTTTTAGTACACTTGCTAATTCATACAACTTCACTTCATATGTTTTTCCTTACTCTTTCCAAAGTATCCACATCTTAGCACAGCAATAGCATTTAGGTTTATAGAGCACTTTACAGCACTCTCTGGGTGGTTTATTATGTAGAAACTATGTGGAAACATTCTTTGCATATTGACCCCAACAATCTGGGTCCTTATTTTGCCAACTTCGGAAGGATGGAAGGCTGAATCAACCTCGAGTCGATCAGGATTGAATACCAGGCTGTAGGCAGTTTGTCTGCAATACTGCACTTTAACCACTGTGCCACCAGTGCTCATAGAATTGCATCACTATTCATTTGTACAGATAGTCCTTGGTTTATAACAGTTTGTTTACTGGCTGTTCAAAATTACAAGGGCACTGAAAAAAAGTGACTTATGACTGTTTTTCATGCTTATGACCGTTGCAGCAACCCCATGGTCACATGTCCAAAATTGGCAGCTGACTCATATTTGCAACAGTTGCATTGTCCTGCGATCATATGATCCCACTTTGCGACCTTCTGACAAACAAAGTTAATGGGTAAGCCAGTTTCATTTAACAATGAAACAAGTGTTATTAACTAAATAACTGCACTTGCTCACTTAACAACTGTGGCAAGAAGGGTCATAAAGTGAGGCAGAACTCATTTAACAAATGACTCATTTAACAGCAGAAATATTGGGCTCGGTTGTGGTCAGGGGTGGGATGCTTCTGGTTCAGCCTGGTTCATTGAACCGGTAGTTCTGAAAAGTAGCAGACACCAAACTGGTTTAGTGTCTGCTGCTCTGTTTGGCCCAGCCTCCTGCATGGACTCTTGGTTGTCCTTTATTTACTGCTTTTTCAACCTCAGCTGCTTTGCACGGCACAGCTGAGGTTGCAAAAGTAGGAAAGAAAATGAGTTTGAAATGCTGCACAGCGCACCCGCACACAGTACACCTACGCATAGCACACCAGCGTACAGAGCTTGTCAGCTGTCCAGGTGACACAGCTGAGTTTTTTGGGAAATGGTCTACACATGCGCACAAAATGCACTCTCACCAGGGATGGGATTCTACCTACCAGAGAACCGGCAAATTGTGCCACTGGCTTGCCCTGCCTTGCCCCGCCCCATCTCACCCCACCCTCTTACTCCTTACCTGGGATGCGCACCATCAAACTTGCCTACTAAGTTGCTATTTTTCCTTTTTTCCCCTGACCATCAGCTGTTCTACTGTGCCCGGAGATTTAGATTAGCTAGGAAGCAGGAAATTGTTGATTTTCTTCCTTTCTAGCCAATCTTTAGATCCTCAGTTCTGCTTTTAAGCAGAGCCGAAACTTCCTTAGGACTGAAGCTTCGACTCAGGTAGCTGATGGCAGAAAGATAGATCTCTGAGTGAATCTGTGATTTTGTGATTCTGTGAGCAATCAATCTGCCTGCCTGCTTTGCCTGATTTTGGGTAAAAGTGGCTCTTTTTTAAATAAAAAAATTCAATATTTACATAAATATTTATAATATTTAATAACAAACCATGCCCAGCCAGTGACATGACCACCAAGCCATGCCCATTCAGCAAGCTACACCCATCCAGTCATATGACCACAGAACCAGTTTTTAAGAAATTTGAATCCCACCCCTGGTTGTGGTCATAAAATTGAGGACTATTGCTGGCCTAGACATGAATTTAATCTCTCTAGTGCAGCAGAAAGCCAGCCTTTTGCTCATTCTCATCTCATCTTCAATGTATCAATTATTTTAATCAGCCTTTCCAGAAACAGGCTTGTCATTTTTTGTCATGATATCACATTTTTGCAAATGCAAATTGCCTTAAATTTTAAATACTTTAATTAATAGTTCTCCCACATTTGTTGGTGTTTTTGGTGGGCTACAGGAAAGATGGAAAGCTAAAAGGCTTAATGAGTACAGGATAATTTATTGTTAATTAGTTTTTTTCCTTTTGATATTTTTACAGCTGCTTAACATTAGCTTCTTGTTTGATCACCGATTTTTGAATAAATTAGAGGCTATTGTGCTTAGCAGTTTGACGATCTGCAATTGCCTGTCTGCAGTAATTGATACACTCCTTCTATTTAGTTCTATTTGCCAGCCTTAGACAACCTTTTTGTTCCCACAAATTTTAAACTGCAGTTCCCACAATCCCTTGTCTAAGGGCATGCTATTGGGGTCTGATGGAGATCAAAGTTCAAAACATTTTAAATGCTCCAGATTTGTCCTGCCATTTTAATAGCTTCCCACCCCCCTCTTCTCTTCAGTTTTCTTAGCAAGGTTTTGCCATTGCTACTTCCCAGGGCTGAGAGAGAATAACTGGCTCAAGATTACTCAGCTAGTTTTGTGCCCAAGCCAGGATGAGAACTCAGACTGCCTCAGTTTCTAGCCTGATGTCTAATCACTACACTAAACTGCCTCTCTTTTAACAAAATACCAGAATAACAGAATTGGAAGGGACATTGCTTGTGCAGGAGATCCAGAGGTGTATTCAGCCAGTTCTGACAGGTTCTGGAGAACCAGTAAATACCACCTCTGGTTGGCCCCATCCCCATTTATTTGCTGATCAGGTGAGTCTTCTTTTGTTGCCCTGCACAGGAGAACAGAACTGGAAAGCACACCCACCAAGCCATACCCACAGAATCAGTAGTAAAAAAATTTGATTATGACCACTGAGGAGATCATATGATATTTCAGGCAAGTGGCTGACAGTCTTTTCTTAAAAGCCTCCAGTGATAGAGCATCCAGAACTTCCAAAGGCAAGCTATTTCACTGGTTAATTGTCTTCACTGTTAGGAGTTTTCTCCTTAGTTCTAGGTTATTTCTCTCTTTGATTAGTTTCTATCCATTGTTTCTGGTTTTCGGATACTTTAGAAAATGTTGATCCCCTCTTTTTTGAGCCCCTCAAATATTGGAATGCTGCTATTGTGTCTCACCTAGTCTGTCAGATCCCTGTCATGATACTGCCTCTCATTTGGGAAGGGAACCCCGGATTCTTTTGCTCATTTATTCCTCTCATCCTGTTTCCTATGTATCCTGTAATTTCCCTAGTTTATAACATTTACCCTGTCACCTATTCTTCCCTGTGCTTTGATTTACCTTAGAGAATGTACAAGTGGGGAGAGCCATCTGTTTTTTCTCAGGTCAGAAGTCTCACAGAAGAAGCGTGGGACTGACTGCTTACCTCTTTCTCAGGACCGCCATTTCCACAACATCTTCGCACCTGTAGATTGTCTCATTCAACATCAGGCTGAGAGGGAGGGTTTCTAACTACTTTATCCTAATGGAATTTCCTGGGGGGGGACACACTCTGACCCTGTTTTTCAATCACTCCCTTTCAGTACAAAGATTCATTTTGAAGTGCTGCTGTCTCAAAAGTCCGTTCTTTCTTGATTGGGGAGTAGAGGCAGGACCTTACACAGTCCTTCTTTTCACTAGACTAGCCATACCCAATTCCTGCAAACTTTCTTCAAATGTTTTACCCTCCCTAATCATCTTTGTTGCTCTTCTCTGCACTTTTACCAAAGTCTCAACTTTTTCTTGGTATAACATGGTTACCATTACCCATTCAAAGCCCAATCTAATATTGGGCTGAAATATTAAGATTTCCCCCCTCTTACTCCAGAAGATATGCAGTTGCTTTAAAATGGTCAATGGTGTTTCCTTTGTCTCTGTAGCATAATTTCTTTGCAATTCTAGATAACCACAAAAGGATGGGCTGAATGTGGATAAATGTCTCTGTGTATGAGACACACACACACACTCACATATATTCCTTTGCTCTTCAAAGGTCACAGTTCTGCAATTAATTTATTGCATCTGGGTTGTCATCAGCACCAGTTCAAATCATATAATGGCTGTTCCATTAGGAATGTGCATCCCTGGTACAAGTTGGCATTGATTCCTCTGCCATTCATCACAATTCAAGTATCCATTTAAATTGCAAAATAACAAGACGGTGGGGAGGGGAGGAAGCACACAGGCAGCCATTGGCTTAGTCATTTTCTCTTTCATATATTGAATTTTCTTCTTATGTGAAGATAAATAGCTGTAGCTGTCCCTGATATTTTATGTGCCGACATTTTAATCTGGGGAACTCTGGAAAATTACTCCTGGAAGCCTTATCAAACTTCTTTCTGATATATTATTCACTTCCAGAGAGGTTGATTCATTTTACAGGAAATGGTAACTGCTGAGAAGGAGTTGTCTGCATTTCCTGATCTGTTTTGACTAGTGGTGTTGCAAAAGTATAAAATTTTAAGTTTGGCAGTATAAGCAATCAGTAGAAATTTAAACAGAATCTACAAGAAGAAAGAAAGAAGTTGCTGGTTTAGAATATTGGCATGGCGTAAGAAGAGGAGAAGCAAGAATTGAACCATAACTTGGTGTTAAAAAAGTTTTCTACATATTATCTTTCCATAATGCATAGCATGGGATAAAGCATATTATCCACAGATTTCCTATGATCTTTAAAACTCATAGATTTCATTACAAATAAGAACAATAAATCTGCAGATTTTTGGAAAATGGGAGAAAATGAGCAAATAAGAATCTTATAAGTCTCTTTCTCCCCCTCCTCTCTCTCCCTCCCCTCTCCTCTCTCTCTACCCCCTCACTCTTTGTGCTGTGTGTGTGTGTGTGTATGATCTCTATCTCTCTGTGTGTTTCTTCACTTTTGAAGCAGCTACAAGTAAGCCTCATGATCACTGCTGATAAATACAGGAAAATCCAATCATCTGATGAACTGAGAAGCAATGAATGCATTGCAAAGACACAGATCAATAGTATTAAAAATAGAAAAGAAAAACATGACTTTTTAAAATCGTGTCTTCTACCCTTTTTTTAAAAAAAAGATGAGATTAGAGGGGACTTCTGGTTTGCAAGGCTCAGCGGCAGCAGGAATCCACGATCGTGAGTGGTTTCTGCTGCACTCACTGCTGGAGTGCCCCAAGCCAACCAGCTTCGGGGCTATAGTTACCCCATAGAGGTAACTGAAGACAGGGGAGACTCAGCAGGGGTCTGGAGGAATCACAACCCCCCTCCTCAGCTGGCTTAACTCCCTTTTCTGAAAGCGATAGAGCGGCGGTCAGAAATGGCCACCACAAAGAAGCTTTCATCCAGAAAAGAATGTGCAGGAGGAAGCTGAGAAGTGAAAGTTTTGGCTGACCGGGATGAGAAGCAACATCCAAGATATCCTGGAATTTAAATTTTGGAAAAAGATACATCATTCCCTCAGAAGATCTGGAAGCAACGAATGAAAATGAAAAGGGAAAGTTTGTTTTTTCTCACTCTCCTTCCTTACTGGGACAGCAGATGAATGAGAAATTGGAAAAACTCTCTTTGGCATCAGCAGGTAATCAAACTGGAAAATTAAAGCCAAGGAGACAATAAAGATTTCTGAACACTGGAAAAAAAAATTTTTTATGCTGTAAGTGGGAAGGGAGAGGATAAGAATTAAGATTTGGCTGGAGGAGATTGCTTGGAATTTAAAAGACTAGAACAAAATCATTACAAGACTTCTAACAGATACATTTTAACTGGAACTTTGTAACTGAATTACAACCCCAGGAAGAGAAAGTTAAAAAAAGAAGAAAGTGTTAAATGAAATAGACTGTGCGTATTTGGATTGCTTGGTGACTTTTGGACTTTTGGAAATTCTTATTTGAATGATTAAAATCATTTGGGTTGTTAAAAAATTTTTTTACAATGGCATTACTGGTAGATGAACTGAAAATGGAATTTATAAAATATAAAGAAGAGGAACAAGAAGGGAAGGGCTCTTTTGGCTCTTTTGGCTCTGTTTTTCATTTTTTAGAAATGGTGATTTCTACGTATGAGAAATTACAAGAACAACTACAAGAACAAGAAGATTGGGATGAAGAAGAAGCCATCTTTAATGAACAAGCAACTTTATCTGGGGAAGAAAGGGGAAAGAGGGGAAAGAGAATGGAGAATTTAAGACTTTAAAAAACAACCAAAAAAGGGAAAAATAAGGTGAAAAGTGGACATAATGAGACAAGGGGGTAAAAAGGGTAGAGTGGAGAAGCAAGGGAGGAAAGAAGGGAAGAGAAACTACAAAGGTTTGAAACAAGATGTAAAGAAACAGGATTTATTTAGAGGCAATGGGTAAAAATATAACTGAAAAAGAGATTCTGCAAAGGTACAAAAGATTGTATTGTTGTATTTGTATTAGAAACAATGTTAGAAAATTTGAAACAACATATGATTATAAAATGGGATAAAATATTTGATGTAATTTAGTGGGTTTTTTTTTTTTGAATATAATAAATGAAATGAAATATGAGAGAATTGAACTAAAAAGGAATGGGAACATTGTCATTACATAATATTTTAAAATATAAGTGAAATGGGGGGAAGTAACGAAGCAAAATCTATAAGTGTTCCCATAGAAGCGTGAGACTTATTTGAAAAGGAATGTGTAAAATGTTTAAGACTTAAATGAATATCAATTTTAACAATATAATTTCAATTGCTATGGATTGTTGTTTTAATTATATTATATATTTAATTTTTTTTCCTATTTTAAAAGATTGAGTGTAGCTTTAGAATGTACTATGCAGAATCCGAATGAAAATTATGTATTCTTTTAAGAGTTAAACCGAGGGGAAAGATATAAAGGCGTCAAACTCCAATCAGTTATGACAGAAGAAATTTTGTGTTAATGAGAAAAGATAATAGACAGCTGAAACAGGACAGACAAAGGATATAAGTTTAATGATTTAAATTGAGATGAAATAAATAAAATAGAATTAAGAGAGTGAAAAGAGGGGAGAAGCTACATAGAAAATGTAAAATGGTAAATAAGATATGGAATGCTATATAAAAGTAACCCGGGATCAAGCTGGTTTCCAAAAAGATGTTTTATATTTTTATGTTTTGTGCTTTGTTTGTATGTTTGTTTTTGAAAAATTAATAAAATTCTTTCAAAAAAAAAAGATGAGATTTGCAGCTGATAATTAGCCTATGTTGCTAATAACCTTTTGTGCTTGAAGAAATAGCTAAGTAATGAGTCTTTATTTGGAACTTCAAGATCTGCCAGATTTTGAAGCAGGTCAGTTTGCTTATGTTTGGCTGCCTCCTTCTCATTAATGACTTAAGGCTAGGTCACACTGGCCGACAGATGCAAAACATATGTAAAAAGGACACAGCGGACAAGCAAATTTTCCATCCGTTGTTATCCGCTCTCAAAAGTGCCCCAAATTTGCATAAACAGAGCGGACAACAATGGAAAGGAATGGACATGGGGAGGATGGAGCGGGGATGTAAAGCGGATGTTCGTAGGAAGCCTAGGGGATGGAAGAGGATGGAAGCGGATGACACATCCGCAGGCCTTCCGGGGGAGAACAGTGAAGTGGACGTGTAGTGGAAGGAGCGGATGCATTGCGAATGCGTAGCAGAGGACGCGGATGCATCACAGACGCCTATAGGATGCATAGCGGATGCGTAGTGGATGCAAAGCGTTCACTGGGCATGCAGGGAGGATGAATTGCGTAAGCTCCATGGATATAAATGGAGGAAGCTCGCAAGAAGTCACCATTCAGAGGAAAGACCTGCTGCCAGAGACATCTTGAGAGAACACCATGGGGAAGAAGAGGAAGCCTGTGCCGACTCCTGCCAGCCCTGGCAAGAAGGACAGAACCACCATCTCACCCCCTGACACTGACTCTGGAGCTGCCTGGTGCTGGTGCTGCTGCTGCTGGTGGTGCTCCTGGTGTTGCTGGTGCTTCTCCTGCTGGTGCTGCTGGTGCTGCTGGTGCTTCTCCTGCTGCTGCTGCTGGTGGTGCTTCTCCTGCTGGTGCTGCTGCTGCTGCTGCTGCTGCTTCTCCTGCTGCTGCTGCTGTGATGTACCAGCCCCAAGGCCCTCAAAGCCCTGCTGATGAAAGCCCTGAAGTCCCTGCCAGAGGGAGGAAGAGGCAAGGCAAGGAGAAGGGGGAGAGAAAACAGTGCTCCATTTCCGAAAACCATGAGGAGGAGGTGCTGGAATGGCTGAGGGAGAACGAGTACCTGTGGAGGAAGGGCCACAGGCTCTATCATGACACCAAGCGGAAGCAGGCAGCTTGGAGAGAGAAGGCGGAGAGCCTGGGCTACACTTCAGATGTACTCCTTGGATGGTGGAAGCACATGCACACCTGGTGTGGCAAGCTGCACCTGAAGAGATCCGGGCAGGCCGCTGTCAACCTCACTGACTGGGAGACCTATGTCATGGCCAGGTGCAGCTTCCTGGAGGGTGAGATCTGCCACCGAGGAGCAGCCCCTCTGTCGACCCTCTCCCTCAGACAGCCACAGAGAGCCACTCCTCTTCCAGGCAGGAGACAGCTGCCATGTCCAGGCAGGTGTCTTTGGAGGGCCCCACGACAGAGACCCCCCCGACAGCTGCACTCCCCGTGCTGGAGGATGTGGAGGATCCCCTGTCTCAGATGGAGCAAGAAGAAGCAGCCACCAGGGACCAACCCACCCCCACACCCAGCACCACCTCCACAGAAAGCAGGCAGAGAGGCAGACCGGAGGGACAGAGCCACATTGTCCTCTTGGAGATCAGGGACACAATCAAAGCCAGCACAGATCTCCTCTCCCAGTTGGCCCACTTCAACATACCATCCTCTAACCACAAGCCCTTCATCACGTACATGAGCCAGACCCTCATGGACATGCCCGAGGCCCAGTACCAGGCGATGAAGGAGAGGATCACAGCTCTTCTGTACCACCCTCCAGGCCCAGCTGAACCTGCTCCTACCCACTCCAGGTCTGCTCCTCCACCCCAGGCAATATCACAGCCCTTCCACGGATTTCAGCAGCCCCTCGCCTACCAAGCCTACCACTACCAGGACTTCCCACAGGAGAGGCAGCCCTTCTCAGTCCAGACCAAGGTTCCTCGGATGCCACAGACACCACAGATGCTTCACCTGACCCAGCTGCAGACCAGACAGCCCCACTACACTCCTCCTTCCTCCACCCCACAGCCAAGACCTTCCTCAGAACATCTGTCATCAGTCTTGGGCCTCACATCCCAGGTACTTGAGGAAGGGCCTCTCAAACTCATGGGACTGAGTCAGCTCTCTGAGAGCTTCCTGCACACACCATCTCCTGTTGTACTCTCGGGGCCAGCCACTCCAATGGTGCCTCAGACCAGCACTCCAGCAACAGCTACCTCCACAGTCCCTGGCCCCTTTACATCTGAGACCATGGACACGCCTCAGAGTGACTGAGAAGAGTGCCAGAGACTGAGTTGTTGCCTGTTCACTTTATCTTTGCTTAAGACACTTTACTTGGGTCATTTTGCTTTTTAATAAAGTCATACAGTTTGCTATTAATAAAGGTTATCTTTGCTTTACACACTTGGTTCATTTTTTTTACTTAATAAAGTGTTGGGGAAAACTTTGAAAAAAGGGTTAAGCCTTTGCATGCTTGTGGGATTGGTAAGGATAGCTGTGGGATGGATAGCTGTGGGATGGGTAAGGATAGCTGTGGGATTGGTAAGGATAGCTGTGGGATGGATAGCTGTGGGATGGGTAAGGATAGCTGTGGGATGGATAGCTGTGGGATGGGTGAGGATAGCTGTGGGATTGGTAAGGATCGTTGTGGGATGGGTAAGGATAGCTGTGGGATAGATAAACCTCCAGTGCAAGCATAGTGGGACTGTATGGTCCACCCTCCCAGCTGCCACACATATGGCCCTTTATTATCAATAACAATTTATTCATTGATCAGCACATTTCAAAATAAACAAAACTCTTCATTAATGCCCTATTCATTGTAAGGCCACTCAACAAACATGGCACAATCTCATCAGTGTAATGAGACAGGCTGAAGGAAGCATCCATTAAGCATCTATCATCCTGTCTTGCCACTCCACTGCTCCAGCTGGGGAGTTGCACCAGTGTTTCAGGAGGTTGTGCTGCTTCTTCCCTTCATGTGAAGCTCTGTTGGGGCCTTGCACATCCACAATGTCTATCAGGTTTTGTCCTTGCCTTCATTCACCAGGCTCCATATCCCTATTGCCTTGTTGGCAGTCCACAAGCCTGTTCTGCAACACTGGGTAGCAGGTGCGCATGAGATTGTGCAGGATGCAGCAAGCTTCCACAATGCTCCTCACAGTCTGTGGGCGATGCTGTATGGTGGTGAGAAGTACCTGGAACCTATTGGCCAGGGTGCCAAAGGCATTCTCCACCACCTGTCTTGCCCTGGACAGCCTGTAGTTGAAGATCCTGTCTTCACGGGTGAGGCATATGGAAGTGTAGGATTTCATGAGGTAGGTTCTGAGGGAGAAGGCGTCATCCCCCATGATGAAGTAGGGCACATCTTGTGTGTCATTGGGTAGGGGGTCTGGATCTGGAAAACCCATGATGAGGTTGTGTTCCAGCACATCCTTGAGGTCATTGGCGTTGTATATCTGGGCATCTGAAGGTGACCCGTTGCCTGAAGCATCAATGTACATGAACTTGTCATCAGCATCAACCATGTCAATGAGGATGATGCTGAAGAAGCCCTTGTAGTTGAAATAATTGGACCCCGAGTTGGCTGGAGCTTTGCAGGCCACGTGCTTCCCATCCATGGCTCCAACGGTGTGAGGAAAGTTCCACCTCTGATACCACTGCTCTGCAACTTTCCTCCAGCCTTCTTCAGTGGTGGAGCACTGGAGGAGTTCCTCCACGTATTCTTCGATGATGGCCTGCACCACTTCTCTGACCACAATGCTGATGGTGTTGTGTGGCACCCTCCAGGCATACTGCATGTTTCTGTATGTGATTCCAGTTGCCAAGTGGCGCAGAGGCAGTGCCACCTTCAGTCCAGGGTCTAGGCTGGGACGGAAGTTGGTTCTTGGCTTGGTTAACCTGGGTCTCAGACACTCCACAACTCTCTCAAACATGGCTGGTGGCATCTTCATGAAGTGTTGAAATGCACGAGGTTCTTCATTCCTCAGCTCCACCATCAGCTTGTCATAGAGTCCAAACTCCACTCTTCTCCCGATCCATCTTCGGACCCAGACCGCTCTTGGACGTATCCTTCTCCTTGCGTAGAAAATGTGAAACAGTCTGAAGAGGGCTTGGTTCTGGTGTTGAATGATGGTGGCTACCAAAAGGAGTGTGCGATGATCCATGGTGGAGATCAATGGATGATGTAGAAGAGCAAGAGCAAGGCTGAAGAGGTCTGCACACCAGGGCTGCTGGACTGATACTGAGAGCCAGGTGATTTCCTCCCCCTTTTTATGGGAAATGTTGGTTTCCACTAGGTGTTCTTCCACATACTCTAAACATCCTCCAGACATCCTAAATATCCGAGATACGTCCCATATATGAACGTTCTGTCCATTTTAATGCTTTATATCCGAGCTGCATCTGCTTACATCCTTTCTATGTCCATGCTACTAACGCTGTGTGGACATTCCGCGTACCTTTCACTTCCTCCCTCTTTCAGCTTTCCGCTGGAGTGGATGTGAGTTGCACGGATGGTCAGAGGATGCTGAGAGTATACATCGGACATGTAACGGATGACAATGGACGTAGAATGTTGGTTGCCCATATGTGTCATGGATGTACATCGTACGCGGCGGAATGTTCATCCGCTCAAAAAGTTTTGTGCAGCTCAAAACCTTTTGAGCAGATGAAATAGCAGTAGATGGATGTTTGACGGATAAAGCGTATGAAAGATGTTTGCAGTGTGTACACAACGGATGCATCGCGTTTTCCAACAGATGGCAAGCTTTTTTGTCCGTTTTACATCCTCTTTGTATCCATTGGTGCAGTGTGACAGGGGCTTTAAGACTGTTTAGAAAAGAAGGATGAGTGATTTTTCCCCCTCCCAGGTTCCAAAATGATTCTTCTATGAATCCTTAAAGTAAATTGATGGGTTCTAAGCTAGCAGTAATCGTTCCAGAACTGACTAGATTCTTTGGACAGCACTCAGCTTCTATCCATATTTCTATATTCTTGTTCCAGTAATCAAATCTCATATTTTTCTTCTGTTAACTTGCTTCCTAACTTGTTTATTCACCTTATATAACATATTATTGCTTTTTCTGTATATTTACCCCAGTTTTTTAGATGTTTTTCTCAACTCAGTATGGTAGATAATGCAGGTTTATGATGATAGAGCACCTTTTTAGAATTACCTACCACCCTGTTTTCATAAAGATACTCATCTGCTGTACAGGGAAATTGTAACTTGCAACATTTAAAATGGGAATGAATAGAAGACCAAAAAATTTCAATAGAGAAAATTTGACTTTGCTGATAATGTGTATTGTAGTTATTCAAAATGTATCTCCAGAAGTATGAAGTCCTCTTCCCTGAAGATTGTGGACTTAAATCTACTGATCTAGTGAATATTTTGCAAATTCGCAATCTAAAGTTAAGAAAGGTATTTGACCCAAAGTCACTGAGCTGGCTTTATTTAGTCCTTCATTGTAAGGTCTAAACCCTGGTTTTCCTTGTCCAGTCCAGCACCTTAACTACTACATCGCAATGGTTTTCTTTTTAGTGTGCACACATATGTGTCATGCATGAAGGATCAGGATCACACCTAAGTTCCAGTGCAGAAGATTTATTGTTCTTATTACATATGAAATTAGCCAATTAATGTAAAGTATTAAATTGGCACCAGATCAGAGTTAACAGAGTTCAAGAGGGTTTTGACCTTTATACGTTTTGTGGAAATTCCAGGCTGATGACTTGCTTAACTTTGTCCCTAAATTTTGCCTGCTCTTCTCCTACAATATGTACTAATAACAACAAAAACACTGAGATAATTTCTGGTTCTTCAGGCAAACTTCCTGTTTGTTATATTGCATATTGTTAATATTTTTTCATGTTACCTTTATTGTAAAAATCAGAGTCTATGAGATGGGCAGCTATATAAATATGATAAATAAATAAATAATTTCCCCTTGAATAAACAGGCAGCGCAGTTCCATGCAATATATATCAAACGATATCTGGACTCTCAGATCTGGAATTAATAGGACATGAACCTGCTATGCTCATCAAAAAGAAAATAGTTCTTTTACAAAGCCTTTGAAGTTCACACTTCGACTTTGAAAGTTAAGTATGCTTACCTGCATTAATTAACTTTGATGTTAGTAAGGATATATTTGCACTTTGCTTATATACTGATGTCACTACGTTCAATACATCTCTACAGTGTTGTACAGCTTGGCATGTGTAGAGTTTGGCATAAGAAGAGCATATCACATATTGCCTCCATTTATAAAAAAGGAAATGAACCACCTAGAGTTGGGAGAAATTTGTTTAGGTTTTGAAGGTGGAAAAAAGTTGTAACATTCCCAGAGCCATTGAGCAGATTTGGAAGCAGTTTTGTTACATTCAGACCAAGCATCACATTCCTGTTCAGGCCTGAAAAATAAATGCACATTTGTTCTTGAAGCCAATTGCCTATTCTTTGTGATACATTTTTGGCTCCGATGGTTTAATAAGAACTTTATTCTGTTTATTGCAATAGCTTGCTTGGGCTGAAAAGACTTGATCCATTATCTTTCAATTGTGATCTTGATCCATTTTTGTTCAGTTGTGGCAGGAAATGCTCACTGACTTTATTAGATTTTTGCTTGAAAAGGTCTTTATCTCTTTTGCAAGATTCTTTCAGCTCTGAAATATTGGACACACCTTCAATCTATTGGCTTAGCTAGTTCCTTTTATTATTGCCATTCTAACTATTTGAAAGCCTATCTTAAAAAAAAAAGACATTTGGCAGAGGAGTTGTGATTGAGGTTACCTTTCTGCCATATTGAACTTTCATGGTTCTTTGAAACAAAATCCCAAGATAAATGGGTGTTCATTTATTGCTGATGAAGTGGAGTCAATGACTGTTTTACTGTCATTGTTTGCATTTGGACCAAGACATAAAAGATTCTTTCTGTGAAATGAAGTTTGGGTTCAGTCAAATTTGTTGACTTCTTGATCAATCTACCATCATTTGTTAAAACAAGAAGCCCCAGAAAATTAACATATTTATAACAAAGTAGTGTGTGAAGTGGGTTGGTTATGGGTTACTTTATATTTTTGTACAGATTTTATATATTCCATGCAGATGAGTAACAACTAAATTAGCAAAAGTAGAAGTATTAGAATATTCCAGTTTCAAAGGGTAAGTAGAGAATTTATTCTGCTAATTCTCTTCTGAATTTTAAACTGCCAATGTTGGAAAAAGATTTGGGCCTGCCAAACATATTTCTTACCTGATATCTCTCCTTACATCAAATGGGTTGAAATAAATTGATTAATGGGACAGCCATGCATCTAAGGCAATAGGAATTAATTAGTCTGCGAGGAAATCAGTATTCATGGCCACACATGGTACATTTTATATTCTGATACTTTGCTTATTTTGAATAATCAGTTAAAAATAAAAATTGCCTGTCAAGATTAGGTTGTCTGATTTTGAATTCACCATAGGAACTTTCCCTAAATTTTAAATATCAGGCATCTTTCAAATCAAGTCTAAACACTTTGAGGGACAAACAAAAACTCCCTACTTTTCCAATAATTTTTCACTTTCTGCATCGCCTGCCCTCAAAATAAATATTAATGTGGACAATAAAGTTGCTAATTTAGAAAATTATTTCACAGATAGAGGAAAATCTGCAACAATGCATTACTATTCCTATTATTATTCCACCCTCTCAGAAGAAGTCACTATAAGAGATATACATCACTATCCCATAGTAAAAATACATACTGTACATTGTGAATATTTAGAATGCAGTGGGTATCAATTTTAGAAACATTTTCATTGTAGGTTATCTCCTCATAAACAGATATGTGTTTTAATTGGAACCCAGAGCTTGACTACATTTCTCATTTTAAAAATTGTAAACGCTTAGATAACCAAATTGGGTTGGTGAAAGATACATAATTTGTTTGCTGCACCTGAACTGTTCATCTCCTATTGCTCAAAAATGATGTTATATTACATATCATATGAGAACCATGTTAGTGTTATAGTTAAAATAACAGGGTAGAAACTGGGAGAGTGTGAATTCTTGTTCTGTTTTAGGCCCAGTGCCATCTGGGTACTCTTGGAGTACTCTGTCTCAGCCCTAGAAAAGTGGCAATGACAATTGGAAAAACTTGGAAGAAAACTGCATGTGTGTATGTTTGTGTATGTGTGTTTTTTATATCCTATATTTTCTCCAGGAGTTCATAAACCATCATCTACACTGCTCCACAAATGTTTTCTCCTCCTTGCCTCAAAATTGATCAGATAGAATGTTGAACCTGGGTCTATTCAGTTCTACTCTTATACTGTAACCCCTGTGATAATCAGCAAAGGATTTGTTGTGCAAGTATTTAAAAGCACATTTTTTTTTAAAGAGAACCTTTTGCTGGTAGAGGTGAAATCCATGATCCTCATGTTTTCTGGAAGGGCCTTAAAACTTGATTCTGTTGATTGGGCCAGGTTGGGATGTGTGCTATGTTGGAGGTGATTGATGGATATAAAAGCCCACTCTCTCACAACATTCACCCTCTTAGTTCTTAGACTTTTATTAACTGTTGTTAATTTTAATGTTTTTATATTCATGTTTTATGCCATTGTAAGTCACCCAGAATCATTTTAGAAAGTGAGGTGGATGGTGTATAAATGTAATAAATGAATGAATAAATGAAGAAAGCAAGAAAAGAAAGAAAGAAAAGGAAGGAAGGTAGGAAAGAAAGAAAGAAAGAAAGAAAGAAAGAGAGAGAGAGAGAAAGAAAGAAAGAAAGAAAGAAAGAAAGAAAGAAAGAAAGAAAGAAAGAAAGATTGTTACTCAACAAAGTAACAATATCAGTTAGACTTATGTACCACCCCAAAGTGCTTTACAACAGTCTCTGGGCAGTTTACAATGTCAGCAGATTGCCCCCAACAATCTGGGTCTTCATTTTACTGACCTCAGAAGAGTGGAAGGCTGAGTCAACCTTGAGCCCTGTCAGGATCGAACTCCAGGGTATGAGCAGAGTTGCCTAAAGTATTTCATTCGAACCACTGTACCACCAGGACTCCTGGTGGTAGAATTATAGAAAAAAAGATGGAGTTATTTTTTGTTCTAACAATGGAGACAATAGTAGTAGGGCAGGATCATCTGTCTCCTTTCCTCCTTATGCAAATCTGCAAAACAAGAAGCTGCATTAAATAAAGATTTTTGATGCCATGTTCACACATGAATATAAATGCACCTTTGATAGATGTTATGTTTATTTCACCAGCAGATATATGTGGACTACCCTAATGCAATCTTAGTTTCTCAGTTAATATATTTCTAGACTGATTTTAAATTAAACATTGATAGAAATTGATTAGGTCAGATCTGGAGTTAAATAGTGGCTACATATATTTATGAAGCTTTTCAAGGTTGCCAGCATGTCACTTATATCTTAATACATATAACATGCATGCATTTATTGATAAATGTTATTTTTTCCATGGAATGCCATGTGATTAGGAAGTGTTGGAAAATAAACTAGATTTTTCAAAAGTTGATGTTATGAAAAAATATATCATGACCATGTTATAGATGTTCAACCTCTGTCCAACTCAACTACCAATTTTATTTTATGACGGCATCTCTTTATTCTGACTGTTAGCCTTTTTGTGTGGGATTTATGGGAAGAGAATAATTCAGATTCATTCCCTGCAGAATTTCCAGTAGCATTTATTTTAATCTCAATAATTGCTTACTTTTAAGTGCTTTTATGTACAGATGTACACATAAAGAAAAGAAAAGGAAATAAATGTTTAAATATGAAAGAATAAGAATTGAGAATGGGTACAATTTTTCCTTAAAGTTAAAGTTTTCCCTCACACATACATATTAATTGTTTCTGGCTCTATTTTTCCCAAAACTAGTATTAATACCAATATCAATTAAAATTGGTTTCAATTTAAAGTATTTTCCATTTCCAAAATTCTTTTTATCAAAATAGTTCTTGTACAACTATGGCTTTTCCCTAGGTAGTCCAATGTCAGTTGAATAGCTTATAAATATAATTCCAATTGGTACAAGTTCTTCTAGAAGGACATTTGGTTAAATGAACTGAGCAACTGATGTATCTTGAACTATTCAAGAATATTGTTATGATCAAAGAATCAATTTGGTCTCCCTTAATTTCAACCAATTCAGTTTGAATTTTTAGCCACAATGACTTCATTTCAAAAATAAAAATAAAAATCATACATTATTCAATCGTAGTTTGCTTTAAAAAGGAAAGAAAGAAACTTTTTTCTAGGATGTATCAAATGAATGTTCAGATGGCTTTATAACTCACATCAATAGATACTTTCTATTAGAAATGAATTAGCCTGCATACTGCAAGGGAAGTGATTACATTGGCTATGGGGGATGCATAAGTACCCATCTGTGAATTAACTGAAGCTGCCCTTAAATCACCCTTATTGAAATACTAGCATCATGGTTGCAGAGTCATTTCATATTGAAAATCTTCCTATAATAATGCTGAACATTATGCTCTCCCATGAGCCAAATAATTGGTGAAGGTCAAGGTCCTTGTTCTTTTCCTCAATAATGTTTAGGCAAAAAAATTATACTGTTAGTGTAGCCTTTCAAATGGTATTTGGTATACATTCCATTTGAAGGATCATTTTAAAGAGAAAGAGGGACTGAATACAAATGAATCCCTCTGTCATTGTAATGCAATTCTTAGTTGATATTTGGTAGGCATCAGTTAGAAAATATCTGTGCATACAGTTGGAGGCATGCACACAGAGCCTAAGAAAAAATATTTCCCTTTCCAGAATTCACACCTTTCTGCCCCATAGAGGAAGAGAAAAAGAAGGGGAATGTAGTGAAGATTTCATAAAATTAATACCTCCTGACACCTTCAATTTTCTTGTCTCTCTTACAGAACTGGTTTTCTTTTGACATCCCACCGAGTCTACAAACTTGGATTTTTCTACTTAGCACTGACCCCATTTAGTATTTTGAGATAGGTAATGTCCTGCTATGTGCTCTGACTCTGCAAATGTAATGTAATCTTCCTTGTGAGGCAACCAGATTTCTATGTTTGCTTTATTTTACTGCTGCATATATAAATGCTACACAAAAAGAAACTTAAGGCAAGAAGATTTAATGAACAGTATAAATTCTGGGCTCATAATTTATTTCTTGGCTCATTGATCTTTTGAAGACTGAATCCTGAGACCAGAAGCAAGCTTGCTTCTGGGTCACGCTAAAGGAAAACCTGCAAATACCTTTATTTTTTATTTTTTTAAAAAAAAAACACTTTTCATATATTTGAAAGGCCTGTGTCTTGGCTGTCATGCATTTGATCACCAATACATTCTGATAAAACGACATTTGCCTAGTTTTTCAAAAAGAGCATAAAGCCCTAAATGGAGATAAACATGCTGTATTAGGTGTTCCTTCAACTGTGAATTATAGAAAAAAAAAACCACAAGTGAGAAAAGAGTTCTGAATATAAATCACCACATGTCCTGATATCATTTGAGGCCTGCTGTTTTAACAGATATGTTATTGCTTAGAGTGGTAGATAGCTAGGCATAAAATTTTCTAAGGGATGTAAGCCTATTTCAATTCCTACAGTTATGTGTAATGTTTGTTGTATTGTGTTGTATGTGGTTTATTGAGCCACTGTGGTGCAGTGGTTAGAATGCAGTACTGCAGGCTACTTCTGCTGCCTGCCATCTGCCTGCAATTTGGCAGTTTGAATCTCACCAGGCTCAAAGTTGACTCAGCCTTCTATCCTTCCAAGGTGGGTAAAATTAGGACCCAGATTGTTGGGATCTGACTGACTCTGTAAACCACTTAGAGAGGGCTGTAAAGCACTAGAAAGCTAAGTGCTATTGCTATTACCTGACAAGAAAGAAACAGTGCAGTTCTGGGTGCAGATATGGGATAACCCAAAGAAATACAACAAGGATGCAGCTTGGTTAAAAGAACTGGATAAGAATAAAAAAGAAGTTGAAATGAAAGAACTAGGAATAACATCAGAAATGGTAGAGAAAAGAGCAAAGAAGTCCAAGAATTGGTCAGCACCAGGTGAAGATGAACTGCATGGTTTTTGATTGAAACATCTAACTGGTTTATTCCCACTCATTGTCAAGTGGTTTCACAACATAATACAAGAAGGTGAAATTGAAAAGTGGCTAAAGGCCATGTCACACTGCCCAACGGATGCAAAAAGGACACAGCGGACAAGAAAAATGTTCCATCCGTTGTTATCTGCTCTCAAAAGGGGCAAAAATTTGCATAAGCAGAGCGGATAACACGGACGCGGGGAGAACACAGGGCAGATGCAAAGCGGATGCGGATGGAAGCAGATGGGAGCGGATGGCACATCCGCAGGGCTTCTGTGGGGCTGCAGCGAAGCGGACGCGGAATGGATACAGCAGATGCAGAACGGACGTGGAACGGATGAAGCGGATGCACAGCGGAAGCCTAATGGATGCCTGGTGTTAATTGCGCATGCGGGGAGGATGCATTGCATCAGCCCCGCGGATATAACGGAAGCAGCTCGGAAGCAGGTCGCCATTCAGAGAAAAGACCTGCTGCCGGATGGATTGGCTGCCTTGCCTGCCCTGTCTGCATGTCTGCCTGCCAGCCTTGCTGCCAGCCTCCCTGCCAGCCTTGCTGCCAGCCGGTCTGCCAGCCGGTCTGCCTGCCAGCCTGGCTGCCTGCCTTTCTGCCAGCCTTGGTTCATGTCTGCCTTCCAGCCTTAGTGCCTGCCTGCCTGCCAGCCTTACTGCCAGCCTTGGTGCCTGCCTTGGTGCCAGCCTTCCTGCCAGCCTTGGTGCCTGCCAGCCTGCCAGCCTGCCTGCCTACCTTCCTGCCAGCCTTCCTGCCAGCCTTGCTGTCTGCCTTCCTGCCAGCCTTGGTGCCTGCCTCCCTGCCAGCCTTGCTGCCAGCCTTGGTTCCTGCCAGCCTCCCTGCCAGCCAGCAACCCCACAACCATGCGGAAGCACAGCAAGCCTCAGCCATCTTCTGCCAGCCCTGGCAAGAGGGACGGGGCTATCACCCCATCCCCTGGCCCTCACTCTGGTTCTCCTGGGGCTTCTGCAGCACGGGCTCGCTCTTCTGGGGCTGGGGATTCTGCTGCTTCTGCTTCTGGAGGAGCTGATGACAAGCACTCCAGCACCAGCCACCTCCACAGCACCTGGACCCTCCACCCCTGAGACTGAGCGACCAAGAGGAGTGCTAGAGACTCATTTTTGTTTTATACCTTGTTGTGAATAAAGTCTATTTATGATTCACACATTTGCTTCATTTTTTTTTTAATAAAGTCTTGGTGGAAACTTTTAGAAGTGGTTTAAGCCTTTGCATGCTTGTGGGATGGCGTAAGATAGCTGTGGGATGGGCAAGGATACCTGTGGGATGGGCAGGGATACCTGTGGGATGGGCAGGGATACCTTTGGAATGGGTAATAGCTGTGGGATAGATAAACCTCCAGTGCAAGCATAGTGGGACTGTATGGTCCACCCTCCCAGGTGCCACACCTATGACCCTTTATTATCAATAACAATGTAATAATTATCCACACATGTCAACATAAACACAACTCTTTATTAAACGCCCTGTTCATTGTAGGCCAACCAAACATACATGGCCCAATCTCATCCGAGTGATGAGACAGGCTGAAGGAAACATCCATTAAGCATCTACCATCCTGTCTTGCCACTCCACTGCTCCAGCTGGGGAGTTGCACCAGTGTTTCAGGAGGTTGCACTGCTTCTTCGCTTCATGTGAGGCTCTGTTGGGGCCTTGCACATCCTCAATGTCGATCAGGTTTTGCCCTTGCCTCCATTCCCCAGGCTCCATGTCCCCATTTCCTTGCTGGAGGTCCACGAGCCTATTCTGCAAGACTGAGTAGCGGGTGCGCATGAGATTGTGCAGGATGCAGCAAGCTTCCACGATGTTCCTCATGGTCTCTGGGCGATGCTGCATGGTGGTGAGAAGTACCTGGAACCTGTTGGCCAGGATGCCAAAGGCGTTCTCCACCACCCGCCTTGCCCTGGACAGCCTGTAGTTGAAGATCCTCTCTTCACGGGTGAGGAGTCTGGAGGTATAGGGCTTCATGAGGTAGGTTGTGAGGGAGAAGGCGTCATCCCCCACGATGAAGTAGGGCACATCTTTCTTGTTGTTGGGCAGGGGTTCTGGATCTGGAAAGTCCACGATGAGGTTGCCTTCCAGCCCCTCCTTGAGGTGACTGTTGTTGTATACCTGGGCATCTGAAGATGAGCCGTTGCCTGAAGCATCGATGTACATGAACTTGTAGTCAGCATCGACCATGGCGAAGAGGATGATGCTGAAGAAGCCCTTGGAGTTGAAATAAGTGGACCCCAAGTTGGCTGGAGCCTTGCAAGCCATGTGCTTGCCATCGATGGCTCCAACGGTGTGTGGGAAATTCCACCTCTGATACCACTGCTCTGCAACTTTCTTCCATCCTTCTTCAGTGGAGGGGCACTGGAGGAGCTCCTCCTTGTATTCTTCAATGATGGCCTGCACCACTTCTCTGACCACAATGCTGATGGTGTTGTGTGGCACCCTCCAGCCATACTGCATGCTCCTGTAGGTGGTCCCTGAGGCCACGTGGCGCAGAGTGAGTGCCACCTTGAGCCCAGGTTCCAGGCTGGCCCGGAAGGTGGTGTTTGCCTTGGTCAACCTGGGTGTCAGGCGCTGCACAACTTCGTCAAACATGGCTGGAGGCATCCTCATGAAGTTCTGGAACACCCGAGTGTCTTCGTTCCTGAGCTCCACCATCAGCTTGTTTTACAGTCCGTCCTCTGCTCTTCTGGCAAACCATCTTCGGATCCAGACTCTTTTGGTGTGGCTCCTTTTCTTCTCGCAGTAGACTTCACAGAACCTACAGATGGCTTCGCACTGCTGCAGAAAAATGGTGGCTGCCGAAAGGACTTTGTTACAATCCACGGTGGACATGACTGGGTGCTGTGGAAGAGGAAGAGTCGGATGAAGGCTGCAGAGGTCTGCATCGCTGGGCTGCTGGTCTGAAAGTGAGATGCAGATGAGTTCCTCCCCCTTTTTATAGGCAATATAGGTTTTCCGCTAGGCATCCTCTAAGCATCCTGTAGGCATCCTCTAGGCATCCTGTAGGCATCCTCTAGACATCCTTAATATCCGAGATAGGTCCCCTCTGCGAACATTTTTTCCGTTTTAAACACTTTGCTTCCGTTCTGCATCTGCTAGGCATCTGTTCCGCATCTGTTCTGCTTCCTCCCTGCGTCCGGGCGGATGGAGTTGTGCAGATGCATTGCGGATGCCTAGCGGATATCGCGGATGCGTAACGGATGCGTAACGGATGCGTAGCGGATGCGTAGCGGATGCGGAATGGACGAACTTGATACATTTTCCGTGCAAAAGTTTTGGGCAGCCCAAAACTTTTGGAGCGGGTGAAATGTCCATAAACGGATGCTGGACGGATAGAGAGGAAGCAAAACGGAGGCAGTGAGTACATCGCGTTTTCGAACGGACAGCAAGGCTTTTTGTCCGTTTTACATCCTCTTTGCATCCGTTGGTTCGCTGTGATTTGGGCTTAACATCTGGCAAAATCTACCTGATAACGTTGTGTTACATGAAAGAATAGGTATAATTATCTATTGTAGTGTATATATATCTATATCTATAATGAGTTTGAGCAACTGGATATCTGAGTGAAATTAGGTAGGATTCTTCTAAAATTTGTACTAAAATCTGCCTTGAATTTCCAGAAATGGTTTCTTCCTTTATAAAAGACATTTCTATTTTCCAGCTTCTTCCACAATACTTGAAAATTTATTTTGAATTTCTTCTCATCTTGTTTTTGAGCTTATTTCAGATAAGGACTTTCCTCTCATTAGCTGAGGGTTGGACTAGTCACTAGAAGATGACCATCCAATCTGTAAACCCAGCAAAGCTGCAAAGTGCTCTACCTTCTATGCCAGCTGGGGAATTCTGGGAGTTGAAGTCCGCCCATCTTAAAGTATTCTATGGCTGCTCCAGTAGCAAGATAATGACAGAAAAATTTGAAAGTTTCATGCTCAGATTTTCTGAATTTTTACTTAAGCAAACAAATATTTGTGCTGCTATTCTCACTTTCACATTTCAGTCACATCTAAATCCCAAACATTTCAAATGCTTGGCATTATTGTATTCAGATGTTTGATGAACATCCGGGACATTCTTGCTTTGTGTTCATGCACTCTGAGCCTGTGTGCCAAGTAGAGTTATTTCCTGCAACATGCAAAGCAGCACAATTGCACCTTCAGTTACAGAATGATAGAACATAGCATGAATATATTTGTATGCATTATCAACGAAGTGAGAAACAGCTCCTTGAGTATCTTTTTGAAGGTTCTTTATGTTGCATCCTAACACTGATATTGCAGTTGGCTACAAAAGCCAGCCATATTTTCAACAATAGTGGTTTACCAAAAAAGAACTCAGTATTTTCTATCATTCTCATTCAATTTGGTGGGAAATAATTTTGCAGAAGTATTTTTTATTTATTTATTTTATTTATTTATTTTTGTCAATTGCTTACAAGATAATAAGTATAAATAAAAACATAGTAATAAATACATGGATACATATAAGACAAATAAAAAAAAATAAAAGAAACAATAGGACTCTTAGCAAAGTCAATAGTTGACAGACTAAGGTTAAAGTTTTTGGGGTTTGGGGAAGAAACCACAGAGTCAGGTGGAGTATTCCAGACATTGACCACTCTGTTGCTGAAGTCGTATTTCCTGCAATCAAGTTTGGTGCGATTAACCTTGAGTTTGTATCTATTGTTTGTTCTTGTGTTGTTATGGTTGAAGCTGAAGTATTCGTTGACAGATAGGACATTGCAATGTATGATTTTATATACTATACTTAGATCGGACTGAAGGCAGCATAGTTCTAGGTTTCTAGGTCAAGCATTTTGAGTCTGGTGGCATAGGGTATTCTACAATGAATAGAGGAGTGGAGAGCTCTTCTTGTGAAATATTTCTGGACTTTCTCAACTGTGTTAATATCAGATACATAATGTGGATTCCAGACTGATGAGCTGTATTCAGGTATTGGTCTAGCAAATGTTTTTGTATGCTGTAGTTATTAGTGTAATATTACCAGAGAAAAAGCTATGTAAGATTAGGTTAACAACTCTTAACACCTTTTTGGCTATGTAGTTAAAGTGGGCTCTAGCACTTAGGTCATAAGAGATGAGTATTCCAAGGTCCTTTACAGAGCTTGGATCATCAACAAGATCTTGACTATTCAGCTTCTATTTTATTTTCTGATTTTTTTTACCAATATGTAAGACAGAGCATTTATTTGTTAAGATTTGAAATTGCCATTTGTTTGACAATTCTGATACAAAGTCAAGATCTTTTTGAAGGGTAGCAGTATTGAACAGTTTTACATCAGCAGCGAAAAGAACGCAGTTGCTCTTAACATGATCACAGAGGTCATTTATGTAGAGTATGAAGGTCCTAGAACACTGCCTTGGGGGACTCCACTGTTGACAGGTACAGAATTTGATAGGATGCTCCCAATTTTGACCATTTGTTGTCTGTTCGACAGGAATGCTTCTATCCAGTTATGCAGTTGTCCAGAAATACCATAAGATTTTAGTTTTAGGAGTAATTTGTCATGAACCACTGAATCAAAGGCTTTACAGAGGTCTATGTAGATTGCATCTATTGCTTTGCCCTGATCGAGTTGTGTAGTCCATATATTTTTGCAGTATAAGAGTTGCAGATTGCATGATAGTTTTTTCCTGTAACCAAACTGTTTATTAGAGAGCAGGTTGTTTGTTTCTAAGTGGAGGATGATGGATTGGGTAATAATTGATTCCATGGCTTTACAGGTAATGCAGCATAAGGAGATTGGTCTGTAATTTTCAACTAGGCTGGGGTCTCCCTTTTTGAAGATGGGGATGACCATGGCTTGTGACCATAGTTTTGGCAAGGACCTGAAAGATTTTTCAAAGATTATGCTAACAAATTGATTATTTATCATCAAGCTGTTCTTGACCCTTAATGTTCACATACATTCTTAAACTGGTTCTTCAGGTCTTCCAACAGTGCACCCATATCTGCTGTAACTAAGTCCACCTTCCTTGCTACTAGTCATTGTCTTTACTTTCCTTCCCCTTTTTTAGTATTAGACTACAGAGAACCAAGTCTTTCCATAATATTTCTGAAGAGGTAGACAAAAAGTGAGTAGAAATATCCTATCTTTCAAATCACCACCACCAACACCACCAACACCATAATCATCATCATCACCATCATCATCAATCATCATTATAATCATCATTCCTGTGGTCTGCAGATTCTAAGACTTTCAGTTTAATCCAAGGAAAATCTCTCCCTCTCTGTCTCTCTCTCCATATATCCACCTATCCAGTCATCTGCCTATCTATCTATCTATCTATCTATCTATCTATCTATCTATCTATCTATCTAT
>BLBF01000065.1:11419588-11440809 GCA_015471245.1 Laticauda colubrina | reverse complement strand
TCCTTTCCTTTCCTTTCCTTTCCTTTCCTTTCCTTTCCTTTCCTTTCTTTTCCTTTCCTTTCCCTTCCCTTCCCTTCCTTTCCTTTCCCTTCCTTTCCTTTCCTTTCCTTTCCTTTCCTTTCCTTTCCAATGTCAGCAAAGATAAATTTCACTTTCATTTTTCCTTTAGCATTGGAAATATTTTTTTTATGTTTCAACTTTCAAGGTTGTCCAAAATTCAGTTAAATTTCTTCAGGCACAATATCTATCAAAATCAGTCCATCAAATATATATTTTTTACTTTCATCACATAATCATGTGACTCACTGCTGATTTTGTTGGCCCTATATCTTTAGTTTAAATTATAATGTAAGAAGGAGTTCATGATTTGAGTTGAACAGAAGCATAACAAACGCAGGTGGAAATATCATGGGAAGATTTTTTTTAATGATTTTTTTTTGGTTTTTAAAAGAAACATAAACAAAACATAAAAACATCAGGCCTTCTTCCATATATATACATACAGTGTGTCAGCTGATTTACAAATTTTTTTGTGCTTCCATTTGGTAGTCTTCAATTACAATTACATTATATATGATCTTGTATTTTCAATCCAATATTAAATGCATTAATATCATTATTAAACAATCATTTGAACTATATTTATTATTCACTCATGCTTTAAGAAATAATATTTTGCTCAATTTATTTTGTGACAATTCATATTATCACCCCAAATCTATCCTAAAATCATTTTGTTGACATAATAAGAGAAAAAATACATCTTTATATATTTAGTATTTTCTAAAGGTCTACATTTTTCATTACTATATTTTATTATCTAACCATTGATAGAATAGATCCCAAATTTTATAAAATTGTTTATCTTCTTGCTCTCTATTTCAAATGTCAATCTACTCATTTCAGCACATTCCAATATTTTCTTAATAATTTCCTCCTGTCATGGTATTTCCTCATTTTTCCAGTTTTTAGCAAATACAATCCCAGCCGCTGTTAATACATTTACAATCAGGTATTTCAAGTCTTTACTATACATTTCAGGTAAGATTCCCAATAAAAATATCTCTGGTTTCAAATCTATATGTTTTTTTGTCATTTTTTCCAACCACGTGTGGATTTTAGTCCAGTATTTTTTAGCATCCACACAAGTTCACCACATATGGTAATATGAGCCAGGTGTCTGATGACATTTCCAACATTTTTCGGATTTATTCTTGAACATTCTTGCTATTCTTGTCAGGGGAAAATGCCACCTGTAAAACATCTTATACAAATTTTCTTTATATGCTGTTGGCATTGTCATCTTATAATTTTGAGACCACAATTTTTGCCATTTCTCTAGATCAATATCATATCCAAAATTCTTCCCCCAAACAATCATAGTTTCTTTAACTTGTTCTTCTAGTTTAATTTTTAATAAATATCCATACAATTTTTTAATCACTTTTTCATCAGTACCTGTCAAAATCTTATCAAAATCAGTCAGTTTATCATAAAAAACTTCTGTTTTGGAATCTTTATCATACTGAATGTATTTGCGCATAAGAAAACCAATTCATCTTTATACCTTGTTCCTCTAGTTTTTGCATCGATTTAAGTTCAACCTTTTCATTTAATATTTCACCATATCTGACTGTTTGTTCCTTTTTATATATTATAAGATAAGAAAATGCTTCAATAGTCGATAGCCAGACTGGAATTTTCAAATAACATTGTCTTTTAATCTTCTCCTAGTTTAACCACAGAGATTCCCATATAAAATGTCTTCTAAAATATCCTTGTATTTTAAGGGCCTGTCACATAGGCCGATGAATGCAAAAAGTATGTAAAAAGGACACAGCGGACGAGAAAATTTTCCATCCGTTGTTATCCGCTCTCAAAAGTGCCCCAAATTTGCATAAACAGAGCAGACAACAACGGAAAGGAACGGACGGGGAGAGGACGTAGCCAGGATGTAAAGTGGATGCTCCATGGAAGCCTAGCAGATGGAAGCAGATGGAAGCAGATGGCACATCCGCAGGGCTTCCGGGGGAGCACAGCGAAGCGGACGCGCAGCGGAAGGAGCAGACGCCGAGCGGATACAGCGGATGCTGAGCGGATACAGCGGATGCATCATGGACACCTAGCGGATGCCTAGCAGATGCCTAGCGGATGCAAAGCATTCACTGCACATGCAGGGAGGATGCATTGCATCAGCCCAGCGGACATAAAAGGATGCAGCTCGCAAGTAGGTCATCATTCAGAGCAAAGACCTGCTGCC
Organism: Laticauda colubrina; assembly: GCA_015471245.1. Taxonomy (NCBI): domain Eukaryota; kingdom Metazoa; phylum Chordata; class Lepidosauria; order Squamata; family Elapidae; genus Laticauda; species Laticauda colubrina. The sequence goes on along the minus strand of BLBF01000065.1, from coordinate 11,438,549 downwards.
AGACACATCTCCAACCAACAACCATGAGGAAGAGGAGGAAGCCTGTGCCATCTTCTGCCAGCCCTGGCAAGAAGAAAAGGGCCACCATCCCACCCCCTGGTGCTGATTCTGCTTCTGCTGGGGCTTCTGCTGCTCGGGCTGACTCTGCTGGTGCTGGGGCTTCTGCTGGTGCTGCTCCTGGTGCTGGTGCTTCTGCTGGTGCTTACTCTGCTGGTGCTGCTCCTGGACCTGCTGGTGCTGCTGGTGCTGCTGGTACTGCTTTTGCTGCTGCTGTTGTTGCTGCTGCTCCTCATGGTGGTGTGGTGGAGTAGCCCCGAGAACCTCAAAGCCCTTCTGATGAGGGCCCAGAAGGCCCTGCCAGAGGGAGGAAGAGGCATACGCGTGAACGGGAGAAGAGGCAGTACTCCATCAAAGAGGAAAATGAGGATGAGGTGCTTGAATGGCTGAGGGAGAACGAGCACCTATGGCAGAAGGGACACAGGCTCTATCGAGACACCAAGAGGAAGCAGGACGTTTGGAGAGAGAAGGCGGAGAGCCTAGGCTACACTTTGGAGGTGCTTCTCTGGTGGTGGAAGCACATGCACACCTGGTATGGGAAGCTGCACCTCAAGAAGTCTGGCCAGGCCGCGGTCAAGCTCAATGATCGGGAGACCTACGTGATGGCCAAGTGCAGCTTCCTGGAGGGTGAGGTCCACCACTGAGGAGCAGCCCCTCTGTCTACCCTCTCTCTCAGGTAGCCCACAGAGAGCCAGTCCTCTTCTGGCCAAGAGTCAGCTCCTGTGTCCAGGCAGGTATCTGTGGAGCACCCCACAACGGAGATCCCCTGACAGCTGCACTCCCTGTGGCGGACCGCGTGGAGGACCCCCTGACTCAGTGGGAGCAAGGAGAGGGCACTTCCACCAGAGACAAACCCAACCCCACCTCCAGCTCCACCTCCACAGAAAGCAGGCAGAGAGGCAGACCGGAGGGGCAGAGCCACACTGTCCTGCTGGAGATCAGGGACACCATCAAAAGCAGCGTAGATCTCCTCTCTCAGCTGGTACACACCGATATACCATCCTCAAACCGCAAGCCCTTCCTAACCTATGTCAACCAGACCCTCCTGGACATGTCCGAATCACAGTACCAGGTGATAAAGGAGAGGATCACAGGTCTTCTATACAACCCTCCAGGCCCAGCTGAACCTGCTCCCACCCAGTCCAGGTCTGCTCCTCCACCCCAGGTGATGTCACAGCCCTTCCAAGGCTTTCCACAGGCCCTCACCTACCAAGGCTATGGCTACCAGGAGTTCCAGCAGCACAGGCAGCCCTTTCCAGTCCATGTACAGGTTCATCGAACGCCACCGATGCCACCGATGCTACCGACGCCATAGATGCCAAGGATGCCACAGATGCCACCCAAGCCATAGATGTCACCCATGCCACAGATGCCACCCACGCCTCACCTTGCTCAGCTGCAGACCAGACAGCACCACTAGACTCCTCCTTCCTCCACCCCACAGTGAAGCCCGGCCTCAGAACATCTGTCATCGGTCTTGGGATTGACACCCCATGTCATGGAGGAAGGGGCTCTCAACATCACGGGACTGAGCCAGCTCTCTGAGAGCTTCCTCCACACACCATCCCCTGTTGTCCTCTCAGGGCCAGGCACCCCAATGGTGCCTCAGACCAGCACTCCAGTAGCAGCCACCTCCACAGCACCTGGACCCTTCACTCCTGAGACTATGGGCACGCCTCAGAGTGACTGAGAAGAGTGCCAGAGACTGGGTTGCTCCCTGTTGACTTTATCTTTGCCTGGGACAATTTACTTGGGTCATTTTGCTTTTACAGTTTGCTTTAGTCAATAAAGTCTTGGTGGAAACTTTTAGAAATTGTTTAAGCCTTTGCATGCTTGTTGGATGGGTAAGGATAGCAGTGGTATGGGCAAGGATACCTTTGGGATGGGTAATAGCTGTGGGATGGGTAATAGCTGTGGGATGGGTAATAGCTGCGGGATGGGTTAGGATAGCAGTGGGATGGGCAGGGATACCTTTGGGATGGGTAATAGCAGTGGGATAGATAAACCTCCAGTGCAAGCATAGTGGGACTGTATGGTTCACCCTCCCAGGTGCCACACCTATGGCCCTTTATTATCAATAACAATTTAATCATTCATCAACACATTTCAACATAAACACAACTCTCTATTAAATGCCCTGTTCATTGTAGGACCACTCAACATACATGGCACAATCTCATCAGTGTGATGAGACAGGCTCAAGGAAGCATCCATTAATCATCTACCATCCTGTCTTGCCACTCCACTGCTCCAGCTGGGGAGTTGCACCAGTGTTTCAGGAGGTTGCGCTGCTTCTTCCCTTCACTTGAAGCTCTGTTGGGGCCTTGCACATCCACAGTATCTATCAGGTTTCGCCCTTGCCTCCATTCACCAGGCTCCATATCCCCATTGCCTTGTTGGTGGTCCACAAGCCTGTTCTTCAACACTGTGCAGCGGGTGTGCATGAGATTGTGCAGGATGCAGCAAGCTTCCACGATGCTCCTCACAGTCTCTGGGCGATGCTGCATGGTGGTGAGAAGTACCTGGAACCTGTTGGCCAGGATGCCAAAGGCATTCTCCACCACCCACCTTGCCCTGGACAGCCTGTAGTTGAAGATCCTCTCTTCATGGGTGAGGTGTCTTGAAGTGTAGGGCTTCATTAGGTAGGTTCTGAGGGAGAAGGCGTCATCCCCCACAATGAAGTAGGGCACATTTTGCGTGTTGTTGGGCAGGGGGTGATGATGATGAGGTTGTGTTCCAGCCCATCCTTGAGGTGACTGGCGTTGTATACCTGGGCATCTGAAGCTGACCCGTTGCCTGAAGCATCGATGTACATGAACTTGTAGTCAACATCGACCATGGCGAAGAGGATGATGCTGAAGAAGCCCTTGTAGTTGTGATAAGTGGACCCTGAGTTGGCTGGAGATTTGCAGGCCACATGCTTCCCATCTAAGGCTCCAATGGTGTGGGGAATGTTCCACCTCTGATACCACTGCTCTGCAACTTTCCTCCAGCCTTCTTCAGTGGAGGGGCACTGGAAGAGCTCCTCCAGGTATTCTTCGATGATGGCCTGCACCACTTCTCTGACCACAATGCTGATGGTGTTGTATGGCACCCTCCATGCGTACTGCATGTTCCTGTATGTGGTTCCAGAGGCCAGGTGGCACAGAGTGAGTGCCACCTTCAGTCCAGGGTCCAGGCTGGGCTGGAAATTGGTGTTTGCCTTGGTCAACCTGGGTCTCAGCCGCTGCACAACTTCATGAAACATGGCTGGCAGCATCCTCATGAAGTTCTGGAATGCACGGGTGTCTTCGTTCCTCAGCTCCACCATCAGCTTGTTATACAGTCCGTACTTGGTTCTTCTCGCGATCCATCTTCGGACCCAGACACTTCTTGGATGCCTCCTTTTCTTCATGTAGAACAGGTGAAAGAGCCTGTAGAGGGCTTCACACTGTTGTAGAATGATGGCGGCTACCAAAAGGAGTGTGCGATGATCCATGGTGGAGATGACTGGATGCTGTGGAAGAGCAAAAGCAAGATGATGGCTGAAGAGGCCTGCACAGCAGGGCTGCTGGACTGAAATTGAGATCCAGGTGATTTCTTCCCCTTTTTATAGGAAAGATAGGTTTTCCGCTAGGTGTCCTTTTGCATCTTCTAGACAACCTGCAGACATCCTAAATATCCGAGATGCGTCCCCTATACAAACGTTTTTTTCCGTTTTAATGCTTTGTATGCAAGCTGCATTCGCTTTCATCCTTTCTACGTCCATGCTACTAATGCTGTATGTCCGTTCCATGTCCGTTTCACTTCCTCCCTGTGTCCATTTTCTGCTGGAGCGGATGCGAGTTGCGCGGATGCGCAGCAGATGCCTAGTGGATATGGTGGACATGTAACAGATGATGACGGACGTATAACGGATGTTCCCTGTATGCGTAGCAGATGTAGAATGGACACGTTGGATACTTTATCCGCTCAAAATGTTTTGTGCAGCTCAAAACGTTTTGAGCGGATGAAATGTCAGTGGACGGATGCTGGACGGATAAAGAGTATGAAAAACAGACGCAGTGAGTACAGAACGGATGCATCGCGTTAACCAATGGATGGCAAGTGTTTCTCTCTGTTTTACATCCTCTTTCCATCCGTTGGTGCTGTGTGACCTTTGTACCATAAAAAAGCATGCCACCCCAATAACAGATCATGTTCTTCTAATGTCAACAATGTAATATTTCTTAATGTTATCTACTTCTTAACCCACATCAAATTTGTAGCTTGGTAATACAACTCCCAATTAGGCAAACCACATTCACCTCTTATTCTAGCATCTTGCAAAAGTTTTAACTTTATTCTTGCTTTCTTACCTTGCCATATATATTTCAACACAATTTTATTCAAATCTTCAACGTAATCTTTTCCAAGCCGAATTGGAATTGTCTGAAACAAATATAAAATTCTGGGTAATATATTCATCTTGATTGTTGATATTCTCCCTATTAATGACAGTTGTACATTTTTCAATTTCACCAAATCTAGTGCTATCTGCTGTTTGAGTTTGATGTAATTATTCTCTTTTAATGTACCGCAACTTGCTGTCAAATATATCCCCAAGTACTTGATCTTGTTCATGACCTGAATTTTCAATAGGTCTGCTAGTTCTTCCTTTTGTCTAGATAGCATGTTCTTTGTCAAGATCTTTGTTTTATCTTTATTTATTTTCAAACCAGCCACCTTACCATATGTCTCTATCTTTTCTATCAATTTTGATGCTGTTTCTAGTGAATCTTCTAAGATAAAAACCAGGTCATCTGCAAATGCTTGCAACTTAAATTCTTCCTTTTTAATTTTCATCCGTTTTATGTTCTTTTCATCTCTAATATTTTTATTTAGCATTTCCAAAATGAACACAAACAACAAAGGTGACAGTGGGCACCCTTGCCTTGTTCTTTTTCTTTTGTCAATAGAGTCTGTCAGGTCTCCCTCTATCATTTATTTTGCCTTTTGCTCATGATATATAGTTTCTATTGCTTGGATCAATTTCCTAGTAAAGCCCATCTGTTCCAGCAGTAATAACATGAACTGCCAATTCACGTTATCAAATGCCTTCTGTGCATCTAGAAATATCAAAGCCATTTGTTTTTCAGGATGTGCCTCATAGTATTCCAAAGCGTCCAATTTGTCTCTTTGGCAGAAATCCATTTTGATCAGGATGGATAAAATTATATAAGTAGTTTTTAAGTCTTTCTGCTAATATTGAAGAAAAAATTTTATAGTCTGTGTTTAATATGGAAATAGGTCTATAGTTCTTGATTTGTAATGGATCGGCCTCCTCTTTTGGAACAAGTGTAATATAAATATAAGCTTCTGACCATGATTCAGGTATCCTCTTCTTTAATATAACTTCATTCATAACTTCTAGCAATGGAAAGTTCAATGATTCTTTGTAATGTTTTGTAAAATTCTGACGGGAGTCCATCTGGACCTGGTGCCTTTCCATTATTTTGTTTCTTAAGTGCCTCAGTTAACTCCATCATCGTTATATTACTTTCTAACATTGTTTAAATCTCTTTAGGTGTCTGGGGTAGATTAGCATTCTGTAAATACTGTTTAACTCTTTCCTCATCAATATTCTCTTGTGTATATAGTTTCCCATAATAGTCTCGTATGTTTTCCTTCTTCTCTTTACTACCATAGCAAACTTGACCTTGGTCATCTATTAACTGCAATATTTTCCTTGATTCTTTCTCCTTTCTCAGTTTATATGCTAACCATTTACCTGGTTTATTTGCGTCTTCAAAGTAGTTCTGTTTAGCACCTCTAATTTTCTGTGCTAGTTCTTCTTTTTCTATTAAACCTATTTTATGTTTAATTATATCCATTTTTAGCTTAATGTCCTTTTTCTGTGGCGTTTTCTGTCTCTCTTTTTCAAGTCCTTTATACTCATCCTCTAATGCCTTGGAGGCTCGTCTTTTCATAATATTTCTTTTCCTTGTATAGTCTGTTACCAAGCCTCTGGTATGTGCTTTAATATCATGGGAAGATTATGGGATATAAAACCAAGAAAGCCAAGATCGACTGGAGAAGGAATATATAAAGAAAGAGCAGGATGAGTAATCAGCACCAAATCATGATCTTCTGAATCAATAGAGCATTTCCATGTTTGATTGCCTCCAGATAATCTGATTCCCATGTTCTCAATCTAATGATATCAAAGAGCAGACAGATTTTTAGGCTGTCAGAAAAAAATATTTGCTATAAACATGGAATTTTCATGAGTGAACTCTATTAGTCAGTCCCCTGCTTTATTTGATATCCTGAAGGCAAAATATCATATTATTGTTGATGATATTGTAGCTTCTACAGTGGCTCAGTGGCTAAAATGCTGAGCTTGTCGATCAGAAGGTTGGCAGTTGAGCGGTTCAAATCCCGAGTGCCACGTAATTGAGTGAAGTACCATTACCTGTCCCAACTTCTGCAAACCTAGCAGTTCAAAAGCATGTAAAAAATGCAAGTAGAAAAATAGGGACCACTTTGGTGGGAAGGTAGCAGTGCTCTGGGTGCCTTTGACATTTCATGCCAGCCACATCACCACGGAAACGTCTTTGGACAGTGCTGGCTCTTCGGCTTTGTAACTGAGATAAGCACTGCCCCCCAAAGCCAGAATTGACTGGCACGAATGTACAAGGGGATCCTTTACCAATTGTAGCTTCAGATGCCTTCAGATGCTATGTACTCACAAAGCCTCATTCTAAACAGAGGTTAATTGGTTATCTAATTTGCTGTTTAAGGTGTATCCAGAAATTCTGATTGATACAAATTCTCAAACTGTTTTTCCTCTTGGAAATGCAATTGCTAAACTTATTTAATTGCATATTCAAAATATTAATATTTTTAATCATAAATGGATTATTTTCTAATAACTGTCCTGAATTGTCATGTGATGAAGATAGAGACAAATGTTTTGAATCAATATAAATAGCCACTTCCTTTTTATTTCATACTGTAAAGGGTGGATGGGTATAGAAAGAAAGTGTATTTGCAACCTGATACCATGGAGTGCTTGATAAATCTTATTTCTGCAGAGAGTTACACAAATACATTTAACTTTTTTATGGAACAAGTTTATCTTGTCAAAGCTAAGAGTTATATTGTTGAATTCCACTATAGCACACTGTGGCATTGAGAAAGCAGATAACAAAGGAGCATGAGTAATACAAATCTCTTTATTTAAAGAAAGACACTGCATTTCCTCCATCCTCTCAACTTTTTTCTCCCTGGTAATATAATTCTTGAAAATTCTTCTGAAACAACACCAAATTTCTAGCTGATTTGAAAGAGCATGACAGCAAGCTGAAAGTTCTTTATTCACTCAGCTAATGAAAACTTGCCAATTTGTACTCAAATCGGAAAATTTGTAAGAATAAATAGCTCTGCTGGATAATACTAACTTGGATACTCCAGGCAAACACCACCCAACACAAGGTCACAAGAATATCCAACACAGTTCTTTCTTTTGATCACTTGAATATGGTGTTAAATTAAAAGTAAAATCATTCTGCGTCAGTCTGGTTTGCTCTTATAGAGTGAATGGTTCACACGTTTAGTCCATTGTGCTCTACTTTCTGCTGATGTGAGATTGTTTTCTCTCAGTGTGGTGCAGAAGCAAATAAAAATAAAATATTTGGATATCCAGATATTAAACTTTGAATGAATTCTATTGAACAACCTGCTCTGAATCTCTGTGAATTCAAATGTATCGATACATATCTGTATCTCATTAAGCAACTTAATCTTACCAACCAAGTTTAGCCAATTCTAGTTTAGCCAATTCTAGACCCCCATATCTGCATATACATATCCACACATTCCTAATCTAGATTTACGAGATTCCCTATGAATTCAAACATGTATCGATATATCACTCAACGGAGTTTTGCCTAAAATGGGACTAAAACTCATGGTTTCTCATTTTTAGCCTGGTGCCTTAACTACTACATTCAAAAGTCTATAGTTGAAGAAAGACAATATTCAAAACAGAATGTTACCCTCTGCATAGTGAATGACCTTCCACAGTTGTGTATTTGCAGTATCAAAAAGCTGCAAATATCCTGTTTGAATACAATCTAGCTTCATTATCTGTTGGAATCACAGGCTTTTTAGCCAATTTCATTTTATATGCAAATTCTCTTTGTGCTTTCTGGACTGGCAGCATCTAATTCCTTATACTTTCCCCCTCTGGCCCTGACCTCTTTATATACCTTTTGCCTGACATTTTGACATCTGGGTGACCTGATCCTTATGAGTCTAAGTTTGGAAACTTACTTCATGCAAACAAATTGTATTTCTGCATATAGTTTGGAAAGTGATTTCCCAGACTGTCGGGGGAACAAAATGGATCATTGATTAAGACACTTCAAATGGAAAGAAGAGTTTTTATATCTTCTTCCTTTCTCAAATAAACTTTAGAAACTTTATACGAAGCAACATGAATGTTGTATTTATTTCAAAAGGGAATTGCAAAAAACACAAGGACCATTTTTGTTTCATATTTACTCTTTTTCCCCACTCTAGGGAACAAGTTTTCCTAGAAGTCCTTGATCAGCAAAACAAATCCATTGCAGAATGCAGAATACAGAATAACTTTATTTGACTACGTGAAATTAGACACACAAGGAATGAACCACATTCTCTTCCTAGTGCTTCCATCCCATTATCCACTCTATTTTTTTCTCTATCCATCTTCATTCCCAAGAATATTGTGGATAGTGTGTAATCAAATTCATTTTATTTCTAATCAAATTCATTTTATACATGAGTACTGCATGTATGTTTCTCTATGTGAGGCTCTTTAGAAGAATTTGTTGTCATTCAAATCTTTGCATCTCAGATCTGGTAGCTGTAATAAAGCAGCCAAGCAGGCATATGGGCATAGAATTAGATATGTTTCTTCCAAACATGCTGATTACTCCTCTTTGTACTCCTCAGTAGCAACTTTTTTTCAGATTTAATAACTGCATTGCCATTAGAAGAAGCAAGGGGAAAACAGTAAATAATAGAAAAAAAAATAACAAAGCTTCCTTGGAAAAAGAGAAGCTTTGGAAGACCATCCTTCACATCTTTAAAACATGTAAATGCTGTTTTATAATTATGTTCTTGGGCAGAATAACAACAATTAAAGCAAATTATTTGAATTATTAATATATAACACATATGAGAAGGGTATAAAAGGCATTTAGTCAGATACTACATGTCAGAAGTGGGCAACTTAAAATGTATATAGCTTTTGAACCTTATCCACCTCTCTATTTTTATTTATTTTCCGTTTTGGATCACTAGAACCTTCTGAAAACTAACTTTCATAATTAGAATATCTGTATAAAATAGCATGTTTTTTCTGCTATTCACCTGCAGGGCATTATTTATGGCTACATGGTTTCCATGCTGACGAGCTTCTTGTGATTGTAAGAATGAGAAAGTGTAAATTCACTGGTCCTGAAGGAACATTGGTTTTCTAAAATTCTGGGGGAGAGACAAAATTTCAAGCTTTATTTCACTAGAGTCATTACTGCAGCACTATTATACTCCTGATTACCTTACCCTGAAATAAATAAATAAATAAATAAATAAATAAATAAATAAATAAATAAATAGATAAATAAATAAATAAATAAATAAATAAATAAATAAATGAATGGAGAGGGGGGTAATGAGCATGAAGATTGGCTTCTATTGTTATAAACTGAGAGCTGGAACAGATTAAATGCCCTAGGAATTTTTCAAACACCTTCTGTAGTACAAAATTGACAGCAAACAGGCAGAAAACTGCATCACTGGGTATATTTCTTTTTTCTTATTTTTTCTGGGAATTCTATAACCCACCTCATTGAATGGAGATGTCAAAAACTGCTAAAAGGAGACGTTGTTTCCTCTATCATTTATGTAAGTCAAGAATAAAAGTTTTAACATCTTTTTTCCAGTTTCAGCTACCATTGATGTCAAATATCTTTACCTGGTTGTATTAACTGACCCATGATATGTCCATAATGACCAGTGATAATTCCACTACAATCAAGATTCTCTCTCTTCTTTAGAGATGTATCTTAATATTTTTTCAACTTGACCACTTCTTCTGTGACAATAGATGATGAAAGAAGGAACCCCCTGAAGTATCACTTTTCTTTCAAAATGTATGTGACAGCCAGTTCCAGTAATAAAAAGCATTAATGAAATCAAAACAATTCAAGAATGATTTAATTGGTAGAATGAGTAGTTCAAATCCCTAATTACATTCAAAATCTGTCTTGGAGAGTAAAATTATCCTTCCGATCTGTCTTCCCTCCAACTTGTTAAATATCTCAAAGGCTAGGTCCCACTGGCCGACGGATGCAAAACGTATGCAAAAAGGACACAGCGGTCGAGCAAAATTTCAGGGGTGCTCCATCCGTTGTCATCCACTCCAAAAAGTGGCAAAATTTTGCATAAACAGAACGGAAAAGAAAGGAAGAGAACGGATGGGGGTAGTATGTAGTGGGGATGTTAAACGGATGTTCATAGGAAGCCTAGAGGATGCATATAGGATGCAAGCCGTTCACTGCTCATCCTTTCTATTTCCGTGCTACTAAAGGCTAGGTCACACTGGCCGACGGATGCAAAATGCATACAAAAAGGACACAGCGGACGAGCAAATTTTCCATCCATTGTTATCCGCTCTCAAAAGTGCCCCAAATTTGCATAAACAGAGCGGACCACAACAAAAAGGAACGGACGTAGGATGTAGCGGGAATGTAAAGTGGATGTTCGTAGGAAGCCTAGCGGATGAAAGTGGATGGAAGCGGACGACACATCCGCAGGGCTTCCGTGGGAGAACAGCGAAATGGACACGTAGTGGAAGGAGCGGATGTGTAGCGGATGCCAAGCGGATATGTAGCGGATGACGCGGATGCATCACGGATGCCTATAGGATGCATAGTGGATGCGTAGTGGACACAAAGCGTTCACTGCGCATGCGGGGAGGATGAATTGCGTAAGCTCCGTGGATATAAAAGGATGCAGCTCACAAGCAGTCAGCATTCAGAGGAAAGACCTGTTGCCAGAGACATCTTGAGAGAACACCATGGGGAAGAAGAGGAAGCCTGTGCCTACTCCTGCCAGCCCTGGCAAGAAGGACAGAACCACCATCCCACCCTCTGGCGCTGACTCTGAAGTTGCTGGTGCTGCTGCTGCTGCAGCTGCTGGTGCTTCTCCTGCTGGTGCTGCTGGTGCTTCTCCAGGCTCCATGTCCCCATTCCCTTGCTGGTGGTCCACAAGCCTGTTCTGCATCACTGGGTAGCGGATGTGCATGGGATTGTGCAGGATGCAGCAAGCTTCCACGATGCTCCTCACAGTCCCTGGGTGATTCTGCACGGTGGTGAGAAGTACCTGGAACCTGTTGGCCAGGATGCCAAAGGTGTTCTGCACCACCCATCTTGCCCTGGACAGCCTGTAGTTGAAGATCCTCTCTTAATGGGTGGGGTATCTTGAAGTGTAGGGCTTCATGAGGTAGGTTCTGAGGGAGAAGGCGTCATCCCCTATGATGAAGTAGGGCACATCTTGTGTGTCATTGGGTAAGGGGTCTGGATCTGGAAAACCCATGATGAGGTTGTGTTCCAGCACATCCTTGAGGTCATTGGCGTTGTATATCTGGGCATCTGAAGGTGACCCGTTGCCTGAAGCATCAATGTACATGAACTTGTCATCAGCATCAACCATGGCAATGAGGATGATGCTGAAGAAGCCCTTATAGTTGAAATAATTGGACCCTGAGTTGGCTGGAGCTTTGCAGGCCACGTGCTTCCCATCTATGGCTCCAACGGTGTGGGGAAAGTTCCACCTCTGATACCACTGCTCTGCAACTTTCCTCCAGCCTTCTTCAATGGTGGGACACTGGAGGAGCTCCTCCATGTATTCTTCGATGATGGCCTGTACCACTTCTCTGACCACTTTGCTGATGCTGTTGTGTGGCACCCTCCACGCATACTGCATGTTTCTGTATGTGATTCCAGAGGCCAGGTGCTGCAGAGTCAGTGCCACCTTCAGTCCAGGGTCCAGGTTGGGATGGAAGTTGGTGCTTGGCTTGGTCAACCTAGGTCTCAGACCCACCACAAGTTCATCAAAGATGGCTGGTGGCATCCTCATGAAGTGCTGGAATGCACAAGGGTCTTCATTCCTCAACTCCACCATCAGCTTGTCATAGAGTCCAAACTCCACTCTTCTCCCGATCCATCTTGGACCCAGACAGCTCTTGCATATCTCCTTCTCCTTGTGTAGAAAAGATGAAACAGTTTGAAGAGGGCTTGGTTCTGGTGTTGAATGATGGCGGCTACCAAAAGGAGTGTGCGATGATCCATGGTGGAGATCAATGGATGATGTAGAAGAGCAAGAGCAAGGCTGAAGAGGTCTGCACACCACGGTTGCTGGACTGATAGCGAGATCCAGGTGATTTCCTCCCCCTTTTTATAGGAAATATCAGTTTTCTGCTAGGTGTCCTTCCACATACTCTAGACATCCTCCAGAAATTCTAAATATCCGAGATATGTCCCATATACAAACGTTTTGTCCATTTTAATGCTTTATATCTGAGCTGCATCCGCTTTCATCCTTTCTATGTCCGTGCTACTAACGCTGTGTGGACGATGTGAGTTGCGCGGATGGCCAGAGGATGCCGAGAGGATACATCGGATGTGTAATGGATCACAACGGACGTAGAACGTTTGTTGCCCGTATGTGTCGCGGATGTACATTGTACGTGGCGGAAAGTTCATCCGCTCAAAAAGTTTTGTGTAGCTCAAAACTTTTTGAGCGGATGAAATAGCAGTCGATGGATGTTTGACAGATAGAGCATATGAAAGACGTATGCAGTGAGTACACAACGGATGCATCACGTTTTCCAATGGATGGCAAGCTTTTTTGTCCGTTTTACATCCTCTTTGCATCCATTGATGCAGTGTGACATGGGCTTAATGCTGTGTAGACATTCCGTGTACCTTTCGTTTCCTCCCTCTTTCCATTTTCAGCTGCAGCGGATGTGAGTTGAGGGGATGCCCAGAGGATACAGAGAGGATACAGCGGACGTTTAATGGATGATAAACGGACATAGAACGTTTGTTGCTCATATGTCACAGATTTACATCGTACACAGCGGAAAGTTCATCCATTCACAAAGTTTTGTTCAGCTCAAAACTTCTTGCATGGATGAAATCTCAGTGGATGGATGCTCAAAGGATAGAGCGTATGAAACACGTATGCAATGAGTTCACAACGGATGCATAGCGTTTTCCAACATTTTTTAACGTTTTACATCCTCTTTGCATCTGTTGGTGCAGTGGGACAGGGGCTTTAGTGGAGTTCTGAGCCAAATTTACTCATTTGTGCCTTTATCAGTGCTGAATTCACTCACTCACTCACTTCTGTTTCTTTTTGTTCCATTCAAGTATTTGGCTTGGTGTTCTGTTTGTCAGGAGTGTAGGTTGGATTGGAAAAAAATAGTGGAGATGAGGAACATTCTTAACAGTTCTGTTTTGCTCATAAATTCCAAAGGACAAGATTGAATATATTTTCCCCATTATCATTCATCATTCATTCATTCATTGATTCATTCATTCATTCCCCTGTGATTATTGCATATTGTGTTACTTTGAAGAAGTCAGACATCTCACTGTTCATTTTTCCTTCTTTTATCTCCATAAGCTTGGCTGCATGGAGGTGATTCTATCTCTCATTTCTCCTCTGCACTGCCTCAGTTTAGTTTAGTTTACTTTTTTGTCATTGCACCTCATACAACAAAATCAAACAACATCTTCAGTGAACATGACCATGAAAATAAACACAAACATACATCCTTCACACTCCACACATTGAACCGAAAACCTCCAACACCACACCAATACTGCACTATACAGTAGAATTCAAAAGAGCTATGTGGAGAATGAATATACAACTAGCCTGTAGCATTTGCTGATGGTGCAACTATTACACCATCTTCAGATGCTCCAACTAGCTATTTGACTATGATTTAAACTGAGGCCAGATACATGGGCCCCTTGCCAAGAATTGAAGATATAAGGAAGCATAGAATTATGATTAACAAGTTGACAATCTGGATGGGGGGAGTACAAATGAGAGAGGCTGAAGCATAGTTTGGTCTTGTGGTACTTTGAAGATTCACACATTTATGATTTCATAAGTTTTCAGTTGACAGTCTGAGCTTTAGACCATGAGACCTTGTGGCATAATATATCACTTTTAAGGTTCCACAAATGGGAGCCCCTACTGTAACTCATTTTCAACTTTCATAGATTGTACAAATTTAATCTTAATTCCTAAAAGACATCTGAAACTCTCCACCTTGTTGAAGGATCTCAGAAGAACTTTCTTAAAGTCATGGACTTTTGTGCAGTGGAGTTTCACATTCTTATTGGTACCTATTTCCATGGGGAACATTAATCTCATTTTGATTTATTTCATTCTATAATAGCAATAGGTAGAGCTTAGTTGTCAAAATAGCAGTTGGCTCTGGTTTTCTTTAATATTTAAAAAGCCTTTTGTCCATTTTTCACCATATCAGAGAACATTAATCAGGTAAGCCTGTTTATTTTAATCAAATCACCTGCTTACAGGCTGTAATTAAATATTTCATTATGAGCTCTTTCAGTGGAGATCTGCAGAATGATATATTTGGTCTGCTTTTCTTTTCTTTTTTTTTATGTCTTCCATCACTTTTTTTTCCTCTCAAGGTACAAATAAAAGGTGTTTAAAAATTCTTTGTGCTTGATGGAGAAAAAAGAAAGTCCCTAATATTTAATATCTTGAAATCCCACTGTTTTTGATAATTATAAGAACCCCATGGTAAGACCAGATTGTGTAATTAACTTATTTAGCTTCATAAATCTCACCTGTAGTGTGTAAGTACATCCATCCATTGCAACATCACTGCAAGAAGAGGTATTTGGGATGGAGTGGGGTGGGGAGTGTTCAGACTTAAATTGAATGTTAGTGTATCTTGTATATTTTCTCATACCCTATTTATAATTTTGATACATAAACACACCAAAAGCAATAAGGGATCCACTGCTTATGCCAAGAATAAGAAATGAACATGGTAGCACAACCACCAGGAGCTGCTGATACTCTATTTCTAATAATTATGAAAATAGATTAGCAAGCTACTAAGGTTGATTAGAAGCACAATTCTTAAATCAAGCTTTTTAACCATTTATTGTTTGCTTTCTTGTAGCATCTCAGATGGTCTACATATGCATTAACATTTTTTAAAATAATTATTAATAGCAAGTTGGATTTTAAGCATATCATTTATACCTAGGGAAAAATATGCGCTCTGCAATCCCACCCCTCAAGCTACCTATCTCCTTTTCAAACATTTTTACTAGTCCTTCTTTCTTCCTTCATTTCCTTCCTTCCTCCTTCCCTTCCCTTCCTCTCCCTCCCCCATTTGTGTTGGTTACTAATTTATTAATAACAATATCAATAGCATTTAAACAAGTACCACTTCATAGTGATTTATAGCCCTCTCTAAGCAGTTTACAGAGTCAGCATATTGTCCCCCGCAATCTGGGTCCACATTTTACTGACCTCAGAAGGATAGAAAGTTGTGTCAACCTTGAGCTGGACAGTAACAGACTGCTGGCAGTCTGCAGAGTTAGTCTGCAATATTACATTCTAACCTACTGTGCTACTACAGCTTAATTTTCTTTTTGTTATCCATCCTAGGTATCGTAATTGCAATTAATCATGAATCATAGCATAATAGCACTTCTAAGTGAAGATATCAGTAAAGTTGAATAAAACTATTTGTGAAAGAGGCTACTGTTTCTGCATCACACTTATAGCACTCTAGCTATATGTAAGAGAAAAAAGAGAAGATGTCTTTAAAACTTAAGTTTTACCCATCTGCATATGCAGCAGTCCTGCAAAATATTATAGTATTTTATAAATTCATATCTTGAAAGTACCCAGACAACTGCATGCAGAGCTCAGATTGATGTAGAAAAAGTAAATTTTTCAATAGTGGAGAAATCTAAGACTGAGTTTTTAATAGAGATGATTGGCTAAGCCTACCTCCAGTGCAAAATATTCTACAGTTGAAGCGTCCTTGACGAGTTGAAGGGTAAGGGGATTGTGGTCTCACTGCAATTTTCAGATGGAACTCCTTAAATTTGATAGATGGCAATATTGCCTCTTCAGATGAGAGATGGTCACAGAATCAGTTCTTTCACTAATATCTCTATGACATTGGGAAAGTTTAGGAAAGAATATTGTATCAATCAGAAATGCAATATTGACAAGAGGCAAACAATCTTAAGGAGTGGATTCCTGAACGCTTTAATACTTGCACTTGGGTTTTCAGCACCATGGACAGTGCTTAGTTAACAGAGCTAACAGTTTCCCCTAAGAGCACTTTTATCTCATTGATAAAAATGGATTATTATTTGGCTTGTGCCTCCATTACATTTTCAAAAAGTATACTGACTGTATTGGTGCAGAAGCACGATAATGGATGAATTAGGTTGCTGAATCAAAGAAAGAAATTTATGGTCCAGCTTCATGGTTCATATTTGGAGAACTCAGTTTTCTTGTTATCAGGAGTCTTTGATTTGGAACTAAGAATCTCTCATATCTCAAAAATGTGCGAATGAATATAAGTGAACTATAGTATAATTTCTACCAATTCTGTACCAGAACCTCTCTCTGTGTTACTTCTGGACTCAATGATTGTGTTGGTGAGGGTATTTTCATATCTCTTTCTGACATATTCTCCTTCCTAACATATTCTCTATTCCTTGGCCTCATCTCTTGAACATGGGGAGTCATATATTATGTAGTTTTATAGTCTAAGCATAACCAACTCAATGACTTATGGAAATGGAAAGGCACTGGAAATTTTAAAGTAATGTCCACTACATCATCTGGAGAATATAAATAACCCCCTAGAGTGTGAATTGGCCATTCCTGTAGGCCGTTCCTCAACACTTTACACAGATTTGCAATGAATCTCAATAGTTGCTATGCAGCTGTAACTGACCCCAACATTATCTGGGGAGTTTTGAAAAGGCTCGTGGAAAGATTTAAATCCTTTGAGAACAACACAATAAAATCTGAACTTTTAAATGTTGTTTTAACATTTCAGGTCTTTTGAAGGGCCCTTTATTTTCTTACCTTTCTCTTGAATTACAATCCTCCCTGGGTATATCACTATCCTACAAATTTAATATGTTTTCAAATGATTGTTAAATACTCATTATCTTTAACTCATTGTTCCTGAAAAAAATAATTGAGAACTGTGGTACTATGGAAGGATTGAGGATCTCCAACAGAAGTACATTAAAAGGACTGATTCCTAGCTAGAGTTTTTGTTAGGGATAACATTGTTCACCCTAACTGTTTTAGGTGAAATACTAACTATGAATCATAGTTAGTGTATGCAGCTTTAACTGTAAAATAGCAACTGTGGGTGTGGTTATGAAAACCATATAAAAGTAGCAAGGCTACAGCTTGCTCGCTCTCTCTCTGGCTTTGATGATCCATGATTACTGCTTGGAAGCAAGACTGCATTGCTCGAACGGGAGAGACAACAACAGACTGATTTATGTGAACTGACAATAGGATATTCTACATGGACTTTGCTAACTGAATATCCCTGAATGGACTGACTATATGGTAACTGAATATTGGACTGTTTTTGACTATGCTATAAACTTATACTGGAATAAAATATATTCTTGATAGCACAAGCGTATCTGTTATTTTTACTGTATGTTAATAAACATACAAGCTTAGCTCACTCATTTATCTGTGTGCCTATCTGATTAACGCTGCACATTCTGTTTAGCTTGTCTACCTAACCCTGGTTGGGGAACCCAGGCTTAACAACCGCTATCAGGCCAAATTTGTCTTCCTGTGTCATCTCGCAATAAAGCCCACTTTTTGCAAATTCTTTTTGCGTCTCTTTTATTCATTCCAGGGGTCTTCCATTGCCCTCGAGCTACAATTTCCCATATTCCCTACCTGATGTGGGGATTATTTTGGTTTAGCCGGGCTACTGCCATCAGTTTTCAGACAAACAAGGTCTGGAAAGGACTCCAGTTTCCCTACACATGGAGTATGGGCCCCTTTCTCTTAGGGAAACTCTGCCGTCAGTTTGAAGACCCCCCTTAAAAAAGGGATCTTGGAGGACCGTCTGCCCCCTAGCAGCACCGGTACGGGCCCTTCCTCACACACCGCTGTCAGTTTTCAGATCTCCCTTAAAGGTGGGGATCTAGAAGGACCTGCTCTGCTTTTGAAGGCAAACTATTTCCAATTTTGTTTGCCAGCAGCCGGTACGGGCCCCTTCTAACTGCACAGAGCTTTGCTTGCTATTTTCCTGCTTTCTATTTATTTCCAAACACTAGTTCCTTTCTCAGCCCACTCGGTTTTTCATGCATCCTTCAGAAGGACTCACACTCTGTGATCACCCCTTGCGTTCCCAAATCCAGCCAGTCATGGCTTGTTGGAGCTAGCAGCTGGTTGGGGTGTGGCTGGCAATCACAGAGTGTCGGGCGGAGCTCCATTCAAAATCCAGGAAAGAAATACTTAGACTCTTTAGTTTAGAGAAAAGATATCTTTTACTGAAAGTGAAGTGGTAGCAACCAAAGAATTCTGAATCTGAGAATTTAGACGCGCAATTCACATATAGAAAGTGATGGAAATATTCCCACCCCCAATAGTTCAAATGACACTTCCAATTAGAAGTTGTGGATATGATCATGTGGGCATCTTCAAGTGATGATGAGGCCTCTGTCCGTTGACCTTGGCATATTTTGATAATGGGTTGCAGTTGCGCAGAGAGAAGAAAGCTAAGCGAGAAATAGAAACCTAACTCTATTTTATGCTCCCCCGT
>BLBF01000065.1:11376835-11409164 GCA_015471245.1 Laticauda colubrina | reverse complement strand
TGTTTAGCTTGTTTACCTAACCCTGGTTGGGGAACCCAGGCTTAACAGTTTTAAAGATGAATACCATAACATTCTTGATGAACACAATTCCCAGATAAAACTCAAGTGTGCAGAGAAGAAAGTAGTTTTCCTTGTGTTTTAATTTCTGAAGGCATCTCCATATTTTTTCTTCAGAATATTACAATAAAAAGAAAGTATTTGTTCTTGTTTGAAGAATTTACAATTAATGATATGAATAAGTGTAATTCACTATCCTACAATTGCAGAATTGATGGGAAGTGAAGAAAAGAAATAGAAAATTAGAAATGTACATTTCCAATATTTATTTATTTATTTATTCATTCATTTTTGCAGTCCATAAGTCTGCATCGTACATGTCCAATTTCATGAAAAACTTTCATGTAGAGAAAAACTACTGAATTCAGATACAACGCTGCATGTTTGTTTGATATTGTCCCCAAAGCTTGAGTTTTAAAAAATCCCTTTTTTTCATTTTCTTTTGGAAAATGCTGTTGGAATATTACTCAAAAATAGGAAGTGATGGTAAATGTCTATGAAAAATAGAATACATTGCATTTGACATCTTTTATATTTTAAGCTATTTTATTGTAATTTATTTGCTACAGTTTAATTGACAGAATACAAGTTTAAAGAAATTATTAAGCATCCAATAAAAGTAAAATACAGACCAAGCAATCATGTCCATGTACTGAAAACATATTTTATTTATGAATCCTCTTCTCAGACCAACTGATTAATCCTGCCAGCATAATTGCAGTGAATATTCTCAATAGCCTGGGATTGCATACATGACAATATGGCAATATGATTATGAGTTTCAGCATGTGAAAGAGGTTTTGATTATGTAATACTTAGAATGGAGTAGTGTGATTTAATCAACCATTTTGATAGAACTGCATAGGTAAACTTGTTATAACAGTGTGACTTGAATGCAATCACAAATTATTACAGGTAATACTGTTTTCCTTGAAGTGAAATTTCACATTCAGTACATTGAAGACTAATTTTTAAGATCATAAAGGATAATTATTAAATAAGAACTGAAATGAAAAGGCACATTCTTCCACCCGGTCCCACTTTTAAGCATTTCCTTGTTCAATCTTTTCACATTTGTTTCCTTTGTCAATGGACCTTTCATAGAAAACTTTACTAAGCTAACTTGCTGAGTAAAATGAACAGCATTTACATCTGTGCTAGGAAACTCAAGGCTAAGCAAACTATTAAGTTAACACAACATCCTCTTTGTTAAAATTATGTCTCATCAGGCTGCAAGGTCTTTCTGCTACATTGTATTATTTCTATTATGAGAAAATACTGAATGGGAAACATGTAATGAGAGCTTCCAATGAGGATTCATGGTGAAGGAGATATCCCTAAAGGAGCAAGAACAGTGACAGAAATCTGCAGTCAGATAGTGAAAATCTCTCGAGAAAAAGGGGAGATTGTGAGATTGTCCACTTGAATCCTAGAATTTCTCATAATTAATTGTTTATGGACATAAAGTTCGCCAAGTTTCTGTCAGACCTGCCCCAATCCAATCCTTTAGAAAAGAAAGACCCTTGACTCTGTCAGTGTTCCAGGGAACATACATTCCTGTCAGTAACTCCAAGACAAGCATAATCTCAAAAGTACTTTTATTATCGAATAGCACCTGGCACATCTGTGGAATTCTGAAACTAAAAGTTTCCCAGCTTCCCCACAATGTCCCAACCTACAAACCATCCCCTTTTTACTCACCATTACATCACATGAACCAATCCCAAAGTAAGTTCCAATTCTTTCTGCGCCATACTCTTTAACTTTGAACTATCAAAATAATTATATTTTATCTACTAAGAGTTATTCATCACCCTCTTCCCACTTTCTCCAGCTGTGTGGCAGCAATGAATGATGATTCTATTGCTGACAATCATCCCCCCTTGAGAAGTTCACCTCCTATTTGAAAATAAGAAACAAAACACAACCAGGGGTTAATGCAATGTCCTTAACCCCCTCACCTCCCTCCAAGAGGACCCTTCAGTTTGTTGGGAAATTTCTCATGGAATTGGTTAACCAACCTATCTGCATGTACATTCCAACTTTTAACCCAAGTAGCATCTGATATAGGGTAACCCTTCCACAATACCAAGTATTGTAATCATCCTGAGTGTAATCTAGAATCGAGGATTTTCTTGATTTCATAATGTGTCTCACCCTGTACGATAAAAGGGTTAGGGGGAGCTGTTGTTATTGGTCTTATCATTGATGTAACAGGTGTTTTTAATAAACTACTATGGAACATTGGGTGTATTTTTCCCAATGACTGGGGAAGACTTAATTGGACTGTGAATGGATTGATTACTTTTGATATCGGAAATGGATCAAAGAATTTAGGCCCCAATTTCTTACCAGAAAGTTTCAACCTAAAGCACCTGTCACACTGCACCAACAGATGGAAAGGGGATGTAAAATGGAGGAAAACACTTACCATCCGTTGGTTAACGCGATGCTTCCATTCTGTACTCACTGCCTCCGTTTTGCTTCCTCTCTATCCGTCCAGCATCCGTCTATTGACATTTCATCCGCTCAAAAAGTTTTGAGCTGCTCAAAACTTTTGAGTGGAAAATGTATCCAACGCGTCCGTTCTGCATCCGCTAGGCATATGGGGGACATCCGTTCTGCATCTGTTACGCAACCGCTATATCCGCTAGGTATCCGCTGCGCATCCACGCAACTCGCATCCATTCCAGCGGTAAACTGATGCAGGGAGGAAGCGGAACGGACACGGAACGGATGTACAGTGTTAGTAGCATGGACGGAGAAAGGATGAAAGCGGATGCAGCACACAAAGAAAGCATTTAAAATGGAAAAAATATTCGCAGAGGGGACCTATCTCGGATATTAAGGATGTCTAGAGGATGCCTAGAGGATGCAAAGGGACACATAGTGGAAAACCTATATTGCCTATAAAAAGGGGGAGCAACTCACCTGGATCTCACTTTCAGAACAGCAGCCCTGCTGTGCAGACCTCTGCAGCATTCATCTTGCTCTTGCTCTTCCACAGCATCCAGTCCACCATGGATCGTAACACAGTCCTTTTGGTAGCCACCATCGTTCTGCAACAGTGCGAAGCCATCTACAGGCTCTGTGAACTCTACTACGGGAAGAAAAAGAGGCGGCCAAGAAGCGTCTGGGTCCGAAGATGGATTGGGAGAAGAGCAGAGTATGGACTGTACAACAAGCTGATGGTGGAGCTGAGGAACGAAGACCCTCGTGCATTCCAGAACTTCATGACGATGCCTCCAGCCATGTTTGACGAAGTTGTGCAGCAGCTGACACCCAGGTTGACCAAGGCAAACACCAACTTCCGGCCCAGGCTGGACCCTGGGCTCAAGGGGACACTGACTCTGTGCCACCTGGACTCAGGGACCACATACAGGAGCATGCAGTATGGCTGGAGGGTGCCACACAACACCATCAGCATTGTGGTCAGAGAAGTGGTGCAGGCCATCATTGAAGAATACCTGGAGGAGCTCCTCCAGTGCCCCTCCACTGAAGAAGGATGGAAGAAAGTTGAAGAGCAGTGGTATCAGAAGTGGAACTTCCCCCACACCGTTGGAGCCATAGATGGGAAGCACGTGGCCTGCAAAGCACAAGCCAAGTCGGGGTCCACTTATTTCATTTACAAGGGCTTCTTCAGCATCGACCATGGTGAAGAGGCCAACAGGTTCCAGGTACTTCTCACCACCATGCAGCATTGCCCAGAGACCATGAGGAGGATTGTGGAAGCTTGCTGCATCCTGCACAATCTCATGCGCCCCCGCTACCCAGTCTTGCAGAACAGGCTCGTGGACCTCCAACAAGGCAATGGGGACATGGAGCCTGGGGAATGGAGGCAAGGGCAAAACCTGATAGACACTGAGGATGTGCAAGGCCCCAACAGAGCCTCACGTGAAGAGAAGAAGCAGCGCAACCTCCTGAAACACTGGTGCAACTCCCCAGCTGGAGCGGTGGAGTGGCAAGACAGGATGATAGATGATTAATGGATGCTTCCTTCAGCCTGTCTCACCACACGGATGAGATTGGACCATGTATGTTCTGTGGGCCTACAATGAGCAGGGCATTTAATAAAGAGTTGTGTTTATGTTGACATGTGTGGATCAATGCTTACATTGTTATTGATAATGAGTGGCCATAGGTGTGGCACCTGGGAGGGTGGACCATACAGTCCCATTATGCTTGCACTGGAGGTTTATCTATCCCACAACTATCTTAACCCATCCCAAAGGTATCACTGCCCATCCCACTGCAATCCTCACCCATCCCAAAGATATCCCTGCCCATCCCACTGCTATCCTTACCCATCCCAAAGGTACCCCTGCCCATCCCACTGCTATCTTAACCCATCCCACAAGCATGGAAAGGCTTAAACCATTTCTAAAAGTTTCCACCAAGACTTTATTGAAAAAAATAAATGAAGCAAGTGTGTGAAGCAAAGATAAACTTCATCAATAACAAGCTATCAAAGAAAAATGACCCAAGTCAAGTGTCCAAATAAAGTCTACAGGTAGCCACCCAGTCTTTGGCACTCTTATCGATCACTCGGAGGTGTGCCCAGTCTCAGGGGTGAAGGGTCCAGGTGCTGTGGAGGTGGCTGGTGCTGGAGTGCTGGTCATTGGGGTGACTGGCCCTGAGAGGACAACAGGTGATGGTGTGTTGAGGAAACTCTCAGACAGCTGGCTCAGCCCCATGATGTTGAGAGCTCCTTCCTCCATGCCATTGGGGTGTCAGCCCCAGTACCGAGGACAGATGTACTGAGGCCGGGCTTGGCTGTGGGGTGGAGGAAGGAGCAGTGTAGTGGGGCTGTCTGATCTGCAGCTGGGTGAGGACTGGCATGGGTGGCATCTGTGGTGTGGGTGGCATCGGTGGCGTCGGTGGCATCAGTGTCGTGGGTGGCATCGGTGGCATCAGTGGAACCGGTGGCAACGGTGTCGTCCGATGAACCTGTGCCTGGACTGGGAAGGGCTGCTGCCTGTGCTGCTGGACCTCCTGGTAGCCATAGCCCTGGTAGGTGGGGGCCTGTGAAAAGCCTTGGTATGGGAGGGACATCACCTGGGGTGGAGGGGCAGACCTGGACTGGGTGGGAGCAGGTTCCTCTGGGTCTGGAGGGTTGTGAAGCAGCTCGGTGATCCGGTCCTTCACCACCTGGTACTGGGGATCCTCTATGCCCGTGAGGGTCTGGTTGACATAGGTGAGGAAGGGCTCATGGTTGGAGGATGAGGAGTCGGTGTGGACCAGCTGAGAGGAGACCTATGCTGCTCCGGATGGTGTCCCTGATCTCCAGCAGGACACTGTGGCTCTGCCCCTCCTGTCTCGCTCTCTGCCTTTCTGTGGAGGTGGAGCTGGGGGTGGATGCGGGTAGGGCTGTGGTGGACGTGCCATCTCCTTTCTCCCACTGCACCAGGGAGTCCTCCACGTGCTCCACCACAGTTAAAACAGCTGTCTGCGAGTTCTCCTCCATGGGACGCTCCACAGAAACCTGCCTGGAGACAGAAACTGACTCTCAGCTGGAAGAGGACTGGCTCCCAGTGGGCTGCCTGAGAGAGAGGGTCGTGAGAGGGGCTGCTGCTGCTCCTCGGTGGTGGATCTCACCCTCCAGGAAGCTGCACCTGGCCATGACGTAGGTCTCTCTGTCTGTCAGCTTAACTGTGGCCTGGCCAGATTTCTTGAGGTGCAGCTTCCCGTGCCAGGTGTGCATATGTTTCCACCAGCCGAGGATCACATCCGATGTGTAGCCCAGACTCTCCGCCTTCTCTCTCCAAGCAGCCTGCTTCCTTTTGGTGTCCCTGTAGAACCAGTGTCTCTTCCGCCATAGACAGTCATTCTCTCTCAGCCACTCCAGCACCTCATCCTTGTGTTCCTCCTCAATGGAGTATTGCCTCCTCTCCCGTTCCCGCATATGCCTCTTCCTCCCTTTGGCAGGACTAGATGGGCCCTCATCAGAGGGGCTTCAGGTTGTAGGGGCTGCTCCACACCACCACCACCACCAGCAGCAGCAGCACCAGCAGGACCATCAGCAGCAGCAGCAGCAGCAGCAGCACCAGCAGGATCATCATCATCAGCAGCAGCAGGACCAGGATCATCAGCAGCAGAGTAAGCACCAGCAGCGCCAGCAGCACCAGGAGCATGAGCAGGACCAGGAGCACGAACAGGACCAGCAGGACCAGCAGGACCAGCAGGACGAGCAAGACCAGGAGCACGAGTAGGATGAGCAGGACGAGCAAGACCAGGAGCATGAGCAGGACGAGAGGGCCAGCAGGACGAGGAGCAGCTTCAGCAGAGTAAGTACCAACAGAAGCACCACCGCCAGGAGCAGCCTCAGCAGAGTAAGCACGAGCAGAAGCAGCATCAGCAGTAAGCACGAGCAGAAGCACCACTGCCATAAGCAGCATCAGCAGCTCCTCCAGAAGCAGAAGCAGCAGAAGCCCCAGCTCAGAAGAGCGAACCTGTGCTACAGAAGCCCCAGCAGAAGCAGAGTGAGGGCCAGAGGGCGGGAGGGTGGCCCTGTCCCTCTTGCCAGGGCTGGCAGCATATGGCTGAGGCTTTCTCTTCTTCCCCATGGTTGTGGGGTTGCTGGCTGGCAGGGAGGCTGGCAGGCAGGCTGGCAGGCAGGCTGGCAGGAAGGCTTGCAGGAAGGCAGGCACCAAAGCTGGCAGGCAGGCAGGCACAAAGGCTGGCAGACAGCAAGGCTGGCAGGGAGGCTGGCAGGATGGCAGGCAGCAAGGCTGACAGCAAGGCTGGCAGGCAGGTATGCAGGCAGAGCAGGCTTGCAAGGCACTCGATGTGTCTGGATGCAGTGTACTTTTTACAAATGTTTTGCATCCATTGGGCAGTGTGACAGGGCCTTAAGATATTTTGTTGAAAAATATACTTTGTCTCCTACTTTAAATGGTGGTTGGAGGGATCTATGTTTGTCTCCCTGCTTTTTGTAATCCTTAGCAGCTTCAGCCAAAGGTTTTTTTATGTCCTCCCAACCCTTTTTGAATGAATTCATCCATTCTGTTACAGACATGGATGTGGGGGGTTCTCTAGGTAACTCTGGCATCAGGACAAATTCCATGCCAGTGTTGATTTGGAATGGAGTCAACTCTGTGCTGCTATGGACTGCATTATTATAAGCAGCCTTTGCAAATGGTAATAACTCTGTCCAGTTTTCTTTTTGATAATTTACATCGCATCTAATGTATTGTTCCACCATAGCGTTGGCCCTCTCTGCTGCTCTGTTGCATGCCGGATGGAATGCTGAGGATAATCCTTGGGATGACCCAATTAAAAACTCCCTCTGTAACTTAGCGGTAAGCTGTACCCCTCTGTCTGAGATTATTCTATGAGGTACTCCGTGTAGCCTATAGACATGCTGCATGAACAGTTTTGCAATATTTTTTTACAGATGGGAGTCCTTTACAGGCTGTAAAGTGGGCTTGCTTAGAGAATAAGTCAATAACAGTCCAAATGATTGTATTTCCTCCACTCTCAGGTAATTCAATGAGAAAGTCCATTGCAATTTCTTCCCATGGCTGTATTGGTTCAGCCATTTGTTGGAGGAGGGCAGCGGGGTTCCCAGTTCTGTGTTTTATTATGGCACAAATTGAGCAGATTTTCACATAGTCCTTGATGTCAGGTTTCATTTTTGGACACCAGAACTGTCTTCTGACTAAATGTAGTAAGAAACCAAAGTGTCCCTCCAATCACAAGTCGTGGCTACGCTTTAGTATCATTAGTCTTAGATTTGTGGGTACATAAAGTTTAGACCCTTTCCACGCTAGTCCCTCATTCATTGTCAATTCAGTTTGATGCTCCACAAACCAGGGATCGATCAATAGGCTGACTCTGTTGTCAGTTTGTCTTACAGGTGTCTGGGGATGCAGTTGGCTTGGCCTGGAGGGGCTACTGGCCTGCTGATTGAGCTTTTGATATCATAGTGTGCACTACTTCCTCTTGGCAACTGTCAAATTGGGGTTTCCTTGACAGGGCGTCCACCAATATGTTTTTCCCTCCTAGGATATATTTCATGTTGAAGTTGAACCACTTGAAATATTGAGCCCAGCTGACCTGTTTAGGTGATAGCTTTTGAGGTGTCTTTAGAGCCTTGAGGTTCTTGTGATCAGTCCACACCTCAAACTGCTCCTTTACCCCTCCTAGGAAATGACTCCAAGTCAACAAAGTCCATTGTACTGCAAATGCTTCTTTCTCCCAGACCGCCCATCTTTACTCTGTGTCTGTCAGATTTTTGGCCACGTAAGTGCAAGGCATTAGTCGGTTCTGAGAGTCCTTTTGGATAAGAATGGCCATGACTGCCACATCACTAGCATCAGCTTGGACTACAAAAGGTCTGGTTGGGTCTGGGGGCTAGAGAATGGGCTCAGTTGCAAAGAGGTTTTTTCAGGTTTCAAAAGCTTTCTGACAGTCCATTGTCCAAGCAAGGGGTTGACTTTGGGGGAAGGCCCTGTTTTTAATAACTCTGTCAAAGGGAGGGCAACCTCAGCAAAAGAAGGAATGAATTGTCTATAGAAATTGGCAAAACCCCAAAAGCTTTGAAGTTGCTTTCGTGTTTTGGGGGGTTGCCAGTCCAGTATGGCTTTCACTTTTCCAGGGTCCATCTCAATTCCCTGGTTGGATATTCAGTAGCCTAAGTAATCCAGTTACTCCTTGTGGAATTCACATTTTGACAATTTTACATATAACTTGGTGGCTAAAAGTTTTTCAGGACTTGTCTGACCAATTTGACATGTTCCTCGATGGTTTTGCTGAATATAAAGATGAATATAAGGATGTACCAGACCCCCTGGTACAGGTGCGGGTGTAACACTTTATTGATGAGTTGCATAAATAGTGCGGGGGACCCTTGGAGTCTGAAAGGTATGACTTGGAATTGGAAACTACCCTAAGGGCAGTTGAAAGCAGTTTTCTATTCATCTCCCTCCTTTATGTGGACTTGGTAATAAGCTTCTCTCAGATCTAGTTTGGTGAAGACCTTGCCTTTTGATAGGTGGTTAAATAAGTCTTTCACGAGGGGGAGAGAATACATGTTTTTATAATACATGGTGTTCACGCCCCTAAAATAATCTCAACCCACCATCTTTTTTTTCTTTGAACAGCACTGGGGTGGCCAATCTCAATTTGGCAAGTTCAATGAAACCTCTGTCCAAATTGTTATCAATGTATTTCCTTCATTCAGTCATTTCAGCTGGTATCATGGAATACATTTTTGGTTTTGGCAGTTTTGCCCTGGGTTCTAGCTCTATGGCACAATCAGTGGCTCGATGGGGAGGTAAAACATTAGATTCCTCTTCACTGAATGCCTTAGCCAAGTCTCTGTATTGTTTGGGAACTTGGGGGTACCTGGAAGACGGTCTGAGGCGATGGCTGTTGGTTCAGTTTCTGGACCCATGTTGGGTAGTAGTTTCTTAGTGGGAGGAAGGGGGGCAGTGGGCCCACCCCAATTATGATTTTTTGGTATCCATCCTCCCACTTGATGGTAGGGGCCCATTTATCTAGCCAAGCAAGTCCCAATATGACAGATTCTGAAATTCTTGGAGCCACTATAAAACGTATGAGTTTGTGGTGAGCACCCATCTGCAGTTTGATTAACTCTGTCATTTGGGTAGCCAGGATACCCCCAATTAATGTCCCATCCACTTGCTCAAATCTGATTGGGCATTTTCGAGGTTTAGTTTTTATATCCAATTGTTCAATGATAGGAGCACAATAAGCATCTAGAGCATCCGGTATCTATGACAGCTTCTAATTCCCCTGCCTCCCCTCTGTCAGACACCATTAACTTCACTTGTCAGTAAAAGGTGTTATGGGTGCACTCACCATAGGGTCATCTTCATCTGTGGCTTCCCTGTGGAGGGTCTGTTGGGTTGGAAGTTCATTGCTCCCTTCTGCATGGAGAAGACCTTCTATGGTGTGTCAAGTAAAGCGGCTAGTGTTAGGAGGCTTCGCTTGAATTTTTCAACCCCTGGTGGCTGTATGAGATCTTGGTTGTGGATCTTGTGGAACAGGTGCAGTGGCCAAACAGTTGGCTGCTCTATGGCCATCCTAGCCTCAACAATAACATTTTATCATTCTGGTGGGTCGGGTGGGAGAAGCTTCAGCAGGTCTGGTCAGTGGTTTTCTGATGACACCTATCCTAGGAGGGCCTTCAGGTAGAGGTCTTTTTTGTTGACTGATGTTGCAGTCTAATTTGAGGGCAGTTGTATACCATGCTTGTAGAGTCTCGGGTATCCCTCTAATATTACAGGCCTTTTTACAACTGGGTCAGTGGATCTTTTAAAATAGTGCAATATAATTCTTTCAGGCTAATCCATGAGGTGGCTTGCAACCCTTCTAAAATCCCATAAAAAGTCTGATAAGAGTTGCTTGCCCTATTTCATTTCCATTAATTTGCCCTCATTTTCTGTCACTCTGTCTGGATTTTCAAATCTGAATCTCAACAAATGAATAAAAGCAGTGACATCCTGTACCTCTGGGATCTGTTCGTAGTGCAATTGGGCCACCCAGTCAGAAGCATTCCCCTTCATTCATCCCCTCTGTTATTGCAGTAACCAGATCATGTTCTGTTGCATATTGGTCTATGTGAGACCAGATTTGAGTGAGGAAATAAGCAAAATGTTCATACCATCCCTCAAAAGTGGCCTTGAACAGCTTCTGGTCTGGTCTGGGGATGGCTGAGGAGGTCATATCACCCTGGCAACCACAGGCTGAGCTGGAATGAAAGGAGTCGGATGAGTCATGTATCCACTTTGGAAGAGTCTTCTGCGACCTGGCTGGGTTGGGGCACTCTGGAAGAAGGGCCTCTGCAAGGTTGCTCTGATTGGGGGCTGATCAGGGGCCTGCCATAAAGAGACCAGGTGTTGCCTTATTCCCTGCATGGGGAAATGGGGAATGGCTGCCTCCTGCTTCCTGTATAGATCCCTTTGTTGGGAAGGGATTGCTGATTTTCTTTGGAGCCAGAGTGTTGTCGGTGTTGGCATCCACTGGCACTGGATCCACCCTTGACCAGGATAAAATCCTGACCCTGGAGGGATACTTTCTGTGGGAGGTAATTCTGGATGTGTGTGGGAGGACTTGGATGTTGTAACATACCTGTTATAGTCTGCATCTCTTGTCTCTCTCTTGAAATTCGATCCTGCTGAGCTGGGCTGTTTCACTGGCCATCTCCAACTGATACTCAAGTGAATTACTCTTTCCTCCTTAAACTGGGAAAGGTAAAAATGGGTTGCATTATGCTCCAACTTGCCTGGACAGTTTGTGGCTTTGAGGCATAACTTTCCACCTTAAGTTGTTGAAAGTCCTCTGGTAATTCTGTTAATGATTGGCTTTGAGACATAATCCATTGGTTGCCATCTCAGGAGGCTTCTGATTCAATTGGGCCTCAATCTTCCAATCTGTCTCCCTTGTAGTATGTAGAGAGCTTGAGAAAGATTTTTGTTCAGGCAGCTTATCCAGTCCCATATGACAACTCTCCCATGAGTCTGATCATCTGGGCTGGGCTCCTAAATCTCCTCTCTACTCTGCATGCTTCAATGCCTGCATCACCTCCTCCAAAGGGGTGCTGGGGAATGCAATTTATGTTCCAGAGGACCTCCCCCCAAGCCCTTCTGTCTCCCCTTCCATTTTTGCTGATTCTTCATATTGATCCATTCCTCAAATCAATCCTGGGGTTTCGGCAACCCCTAACAGTTCCCCTCTTAGGAGAACTGGAAGTTTTTAGAATTTCAGAATAATGTCAGCGTTCCAGGAAACATCCATTCCTGTCAGTAACTCCAAGACAAGCATAATCTCAAAAGTACTTTTATTAGAATAGCACCTGACACATCTGTGGAATTCTGAAACTAAAAGTTTCCCAACTTCCCTACAATGTCCCAACCTACAAACCATCCCCTTTTTATTCATCATGACATCACATGAACCAATCCCAAAATATGTTCCAATTCTTTCTGCGCCACACTCTTTAACCTTGAACTATCAAAAGAATTATATTTTCTCTACTAAGAGCTACTCAATTAACATCACCCCTTCCCACTTTCTCCAGCTATGTGACAGTGATGAATCATGATTCCATAGCTGATCCATTTGGCTAAAACAAAAGGTTATTTTACTAAAGGTGTTGGTTGCAATAAAGTCAAGTCAGCTCTGAATTCTCCCAGGGTTGCAAGATACAAAAAAGGTTGACCCACACCACACCCCTCCTCCTATGATCAGTCAATTTCCAGCCAACCAGATCACACCAAGATGTTTGAGAACACTGATATATTTGATGGTGTTCCACATATTTCTCAGAGTACTTGGCCTTGGGATGCTGGTACGAACAGGATCCGGCTGCTCTGTTCTTTATCACCTGTCATCCCCCCACTCCTGATCATGTACATAGACAGCTTTAATGCCCTTTTATCCCCCCCTCACCTGTGATGGCAAGATGCCCTGGAGACACCAAGCCGAATCAAGCAGAGCTGACAGTTTCATTTCTTGGTTGACTTCGAAAACCAATACTTATTTGTTTTTCTTTTTTTGCAATACATTTTTTATTTTGTTTCAACATATCATTGTGTGAACAGTATGGTTCCAGAGTGCCTTACATTTTAAAACAAATATGACAATATTTTTCATCTTTGATGCAGTTGACATTCTTATAAGATTTAATTTTAATATGTATATTTGGTTAAATTATCAATCTTAATTATTCAATATTACAGTATGTTATTTTTATGTCAATCTTTGTATTCTTAATATTACTCCTTTTACTGTATAACTGTATTAATAATTATATTTGCAGTGTTTGACAAATTATATAATTCTGATAACAATTCACAGATTCATATTAATTTATATTTTTCTATTATTCATCTCCTTTTGAATTTTTAATTGTGCCACTATTATATTTAAAGTGATCCCTTCAGTGGTGCGTTTCAAAATAGTTTACCACCGGTTTGGTGGGCATGGCTTTGTGAGCGCGCTTTGTACATGCACGCATGCCAAATATGCACTTTGCTCATGCGCAGAGGCTTTCCAACTCACCTTCAGCAATCCCTGTAGTTTCAGCAGCTGACACACGGCAATCTGTTGTGCCCCACAAAGTAGCTGCATTTCAAAAGCAGGAAATAAAGGTCAATATGGGAGCCTAGGTGGGCAGGTAGGCCCAACAGCAGCTCATCAGAGAGAATCGGTTCTGTCTCCACTGATCTTTGTCACTACCGATATGCCAGAATGGGGACAAACTAGTAGAATAGCACCACAAGTCCCCTTTCAAGTCACATTGCAATGCAATAAAATAGTATTCGTCATATTTACATTTAATATATTGTACAATTCTAATAGTAATATAATTGCTTTTGTTAGTTTGCAATCGTTCATTATCTTATGCTATATTATACCATATTATTTTTATGTCAATCAGATTCCACATATCATTCCTTTTCCTACAATAAAATGTTTATATTCATATTTTTTTAGCTATTAGGAACATCTGCAATGACAAATTTTAGAATGCCAGGTGACTTTCCTTTCCTTCAATCCTTGGCAAAATAAGTTTTATATACAAGTTTAATGACTAAAATATATATTCTGTGGAAAGAAAAAAAAAGGAGATTATAATATTGGTTCTGAAAAGTTAGAAGCAGTTGCTGCTGCTACCATTGCTAACAGCTTTCTAATCCATTGAAAGAACACAAAAGGTGCAGATTCAAAGAGTAATAACAAATGCCAAATATCTCCTTTGGAAGAACATCCTATAACACCGATATAAATTCTTGTTTTGGGAGCTCCTTCCTGTGGATTTAAATGTTTTTTTTTTTTAACTTTCACACATCAGAATAAAAAAACTTTGATTCCATTTGACTGAGTCTTCCAATTAAATCTGCCCAGCAAACTGAATGATCTATTGATCTAAAACATCACATCGGATCAGATCAATTTGAATCAATTTGATGATTGCTTTATACAAGGCTGAAAAAAAAATTCAGATACAATCAAGAGAATGATTCAAATAGTGGATCTAAATAGAACTGTTTTGATGCTTCGTTGTGGAATATTTTGCTTTGAAATGATTTGTGACATTGAATAAAATCACAGAGGAGTTGCATACTGTTGTTATAAAAGATAACCTTAAGGGGCTGGTTGTGGATGACAGTTGCTATTCAAAAGTAGTAACATCAAAATCAAATGGAGAGTGTTGGCTACATTCTGAAAAGCTTCAGAAAGGAATTGACGGGAAAAAGCATTTTAATTTTTATTTGTTCTTCCTCATCTCCTCTTAGCCCAATATCATGCAAAGTAAAAAAACACCCTGCTGGTTGCTGCTATCAGATGTTGCGGAAGTGAACAGATTTTAATTTGGGGCAGATTAGTCAGATGACTGCATCTGTTGTTTATATCATTTGATAAGCAGTCTGCTACAAATCAACAATAATGCAGTTTGGATGTTTGTTAGTTCAAATGACAGCAGATGCCTTGACAGCAGAATATTGAATAGCATACATCAAGTTTTTTTTTCTTTTTTGATGTGATTTCTTGCTGTATCTTCTCTGCTATTGACAACAGATCTCCATAGAATGGGGAAAATTGTTATTTTGTATAGAAACTTCAATCTCTCTTCAACAAATTACAGCTGACGGTACTAATGAAAAAATCTGTTTGATTAGCCAGTTCAATTAAAAACATATGAACATAAAATAGACAAATAAGACTCCTCTGCATCAACTAACATCTATTTAGTCCTATATTCTTTTCTCCAATAGAGTTGAATATTTGCTTCTAGGAAGTCCTCAAACCTCTCCTGAAATATTTCTTCCCCGATTAAATGTTATTCTTTTTATTTAGTTATACCATATATTATATTACCCTTCAGTTATTACAAAGGTAATTTCCAATCCTAACTGTAATAGATCACTAAATGGATGTTTATTTGAATTTCTCCCCAGCACACATCACTAAGTGCAGATACTGAAAAATATGCAGGGAAGAACACAAACATCTTAATGTATGATAGGTACAACTCCATCAAAATATTTTGTTCTGTTTTCCCAATGAATGAATGCACCAATCTGTGCAGATACAATATTATTAAAGGAACAGAAAGCTTGTTAGACAACATGATTTGTGCACTGCTTAACTAGGACAAAGAAGTACACCTGCTATTAAGAACTAAATAATGCAGATAGAATCACACAATGACATACTATAGTTGGATAAGTAGATCTCTTGGTGAAAAAGACAGTTACATCAGTTGCTTGGTTACACTGCTTTAATAGAATAGAAGGAATGAGCTGGAAGGGACCTTGGGGGTTTTCCAGTCCAGCCCCCTGCTCAAGCAGGAGAATCTATACCATTTCAAATAAATGACTGTCCAATCTCTTCTTAAAAACCTCCAGTGATGGAGTGTCTACAATTACTGGGGGCAAGCTGTTCCACTGGTTAATTGTCCTCGCTGTTAGGAAGTTTCTCCTTATGGAATTAAGGTTGCTTCTCTCCTTGATTAATTTCCAACCATTATTTCTTGTCCTGCCCTCTGGTGCTTTGGATAATAATTTGACCCCCTCTTCTTTATGGCAACCCCTCGAATACTGGAATACTACTATCCTGTCACTTTTAATTCTTTTTTTTTTAGACTAGCCAAAGCCAAATCCTGCAGCTGTTCTTCATATTCATGTTTTAATCTCCAGGACTTTGATAATCTTAGTTGCTCTTCTCTGAACTTTTTCCAAAGTCTCAACATCTTTTCTGTAGTATGGTGACCAAATTAATGATGAACATTCCCTTCAGTAGTCTGGCATCAAGGTTATACAAAAATAAAAATGAGAAATCTGTGATTCCTTCCACATGTATTGTTGAATTACAACCCCCAACAACTCCATATGTTAGTCTTACCCCAAGTCTAATTTCCCAGGTTAGGTATAATGGTATATATGCTTACAATGGCTATAGTCACAGAATTTATTTAACTGGTCTGGTTGCATACATAGAAGCTGTATTTCTATAATATGCTACAGATGTTTAGTTTTAAACATCTTTCTCTCTCTCCAATAAAGACTTGGTATATTGGATTCAAGCATTCTGTTTAGTTTAGTTTAAGTTAAAAACCTATGCTAACCCTGGGTTAATTGTGTTGTATGAATGCAGCCATTACATCATTGTTAAAAAGGAGTCCCTGTGGATTTTACTCCGCTAATCATTGCCGAATATAGAGGAGGAACTCATCTCCGTTTCAAGACCATTGAGCTAGTGCTCAATGTGGTCATGTGGCCAGCATGATGTCACAGAGTGATGTTACTTTCCTATCATAATGGTACCTATTTATCTACTCACATTTGCATGCTTTTGAATTGCTAGGTTGGCAGGAACTGATGTGAGATGGGAGCTCACCAGTCATATGGTGCTCAGGTCTCAAACATGGGCTGCTGGCTTTCCAGCTAACAAACCCAGGGTCTTAACTGCTGAGATCCCACACTGCCCACATATTTGTTAAACTGATTGATTTGATGCTGGCATTTTAAAAAATTGATTTGGTCATAGCTTTTATGCATACTAAAGTATATAATGCATACACTCATTTAAGATGAAGAAATAATTTGTTGCATGATTCCTTGAAAATATGATTGTGATTTCTGCATGCAAATAACAAAAAACATAATCAATAAAAGCAGAAATAATCATGTATAAACTTATTGTACATAGTGAAAGTCTTGACAGTCTATGCATGCCCAATATAGAGTACATCCCAATGAAATCTGCAAGATCTTTTTGGAGGTTGGGATGAAGAATCTAGGCATTCCTGGATGAGATATTGGTGCATGAGGTATACATACAGATATGCGCAAGTGTGCTAAATATAATGGGTGAAAGTGACTGATAACAGGAAGTATGGAAAAGATAGAACTCCACCAACATTCTAGTAAATTTATATAGAATAATTTTGAATCCAAAAGCACCCACATAAATCCCACCAGCATCAGAGAAGTGATAGCTTTCACATTTTGTTTATGGACTTCGTGAATCCTTGCTAACCTTCTATGTTTGGTCCTTGATCAGAATTAAGGTAGTTAGTGCCTCCTAAGTCTCTCAAGCTCCATATTTGTGATGATTACCCTGTTTGAATCTTGTTTCTAGGAGCCAAAACAAACATTTATTATTACTTCTTCACAGCTTGTCATCTTCAAATTCTCATGTCCGGATGAGAATCTTCAGTAATTTTCAGGAACATTTTGTGTGAAACAGAAGGTAACTTGTATTTCTATTAGGAATGAAAAAGTACAATAACCATCAGTTCAAAAATGCTGAGCCATGCTAAGCCATGAGCAGATTCTAAATTCAACATTTGACTATGAATGTTTGCAAGTGAACATATGGTAGAAATTTGATATCACCAAAGGTCCACATATAACATTTCTGATTATTTATGAGATTTATATACAACTTCAAGATAGATGAATTGTAGGCCCTGAAAAGTTACCTTATCAATGTATGTACTTGCTTGAAAATGTTGGATTGGTCCAGCAAGCTATTGCATTTTTGGGTCAATATTAAGAACAATAGATTTGTAGGTTTTCCAAGCCCTGAATTCATTAAGCAAGTCCTGCTACCCAAAATATTCAAATCAAGATTCTGAGGAGTTGATTAGATATTTTCTCCCCATTTTAGCCAAAAGCTCAGAGATTGTGGAAAACATAATGTTGAATGAAAATGTGTTCAGCCAGTAGAATTCCATTATAAATGAGCATTTGAGGCAATCTGAATCCCATTTCACAAAGCAAAAAAGAGGTGGTCTCCAGTGAATTTGTATTTAAATGAGATTCAAACATATGTGGACTTGGCAGTTTTATATCCCACAAAGTTCCAGTTGAAAGCTTTGGGTGAAGAATGTGCTTACTGGAGCTAAATGCATAACAGAAGAAAACAGATTCCAAATTATATGTAGGAATAAGTGATGCTATTTTGTTGCTTTCTTTGGAGAATGTCAGTTATTACAGTGGATATGAAAATACATCTTAAAACTGGCCATTTTCAGTCTTATCCTTTTAGCATCTCCTTTGCTTTATGTATACTTGTATACTCAGCTGAATATGTTTTTCAATGTTGTCACTCCATTTAGATCAGCTTCTTTGAGTTGATTGTTGTCTAGTTGTGCAAAAACTCAAACACTTTGAATTTCCAAAATTGTTGTCCCAAAGCAACCAGAAAGACAAAGACTTCATAGGCCATTCTTGACTATGTCTACGACCATATGTTTGCACATAGGATTTGTAGGGTACTTCAGGTACTTTATAATGAACCTGGCATTTTATGAGTGCCAGAAACCTGTATTAGGCAAATATGTCTCATAGGATTAGCTGAACTCTGAAATCCATCTGATCATGCTGTACAAGCTATTGATGTAGTCATCATCACTATGTGGCAGTGAATAATTGAATGAGCTGTCAAGAGTGTGTGTGTGTGTGGGGGGGCTGTGTGTGTAACATGCATGTTGCCCTTTGCAACAATACAAAAGGAAACTTCCTATAAACTAGCCAACAACATTGCCATTAAGCATTCTGCACATTGCATTAAGTCAACTATAATCATTCTTTGATAATTACACGCAACTGATTATACAGCTACATATCTGTTCCACTTCTTTTAATAAGCACAGCTGTTTCCTGTCCAGATTTTGATTGGGGAAATTCTCCCATCTCTAATTTTGACATAGTACACTTGGAAAAAAGCAAAAACAATTCCAGAGGGCTCTTTGGACACATGCTGTTTAATGCATTTTGACACATGGTGTGCTAGTAGACCGTGGTTTAGCCTTAAACAGTTCTTAATGACATTTCATTCCCTATCAGATAGATCTCTGACCAATGCATTTATAATACACTGCTCAAAAAAATAAAGGGAACATAAAAATAAGACATCCTAGATCTGAATGAATGAAATATTCTTATTAAATACTTTGTTCATTACATAGTTGAATGTGCTGACAACAAAATCACACAAAAATTATCAATGGAAATCAAATTTAGCAACCCATGGAGGCCTGGATTTGGAGTTACACTCAAAATTAAAGTGGAAAAAAACACTACAGGCTGATCCAACTTTGATGTAATGTCCTTAAAACAAGTCAAAATGAGGCTAAGTAGTGTGTGTGGCCTCCACGTGCCTGTATTACCTCCTTACAATGCCTGGGCATGCTCCTGATGAGGTGGGGGATGGTCTCCTGAGAGAACACCTCCCAGACCTGGACTAAAGCATCTCCCAACTCCTGGACAGTCTGTAGTGCAACGTGGCATTGGTGGATGAAGCGAGTCATGATGTCCCAGATGTGCTCAATTGGATTCAGGTCTGGGGAATGGGCGGGCCAGTTCATAGCATCAATGACTTCATCTTGCAGGAACTGCTGACACACCCCAGCCACATGAGGTCTAGCATTGTCATGTATTAGGAAGAACCCAGGGCCAACCGCACCATCATATGGTCTCACAAGGGATCTGAGGATCTCATCTCAGTACCTAATGGCAGTCAGGCTACTCTGGTGAGCACATGGAAAGCTATGTGGCCCCCTAAAGAAATACCACTCCACACCATTACTGACCCACTGCCAAACTAGTCATGCTGGAGGATATTGCAGGTAGCAGAATGTTCTCCAAGGCATCTCCAGACCCTGTCACATCTGTCACATGTGCTCAGTGTGAACCTGCTTTCATCTGTGAAGAGCACAGGGCGCCAATGGTGAATTTGCCAAACTTGGTGTTCTCTGGCAATGCCAAATATCCTGCATGGTGTTGGGCTATAAGCACAACCCCCACCTGTGGACGTCGGGCCCTGATACCACCCTCATGGAGTCTGTTTCTGACCGTTAAAGCAGCCACATGCACATTTGTGGCCATCTGGAGGTCATTTTGAAGGGCTCTGGCAGTGCTCCTGTCCCTCCTTGCACAAAGGCGGAGGTAGCGGTCCTGATGCTGGGTTGTTGCCCTCCTACGGCCTCCTCCACTTCTCCTGATGTACTGGCCTGCCTCCTGGTAGTGCCTCCATGCTTTGGAAACTCCGCTAAAAGACACAACAAACCTTCTCGCCACAGATCGCAGTGAAGTGCCATCCTGGATGAGCTGCACTACCTGAGACACTTGTGTGGGTTGTAGACTCCATCTTATGCTACCGCTAGAATGAAAGCATTCAAAAGTGACCAAACCATCAACCAGAAACCATAGGAACTAAGAAGTGGTCTGTGGCCACCACCTGCAGAACCCCTCCTTTATTGGGGATGTCTTGCTAACTGCCTCTGCTTTCCACATGTTGTCTATTCCATTTGCATAACAGCATGTAAAATTGATTGTCAATCAGTGTTGCTATTTAAGTGGACAGTTTGATTTCACAGAAGTATGATTGACTTGGAGTTACATTGTGTTGTTTAAGTGTTCCCTTTGTTTTTTTGAGCAG
Source organism: Laticauda colubrina (assembly GCA_015471245.1). NCBI lineage: Eukaryota > Metazoa > Chordata > Lepidosauria > Squamata > Elapidae > Laticauda > Laticauda colubrina. The sequence goes on along the minus strand of BLBF01000065.1, from coordinate 11,388,689 downwards.
TGTATAAATTTGGAGTAGGGGGTAAAGGTTGGACATGGAAGAAAGTTTGAATTATATTGTTGTTTACAAAGATTAAAGATACTGAACACTCTTGGCATACTCTGAATGAGAATTATTGTAATGGGGCAGAATGTATTCTATGATGTGAGCTAACAGATAGATTATTTTTCTTTTGGATGGTGTTTTCAGTCTACACTGTACATTTTTACAAAAACCAGCTCTAAGCTCTCCAGCCATTGATGTCCCTTGGTCATTGCTAAGGAAAAGGTTCCTTTCAGGCATATCCTATTGAGTGAGATTTATGGAAAGGACTGAAAAGGGATCCAGAGCAGAGCAACACAAGTTAAATGAACATCTTGTTTCAGTCCTAGGGGCTCTTATTGTTTGGATCCTCTTTCAAGCACATGCAACTACAAGACTGAAATCCATGGTTTTTATGAACCAAGAATCCAAAGCTAAAACCAATCCATGGTTTCAGATTCCACCTTATCTAAAATAAATAAATAAATAAATTAAGATAGTTGTCCCATACGAAGCAGAAACAAACATGTCTCGGTTATACTTAAGGCCCGGTCCCACTGGCCGATGGATGCAAAACATATGCATAACTGACACAGTGGGCAAGTAAAATTTTGGGGGTGGCTCCATACGTTGTCATCTGCTCCAAAAAGTGGAGAAAATTTGCATAAACAGAATGGAAAGGAATGGAAAAGAACGGATGTGGGTAGTATGTAGTAGGGATGTAAAATGGATGTTCATCAGAAGCCTAGCGGATGAAAGTGGATGGAAGCGGATGACACCTCCGAAGGGGTTCCGAGGGAGAATTTCAAAGTGGATGCATAGCGAAAGGGGTAGATGCATAGTGGATGAAGCGGATGTATTACGGACGCCTATAGGAAACAAAGGGGATGCTACGCGGATATATATCAGATGCAAAGCATTCACTGCGCATGCAGGGAGTATGAATTGCATCATCTCTGTGGATATAAAAGGATGCAGCACTCATGCAGTCAACATACAGGGGAAAGACATGCTGCCAGATACATCTTGCGGGAACACCATGGTTCGTCAGACAGGCAAGAAGAGGAAGCCCATGCCTACTCGTTCCATCCCTGGCAAGAAGGACAGAACCAGCATCCCACCCCCTGGCACTGACTCTGAAATTGCTACTACTGCTGTGGTGGACCAGCCCCAAGGCCATCAAAGCCCTGCTGCTGAAGGCCCTGCTGCTCAAGCCCCTGAAGGCCCTGCTGAAGCCCCTGCCAGAGGGAAGAAGAGGCAAGGGAAGGAGAAGGGAGAGAGGAAACAGTACACCATTTCCGAGGAGCATGAGGATGAGGTGCTGGAATGGCTGAGGGAGAACGAGTACCTCTGGAGAAAGGGCCACAGACTGTATCGGGACACCAAGAAGAAGCAGGCAGCTTGGAGAGACATGGCAGAGAGCCTGGAGTACACTGCAGAAGTACTCCTTGGGTGGTAGAAACACATGCACACCTGGTATGGCAAGCTACACCTCAAGAAATCCGGGCAGGCTGCTGTCAAGCTCACTGACCGGGAGATGTACGTCATGGCCAAGTGCAGTTTCCTGGAGGGTGAGATCCGCCACCGAGGAGCAGCCCCTCTGAGACCCCTCTCCCTCAGACAGCCCACAGACAGCCAGTCCTCTTCCAGCCAGGAGCCAGCTACCCTGTCCAAGCAGGTGTCTTCAGAGGAACCCACAGCAGAGACCTCCCTGACAGCTACACTCCCCATGCCGGCGGACTTGGAGGATCCCGTGGAGGATGATGCCCTGCTGTCACAAATGGAGGAAGCAGCAGCAGCCACCAGAGGCCAACCCACCCCCACCCCCACCCCCAGCTCCACAGGATGCAGGCAGAGAGGCAGACTGGAGGGCCAGAACCACAGTGTCCTGTTGGAGATCGGGGACACAATGAAGATCAGCACAGAACTTCTCTCTCAGATGGTCCACTTGGACAGAGGATCCTCAGGCCACCACATCTTCATCACCTACATGAGCCACACCCTGAGGGACCTGCCTGAGGCCCAGTAACAGGTGATGAAAGAGAAGATAACAGCACTTCTGTACAACCCTCAAGGCCCAGCTGAAGCTGCTCCTACCCAGTCCAGGTCTGCTCCTCCACCCCAGGCGATGTCATAGCCCTTCCACAGCTTTCAACAGCCCCTCACCTACCAAGGCTATGACTACCAGGACTTCCCACAGCAGAAGCAGAACTTCCCAGTCCAGGCCCAGGTTCATCGGATGCCACAGACGCCAGTCCTCACCCAGCTGCAGACCAGACAGCCCCACTACACTCCTACCAACCCTTCCTCCACCCCACAGACAAGCCCGTCAATGGACAATCTGTCATCAGTATTGGGCCTGACATCTCAAGTCCTTGATGAAGGGCCTCTCAACCTCACGGGACTGAGTCAGCTCTCGGATAGCTTCCTGAACACACCATCCCCTGTTGTACCCTTGGGTCCAAGCACCCAATGGTGCCTCAGACCAGCACTCAAGCCACAGCCACCTCTACAGTCCCTGGTCGCTTAACAGCTGAGACCATGGACATGACTCAGAGTGACTGAGAATAGTGTCAGAGACTGAGTTGTTTACTTGTTAAGTTTATCTTTGCTTAAGATACTTTACTTGGCTCATTTTGCTTATTTAATACAGTCATAAAGTTTACCTAAGAAAGTTAATAAAGGTTATCTTTGCTTAAACACTTAGTTTACTTGGTTCATTTTGTTTACTTAATAAAGTGTTGGTGAAAACTTTGAAAAAATGGTTGAGCCTTTGCATACTTGTGGAATAAATAAGGATAGTTGTGGGATAGATAAACCTCCAGTGCAACCATAGTGGGACTGTATGGTCCACCATCCCAGCGATCCAGATGATTTTCTCCCCCTTTTTATAGAAAATATCAGTTGTCCACTATGGGGCCTTCTACATACTCTAGACATACTACAGACATTCTAAATATATGAGATACTTCCCAGATAGAAACGTTTTGTCCGTTTTTAATCCTTTATATATGAGATGCATACGCTTACATCCTTTCTATTTCCGTGCTACTAACGCTTTGTAGACATTCTGTGTACCTTTTGTTTCCTCCCTCTTTCCGTTTTCAGCTGCAGTGGATGTGAGTTGAGGGGATGGCCAGAGGATGGAGAATGGATACAGCGGACATTTAACGGATAATAACGGACATAGAACATTTTTTGCCCGCATATGTCGCAGATGTACATTGTACACGGTGGAAAGTTCATCCGTTCACAAAGTTTTGTGCAGCTCAAAACTTCTTGCACAGATGAAATTGCAGTGGATGGATGCTTGATGGATAGAGCGTATGAAACACGTATGCAGTGTGTACACAACGGATGCATAGCATTTTCCAAAGGATGGCAAACTTTTTTTCATGTTTTACATCCTCTTTGCATCTGTAAGTGCAGTGGGACCGGGCCTTTATTAAATGACAGATCTCAATAAATATATGGAATGATCAGAACAGCTAGTTAATGGGAACAACAGAGATGTCAGCCTATCCACCAATTTTTCACCTTCTACAAAATTTGGATTTAGCTGTAATCCACATTAGTCTGGGGAGAAATATTGCATCTATCTCAGATAAAAATATTTTCAATCTGGCATGTTTTGTGGGGAATGGAGATTGAAAAAGAGAAAAATCACAGAAATTTTTTCAAAGCAACATCTTATCTGAAAGTTTGGCTCAGCTCATTGCTGTATAATAGACAATTTTTTACTTCTTCCAATCACTTGTTTAAAGTGACATTTGTTTTCTGAATCAAACTTAACACTCAAAGATAAGGAAAAGGAAAAGCACTGCATGTTCAAACCAAATGCCATTTGTTTTATTATTATGGTTCATTGCAGAGTCAAACAGAATGTTCAAACTGGAATTGGCATTTTTATCCACCTATTAAGTTCTTCCAAAGGACCTGGGACAGGAAGATGTTGATGTTTCATGTTATTATTTTTCTCAGAATGAAGTAAGCTCTATCTTCACTCTGTAAATAGCATATATCCCTAGCTCTTTCATCTATTTCAGTGGTCACTAACCAGTGGGCCAGGGATGACTGGTGGTCTGTGAGAAAATGTTGGTGGTTCACAGAGAAATGTCATCCCCAAAGCACACCCCCAAAGTTTAAAAGCACCCCCCAAAGCAATTAATCCACGCTGCATGGGAACACAAGGCTGCGCTGCCCACATGGCCAAAAGGAACACAAGGCTTGCATCACTTGCATTGTGAACAACACAAGGGGGGATGGGGGAAAAGGATGGAGGGAAGGAACTTTCCCCACATGTCTCACCTGGCCACTGGGCTGCTTCTTTCTGCTTCTTTCTTCTTCTGCTTTTAGCTGCACACAAGGAAAGCAGCAAGAAGTCTTTCTTTCTCTCCTCCAAGCTCCACTAGAAATGAATCTTTGGGACCCTGTAAGGCATCCTGCTACAAGAGGCTGCACTGGGCAAAGACTCATTTCTGGCAGACTTTGTGGGAGAGAAAGAAAGACTTCTGCTGCATCTGCTGTTTTCCTTGTATGAAGCCAAAAATCTCTCTCCCCCCCCTCGATCAGAAGGAAAATGGGGTGGGGAATTTTCTTGCAGACTTTTTTTTAGGATTTTTCCAGGGTCTCTGGTATGTGAGATTTAAAATTATGAGTTTGGTGATCCCTGAGGTCCAAAAGGTTGGAGACCCCTGATCTTTTTGATATCTATCTTTATCTATTTATGTCTCTATATGTATATTTAAGTCTGTTCAACAAACATTCAGAGTTGAAATTCTGTCCCTCTCATGATGGAGGAAGTCAACTTGGTCACCATAATATGAAAAAAAAAAGTTTGTTTTTTTAAAAAAACAAATTTTATTAATTTTACAACTAAAAAAAAACAATAACACATACATATATGAAAGAGCAGAAGGAAAAGCAAAAAAGGTTAGAGAGAAAGAAACAGAAAAAATTTAAAAACATTCTTATTTTCGACACTTTGTAGGATCTTTTCTTCCCTTAATTTTGCACACCTTATCTTTATAAAAATTTGTACATCACTCATATAAATTTATCTTATTCTTCCTATCTTATGATATAAAGTCTATCTTTGTTCTAACCATTTATACCAATAATTCCATCCATTATAATATATTGAAGTATCTTTGTTTTTTAAAGCTAAAGTTAATCTGTCCATTTCTGCGTAGTTTGAAATTTTTTGGATGGTCATCTCCTCTGTAGGTATATGGGGGTGCTTCCAACATTGAGCAAAGGCCAATCTGGCCGCTGTTAGTATGTGTATTGTTATGTATTTCATTTTTTTGATATTTGTTTATCAAAAATCCCTAACAGAAAGGACTCTGGTTTGTACTCGATCTGTTCTTTTGTTATATCTTCCAGACAATTTCTAATTTTCTTCCAGTGTTTTTGGGCTTCTATACAGGACCACCACATGTGAAAAAAGGTTCCCTCTTTTTTTTTTACATTTCCAACATTTTGGACTCATTTTAGGACACATTTTCGTCAATCTCAAAGGGGGAAGGTGCCATCTGTAAAGCATTTTATATGTGTTTTCTTTGTATGCTGCCAATTTTGTAATCTTATTATTTCTTCCCCAGACTTTTTCTCGTTCTATTAGGGTGATGTTATGTCCAACATTCCTACTCCAGGCTATCATATTCCCTTTTACTGTTTCTTCTTCTAGTCCTACTTCTAATAAGCAATTATAAAATTTAGTTATATTTTTTTTACCTGGTCCTAATAAAATTGTGTCTAATTGCTGGGGTTTATTGTTAATTCAAAATTCCTTCCTATCTTGTTCATATCTACTATGAATTTGTAGGTATACCCATTGATCTATTTTAAATCCCCACTCTTGGAGTTCTTGACATGATTTCAAATTTCCTTGTATGTCCAATAAATCTTTGTATTTAATCATTTTAGAAATATCCAAATTGTTTGGGTGGATCATCGCCTCCATTGTTGATAGCCAGATCCGTTCTTTTAAATAGTGTTTTTTGTGTATTTTTTTTCCAAGTGATTAATAATGAGTCTCTAATTAAGTGTCTATGGAAATATTTCTGGTTAACTTTCCCTACATCCCATAAAAAGGCGTGCCACCCCCTTTGTAAATCATGGCCTTCTAAAAATAAGATTCTCTTATTATTTAAGTTCACCCAATCTTTTAACAAAACTAGAGTGGCAGCAATATAATACAATGCCCAATTTGGAAGTGCCAACCCTCCCCTGCTCCTTATATCCTGCATTGCTTTTAAATTTATTCTAGGTTTTTTCCCCTGCCAAATAAATTTAGTGGTTATTTTGTTAAGTTCTTCAAAAAAAAATGTGTGTAATTTAATTGGAATCATCTGAAATAAAAATAAGAATTTTGGGAGAATATTCATTTTAATGGTAGCAATTCTACCCAATAGTGAGAGTTGCAGTCTGCCCCATAATTCTAAATCCTTCTTTACCTGAAGCAACAACTTATAATTATTTTCTTTAAGTGCCTTACAATGTGCTGTCAACCATATTCCTAAATATTTAACTTTCTTTCTCACTTGTATTCCCATAACTTCTTCTAATTCTTTTTTCTGTTTTTCTGTTAAATTTTTAGTCATTAATTTTGTTTTCTTCTGATTAATTTTGAGTCCTACTACCGCTCCAAATTGTTCTAATTCATTTATCAATTTTTGTCCTCTTTCTATTGGTTCCTCAATAAAGAAAACCATATCGTCAGCGAATGCTTGCAACTTGTATTCTTCTGTTTTAACCCTTAATCCTTTTATCTTTGAGTTCTGTCAAATTCGTATTAATAATGTTTCTAATGAGAATATGAAGAGCAGGGGCGAGAGCGGGCAACCTTGGCTGACTCCTTTTTCTATTTTTATTGGGTGAGTATATTCCCCATTTACTATAATATTGGCCTGTTGTGTGTCATAAATAGTTGTTATAATATTTTCAAATTTAGTGCCTAATTTCATATTATATATTTTTGGAATTAAAAATTGCTAATTTAAATTATCAAAGGCCTTTTTATATGAAAAAAAATGTTGAGACTCTAGAAAGAATGCAGAGAAGAGGAACACAATGATTAAGGGATTGGAGGCTAAAACATATGAAGAACAGTTGCAGGAATTAGTTATGTCTAATCTAATGAAATAAGGACTAAAGGCCCTGTCCCACTGCACTTACGGATGCAAAGAGGATGTAAAACATTAAAAAAAGCTTGCCATCCATTGGAAAACGCTATGCATCTGTTGTGTACTCACTTCATACGTGTTTCATATGCTCTATCCCATGAGCATCCATCCACTGCAATTTCATCTGCGCAAGAAGTTTTGAGCTGCACAAAACTTTGTGAACGGATGAACTTTCCACTGTGTACGATGTACATCCGTGACATATATGGGCAAAAAACATTCTATGTCTGTTATCATCCATTAAACGTCCACTGTATCCTCTCTGCATCCTCTGGCCATCCCCACAACTCACACCCGCTGCAGCTGAAAACAGAAAGAGGGAGGAAACAAAAGGTGCATGGAATGTCTACACAGCGTTAGTAGCACGGAAATAGAAAGGATGTAAGCGTATGCATCTCATATATAAAGGATTAAAACGGACAAAATGTTTGTATCTGGGATGTATCTCGGATATTTAGGATGTCTGCAGTATGTCTAGAGTATGTAGAAGGACACCTAGTGGACTACCAATATTTCCTATAAAAAGGGTGAGGAAATCACCTGGATCTCAGTATGAGTCCAGCAGCCATGGTGTACAGACCTCTTCACCCTTGATCTTGGTCTTCCACATCATCAATTGTTCTCCACCATGGATCATAACACAGTCCGTATGATAGCTGCGCTCATTCATCACCAGAACCAAAAACCTGTTCAGACTGTTTCACCTTTTATATAGAAGGAGAAGAAGGAGACATCCAAGAGCTGTGTGGGTCTGAGGATGGATCGTGAGAAGAATGGAGTTTGGATTACATGACCAGTTGATGGTGGAGCTGAGAAATGAAGACCCTTGTGCATACCATCACTTCATGAGGATTTCACCAGCCATGTTTGAGGAACTTGTAGAGCGTCTGAGACCCAGGTTGACCAAGTGTAGCACAAACTTCCATCCCAACCTGGACCCTGGACTGAAGGTAGCACTGAGTCTGCAGCACCTGGCCTCTGGAACCATATACAGAAACATGTAGTATGTGTGGAGGGTGCCACACAACAGCATCAGCAAAGTGGTCAGAGAAGTGGTACAGGCCATCATCAAAGAATACATGGAGGAGCTCCTCAAGTGCCCCACAACTGGACAAGGCTGGAGGAAACTTGAAGAAGAGTGGTATCAGAGGTGGAACTTTTCCCACACCGATGGAGCCATAGATGGGAAGCACGTGGCCTGCAAAGCTCCAGCCAACTCAGGGTCCACTACAAGGGCTTCTTCAGTATCATCCTCTTTGCCATGGTTGATGCTGACTACAAGTTCATGTACATCGATGCTTCAGGCAACAGGTCAGCTTCATATGACCAGGTATACAACGCAAGTGACCTCAAGGATGGGCTGGAACGCAACCGCATCATGGGTTTTCCAGATCCAGACCCCCTACCCAATGACACACAAGATTTACCCTACTTCATCATTGGTGATGACGCCTTCCCCCTCAGAACCTACCTCATGAAGCCGTACAGTTCAAGATACCTCACCCGTGAAGAGAGGATCTTCAAATACAGGCTGTCCAGTGCAAGACGGGTGGTGGATAACACCTTTGGCATCCTGGCCAACAGGTTCCAGATACTTCTCACCACCATGCAGTATCGCCCATGGACTGTGAGGAGCACCATGGAAGCTTGCTGCAATCTGCACAATCTCATGCGCACCTGCTACCCAGTGTTGCAGAACAGGCTTGTGGACAGTCAACAAGGGAATGGGGACATGGAGCCTGGTGAATGGAGGCAAGGACGAAACCTGATAGACACTGTGGATGTGCAAGGCCCCAACAGAGCTTCACATGAAGGGAAGAAGCAGCACAACTACTGAGATACTGGTGCAACTCCCCAGATGGAGCAGTGGAGTGGCAAGACAGGATGATAGATGAATAATGGATGCTTCCTTGAGGCTGTCGCATAACACTGATGAGATTGTGCCATGTATGTTGAGTGGTCCTACAATGAATAGGGCATTAATAAAGAGCTTTGTTAATTTTAAAATGGGTTGATCAATGAATAAATTGTTATTGATAATATAGGTCCATATGTGTGGCAGCTGGGATGGGGGACCATACAGTCCCACTTTGCTTGCACTGGAGGTTTATCTATCCCACAACTATCCTTATCTATCCCAAAAGCATGCAAAGGCTTAACCATTTGTTAAAAGTTTTCACCAACACTTTACTAAGGTAAAAAAATGAACCAAGTGTCTTAAGCAAAGATAACCTTTGTTAACTGTCTTAGGTAAACTTTATGACTTTATTAAAAAAGCAAAATAAACCAAGTAAACTGAATTAAGTGTGTGAAGCAAAGATAACCTTTATTAACTGTCTTAGGTAAACTTTATGACTTTATTCAAAAAGCAAAATGAACCAAGTAAAGTGTCTTGAGTAAAGATAAACTGAACAAGTACAACTCAGTCTCTGACACTATTTTCAGTGACTCTGAGTCATGTCCATGGTCTCAGCTGTTAAGCGGGCAGGGACTGTGGAGGTGGCTGGGGCTTGAGTGCTGGTCTGAGGCACCATTGGGGTGCTTGGCCCCAAGAGTACAACAGGGGATGGTGTGTTCAGGAAGCTGTCCAAGAGCTGACTCAGTCCCCTGAGGTTGAGAGGCCCCTCATCAAGGACCTGAGATGTGAGGCCCAAGACTGATGACAGATTGTCTGTTGACGGGCTTGGCTGTGGGGTGGAGGAAGGAGGAGTGTAGTGGGGTTTTCTGGTCTGCAGCTGGGTTCGGACTGGAGTCTGTGGCATGCAATGAACCTGGGCCTGGACTGGGAAGATCTGTTTTTGCTGTGGAAAGTCCTGGTAGTTGTAGCCTTGGTAGGCGAGGGGCTGTTGAAAGCTGTGGAAGGGCTGTGACATCACCTGGGTTCGAGGAGCAGACCAGGACTGGGTAGGAGCAGGTTCAGCTGGGCCCTGAGGGTTGTTCAAAAGTGCTGTTATCTTTTCTTTCATCACCTTTTACTGGGCCTCGGGCAGGTCCCTCAGGGTGTGGCTCATGTAGGTGATGAAGATGTGGTGGCCCGAGGATCCTCTGTCCAAGTGGACCATCTGAGAGAGAAGTTCTGTACTGGTCTTCATTGTGTCCCTGATCTCCAACAGGACACTGTGGTTCTGGTCCTCCACTCTGCCTCTCTGCCTGCATCCTCTGGAGCTGGGGGTTGGGGTGGGGGTGAGTTGGCCTCTGGTGGCTTCTGCTTCTTCCTCCATTTGTGACAGGGGATCCTCCAAGTCCGCCAGCATGGGGAGTGCATCTGTTGGGGGGGGGTCTCTTCCATGGGGCCCTCTGAAGACACCTGCCTGGACAGGCTCGCTGGCTCCTGGCTGGAAGAGGACTGGCTGTCTGTGGGCTGTCTGAGAGAGAGGAGCTCAGAGGGGCTGCTCCTTGTTGGCGGATCTCACCCTCCAGGAAACTGCACTTGGCCATGATGTACATCTCCCAGCCAGTGAACTTGACAGTGGCCTGGCTGGATTTTTTGAGGTGTAGCTTGCCATACCAGGTGTGCATGTGCTTCCACCATCCCAGGAGTACATCTGCAGTGTAGCCCAGGCTCTCTGCCTTGTCTCTCCAAGCTGCCTGCTTCTTCTTGGTGTCCTGATAGAGTCTGTGGTCCTTTCTCCAGAGGTACTCGTTCTCCCTCCACCATTCCAGCATCTCATCTTCATGCTCCTTGGAAACGGTGGACTGTTTCCTCTCTCCCTTCTCCTTCCCTTGCCTCTTCCTCCCTCTGGCAGGAGCTTGAGCAGCAGGGCCTTCAGGGGCTTGAGCAGCAGGGCCTTCAGGGGCTTGAGCAGCAGGGCCTTCAGGGGCTTGAACAGCAGGGTCTTCAGCAGTAGGGCTTTGAGGGCCTTGAGGGCCTTGGGGCTGGTCCACCACTGCAGGAGCAGCAGCAGCAGCAGCAGCAGCTTCAGAGTCAGTGCCAGGGGCTGGGATGCTGATTCTGTCCTTGCTAGGGCTGGAACGAGTAGGCACGGGCTTCCTCTTCTTCCCTGACTGACAAACCATGGTGTTCCTGCTAGATGTATGTGGCAGCACTTCTTTCCCCTGTATGCTGACTGCATGAGTGCTGCATCTTTTTATATCTGCAGAGCTGATGCAATTCATACTCCCGGCATTCACAGTGAACGCTTTGCCTCTGATATATATCTGCGCGGCATCCGCTTTGCTTCCTATAGGCATCCGTGATGCATCCATGTCATCCGCTATGCATCTGCCCCTTCCGCTCTGTGTCCACTTTGCAATTCTCCTCCGGAACCCCTTCGGAGGTGTCATCCACTTCCATCCGCTGTCATCCGCTAGGCTTCCTGTGAACATCCGCTTAACATCCCCACTATGTACTACCCATGTCCGTTCTTTTCTGTTCTGTTTATGCAAATTTTTGCCACTTTTTGGAGCGGATGACAACGGATGGAGCCACCCTAAAATTTTGCTCATCCGCTGTGTCCTTTATGCATACGTTTTGTGTCCATTGGCCAGTGGGACCTAGCCTTAAGAATTATATGATAGCAGTCTTCCAATATTCTTCAAAGTACCTTGAAGGCAGTACAAGAAGCAACGGATGGAAACTAATCAAGGAGAGATCCAGTCTTGAAATAAGGAATAGAATAGAATAGAATAGAATAGAATAGAATAGA
>BLBF01000065.1:11310885-11367816 GCA_015471245.1 Laticauda colubrina | reverse complement strand
GATGGCAGATGAGATTCTGCTGAAACGTTGCTACAACTTTAACAGAACTACAATGACGTGGGATAATACCCGAAGGAAGCTGAACAGCACACATGTAAGTACCCGCGATAACTTAAAAAAACAAATATATATATATATATATATATTCTGAGGTTTTTGCGGGTATTTGTATGTGGTTATTCGAGTTTTCTTCCACGTAAAATTGGAAGTATCTAGGCGACGTCTCATTCATCATCTTCAGGCTCGTGTCTTCGGCTTTGTGCTTCTCAGAGTAATGTGAGCTTGCAGCTGCTTCTTCCTTTTAACTGCTTGTGGGGGTGTGACTTGATTGGGTGAGGGCTTGGCTGTGTTCTGATTGGGTGGGGTTGTGTTCTGATTGGTTGGGGGGTTGGCTGTGTTCTGATTGGCCGGGGGTGTGTTCTGGTCAGGTGGGGCTTGGTGCTCAGGTTAGTCTTAGTTGCTGGGAGATTTGAGCTGGTGATCTGTGATCCTGTTGTTTGGCTTCATTTTCATGGTCATGCCACATGTTCATGGTGGGCTTCAGTTCAATTCATGTTTGGGTCGGAGGAGTTTGAAGTGGGTAATGATGCAGCTGTTGTTCAGCTTCTGGTCTGTGGTCATGTCTCATCTTCTGTGTGGGTGTGTTTCTGCTTTCTATCTGGAGGTGTGGTGGGTGTGGGTCCTCGTGGGTGTGGGTCCAGTGTCATTCTTCATGTTAGGTACTCGTTTGTAAATGAAGGCGGCTTTCCAAATGGCTGGTAGGCGGAAGGTATCATCTTGTTTATTCATGCTGTGTGGCCTTTTTTATATCTCTATGGCTTCTCTGATTAGCTCTGATGTCTCTGATATCTCATAGAGAAAATCTCCACACCACAAGCCAGGCAAACACCTGGGCACAAACAGATCCCCCCTGATACCTCCAGGCATCCAGATGAATCCTAGCTTCCTAACAAATGATAGCTGTCCATTTACTCAGAGCCAAGCTGTACTAAAAGCCTCCAATACAGGAATACAATGTTGCCAGCCAATCAAGACAAAAAGAAAAAAGAAAAAAAGCCACAAAACAGACAGAAGATATAAGAAACATCAATTAAGCAGAACACAGCAAACTCCAATACCACTGAACACAGTCCAGGACTCCCAACCAATCAGGATGAAGAAAAAACCATTCTGGCACAGTAGTAGGCAAGCCCCAAATTTAAAACTGAAACAACTGTAAAAGTCTGACTCACAGATGAACACAATACAGAAGCTTGGTGATAGCAGATGAGATTCTGGTGAAACGTTGCTACAACTTTAAAAGCACAAGTATGATGATGTGAGAAAATACCCGAACAAAGCTGAATACAAGATTGAGAGCATCTTGGCTATGTTTCAGTGAGGTCCTACTTACCATCTTCAGGCTGGTGCTTTCAGCTTTGTGTATTTATAGAGAGACGGCAGCTCCGATCACACTTTGTTCGCCGAAGCACGAAGACTTGAACATGCCTAGTTACTTGTAACCCAGATTCAGAGTTCTTACATTTACCCCTCCTGGCAGTCACAAACTGCATTTTTGGCATTTAGCAACAAGACCACATGTATGGCTATTTACAGTACTCTATAGTGATATATCTACAATTTATGATGTTTTTGCTGGAAAAGGGTGTTTATTTCCAATTTCTAGCATCAAACACCTTCAAAAGGGAACAGTTACTTTTAGCAAAACAAAAACACGGTATTCTTCCTGGATATCTCCATCTGCAGAGGAAACAATGGCAAATTGAAAATGCAAATCCATTGAGAGACATTCCACATTAAGTTCTCCATTACCAAAGATACAATGCTATTTCCCACAGGAGAAGTTGTGTAAGAACTTTATTCAGATGAGAACAACTGTACCGCAGCAATCCAAAACACCAAAAAAAGGAATCAGATAATCTGTATAACATCTTCAATGAAAAGGGTACCTTACAACTTATAAAAAATGCCAGATGCTCAACCCACTATAACACAACAAACACAAACTTTGAAAGGGATAACACTACCATAAATCAACAACATATCAGAAGTAACTGCATGCTACCTCTATAGCACACAAACCAATTAAAGCTCTCCAGAACATTCTAAGTAAACCAAAAGAGCCCAGTAGCCCAAGTGGAAAAATATGAGCCATCTACATTTAGGTATGAAGGTATGAAGATCTGAAGAACATTCATTAGCCCAACTCTCCTCCTCCTTAAGTATTCCAGAAATATATTCTGCTAGCACTAGCATAAGATATTCATTAATCCTTTCTGTATGCCTAAAATAAACATGAAGTAAATAGCCTGAGTATGATTCAATCAATCAATATTTTCATGAAATATTCTTCTTCTTCAGTACAAGTCCTAAATGAATGAACTCTGTTGTTTTTTCGTTTCCAATCAGATTTAGCTTCCTTCCCATATCATTATATTTATGTACACACACACACACACACACACACACACACACACACACACACAAACGCACACATACATCTGGAGTACACTGGATGACAACACACTGCTTTAATATCTATAGGAGAAAGAAGGAATCTATATATATACATACATACACACACACACACACACACACACACATACCCTCAAGATGAAGAAGTGGAAGAAGGTAGCATGATCACAAAATAGCCTTGCTGAAAGTCCAAACCCCACAAGTTGCCATCTTAACACATCATGGCCACTCAATCATTGAGTGGCACTCACACATCAACACATTGCCATCTCAACACATCAACCCAAGTTGCCACTCAACATACCAGATGAAAATATATAATATATACAGAAGACAAAATTTAGTATTATTATTTTAAAATAGAGTATTTTTCATTTCCCCATTTTTGTCTCAAAGGCCAAACTTTACGCAGAGAGGAAGTGAAGGTTAAAAATTTGCATTAAATATCAATATCCAAACTCCACTGGGAGAAATAGGCCCATTCTTTCCTTTATGCATAGTTATTTTTGAAAAAGAGAAACAACTTTGAAGTGTAATGTATAGACATTTCTCAAAAGGTAGAAAGAATGATCATAGACTTCTGTGATTAAATCAGAAAAAGACCAGATGACATAAAATGGTCTCATACTGATCCAAAATGTCTTCTCCAGAACTCCATCTTCATTTCATCAGCCATTCAGTTGTGTCAACCCTTGGCCACTTTATGGATCAGGATTCTCCATGCCCACCACCTCCTTAACATTGATCATGGTCATCCTGATGTCATCCTTTATAACAGGGGTCACCAACCTTTTGGACCTCAGGGACCACCAAACTCATAATTTTAAATCCCGGGGACCAGAGACTCTGAAAAAAATCCCAAAAAAGTCTGCAGGAAAATTTCCACCCCATTTTCCTACTGATTGATCACTCTTTACCATCTCCAGCTCTATTCTCAGGGGGAGAGAGAGAGACTTTTGGCTTTATGTAAGGAAAGCAGCAGAAGCAGCAGAAGTCTTTCTTTCTCTCCTACAAAGTCTGCCAGAAATGAGTCTTTGCCAGTGCAGCCTCTTGTAGCAGGATGCCTTGCACGGTCCCAAAAATTTATTCCTGGCAGAGTTTGGGGGAGAGAAAGAAAGACTTCTTGCTGCTTTCCTTGCGTGCAGCCTAAAATAGAAGAAGAAAGAAGCAGAAAGAAGCAGCCCAGTGGCCAGGTGAGACATGTGGGGCAAATTCCCCCCCCCATCCTTTCTCCCCACCTGTCACTACCTTGTGTTGTTTGCAATGCAAGCGATGCAAGCCTTGTGTTCCCGTGGCCATGTGGGCAGCGCAGCCTTTTGTTCCCACACAGCCTGGATTAATTGCTTTGGGGGGTGCTTTTAAACTTTGGGGGAGTGCTTTGGGGGTGACATTTCTCTGCGGACCACCAACATTTTCTTGCGGACCACCAGTGGTCCCTGGCCCACTGGTTGGTGACCACTGCTTTATAGTGTCCAACGAAGGGGTTCCACTAATCCTTCTCAGCATGATTGACTCTTCAAATGAATTAGCTTGCATGACATGTTTGGCAATCTTGTGCTATGCGCTTTCTGATCTCAGGGTTTCAATCAGCACATTGGTCAATTTTAGAAACCAGGAAGATGAAATCCTTAACTATTTTGATAGTCTCCTTGACAATCTGCACTTTGACCTATGTGTTCTCTGCAACTGTTATCTTTATTTTCTCGATGAAATATGTGTTTCGCTTTCAACTTGAACTCTCAGACCTTCCAGATCCTCACTGCACCCCTCAAGCAGTGGTGGTATCATTTACATATTAGAGGTTGTTGATATTCCTACCATTGATTTTAATCCCAGTGGTACATTCCTCCAAATGTGCATTTCTCATTACCATTTCTATGTACATGATGAATAGTATAGTGTTAACCTTGCCAAGTGCCTTTTCCAATTATGCACCATTTTGTGTCTCCAAATTTTATTCTTACAGTGGCTGCCTGATCAGAGCACAATAACAGAAAGAGCGGGATGATATTCCCAGTTCTTTAAAGCAGTTCCAGAGCCTGTCATGGTCAACCCAGTCAAATACTTTTGTGTAACCAATGAAGCACATGTAGAGGTCTTTTTGGTATTCTTTGCTTTTGCATCATCCACCATAGATTGGCAATATGATCATCTTGCACATTGTTTTCAATTCATGATGCTTCTGACATTTTGTCTCCAAGATTGCAAAATATTTCATACCAGAGCAGAAAAGAAGTGGTAGCAGAAAGAACTAAAAGGTCAGTACTAATATCCCTCTAAATCAGAGCTAGTTTCAAGGCAGATATAATCAGGAGGGTACTCTTGTACAAGATGTGAAAGAATGGAGTGGCATTCAAAGACAATTGTGTCTTGATTATTATTGTTACAAGTGGATGTATATGCTTGCCATTTTGCTCCTGTTACAGTGGTTATTTTGAAATCTTTAATTATCCCTTGAAAGGAGCTGCTGAATGAGGAACTTTTAACCCTTATCCGTTTACAAAGCATTCTTCTTTTCTTACTGAAATGTTTATTTTATTTCCTTTTTCAGTCAAGCCTCCAGAAGACTGGAGCCATTCTGAGCAAATCTTACTTTAAATTTATTGGACTAAGCAAAGGCATGAAGGATAGGCAGTGCAAAAGACAAGAACATCCTCTTTTCAAGGTCTTCTTTGTAATGGATGAGGTAAAATTTGAGATGATTTGTTAATGTTGGAGCCATCTGCTTTTCAGTTTCGTAGGATAACTCCAGTGTGATCCTTGAGAGTGAAAAAAGAATTAATTCAGCATACATACATACATACATACATACATACATACATACATACATACGAACAAAACCATTCTGTGTTCCTTTCTATTTATTTTTCAAGGATTGTCTAAAGTGTACACGAAAAGAATGATTTTGTATTACTATCTATAGTGGTTGAGAAGAACCAGAGAAGGAAAACTCAACTTCTGTGAAGAGATTCTCACTTTGGGACTTCCCTAAAAATATAAAAAAGATGTTGAGACTCCAAAAAGAGTGAAGAGAAAAGCAACAAGATGATTAGGATAAAACATGTGAGGAACAGTTGCAAGAATTGGGGATGTTTAGCTTAATGAAAAGAAGGACTGGGGTGACATGATGGCAGGTGCTTCCACAAAGAAGAGGGAGGCAACCCATTTTCCAAAGCATCTCAATGCAAGACAGGAAGCAATGGATGGAAACTAATCAAGGAGAGAAGCAACCTAGAACTAAGGAGAAATTTCCTGACAGGACAATTAATCAGTGGAAGGACTTGCCTCCAGATATTGTGGATGCTCCAAAACTGGAGATTTGAAAGAAGAGATTGGACAACCATTTGTTCGAAATGTTATAAGGTTTCCAGTTTGAGAAGGGAATTGGACTAGGAGATCTCCAAGATCTCTTTCAACTCTGTTATTCTGTTAAAAGTTACCTTGCATTTCAGAGCTTGGAAGTATTTCACAGCTTCCTTGCCACTAAAATTCTCATTTATGTTTACTCATGAAATTTTGTACAATTAGATTAGATATTTTATAATAATAAAGAATTTGCCTCCTGCAACACAAATAAGTCTTTGTTTTATGGGTTTATTCCTATAGTTTAAATAGTGTGGGGGTTTTTTCCTCCCCATTTTTCTAAGTTAACAGATACTTGGCTATTCTCTTGATTATCTTGATTTAACTGGTCTTGATGCACCTGATCTTATTGCACTGTTTTTAGTGATCTTGATGCACCAGACTTTGATGCATCTGACCTGAAGGATCTTGATATACCTGGCCTTTGTTAGCTTTGTAGAATTGTTCTAGTCTTGATACAACAGGTTCCTGCCTCACCAGTTTGATTTCTTGTTATACACTGGTAATTTGCATGCAAATTGCAAAGTCTTAGCACAGTCAGGAAGGAAAGAATAAATATTCTGCAAGAGACTTGGAGAATATGGAATTAATTCAGTGCCAAATGGCTGCTGCAGAATAAAATTTGGTAGAAGAGCAGATCTTTTCCTCAGTTTTCCTTAATCTCTTCTGAATGTATTCTGCTGGATTAAGATATCCCATACAGGGAAGAAGTAGAAACCTGCTTACATTATCTTTTAAGCAGCTTTATACATTTTTTTTAAACCTCCTGTTTTGCCATATGTGGATGCTTTATCAGAAATTTGCTGGTAATAAAGAACACTACAGCAATAGTAAAAAAGAATAATATTATTAGTTATATTCACAGTTATGTTTTGACCAGAAGATTAGTAACTCTGTTTCTTGCTTTTATACAAACCTTTCAAAATATTTTTTCCTGGATTTTTAAAAAATTCATCCTTGAAGAGTATAATTTATGCTAGATCTCTGGCATAGGAAAAAAATCTTCGTGCTCCCCCCAAAGTATATGCAATAATTTAAATATAAAATCTTTGCATTGTTACAGCAATGTCCTACTTTGTATCCATGAATATAAAGTATACATAGCATTCCTTGGTTCCTTTTTGTATTTTTAGTAGAACACACTACCATGGAATAGGTGAGTCGAAGTAATTAAAACCATTCAATGAGTTTCAAGATGGATTTTAATTTTATTTTTGTAAGAAAAGAAAAAAACTTGTGGGACAGGAAAATAGGAGCTGGAATTTGTAAAATGACTAAAAAAAGAAAAAGAAATGACAGATGTGGGTTTGGTATCTACTTCTAAATGCTTACTCTAGCAGAACTGATCTAATGTATGATCAGATCTGATGCAGGAAACTTCCTGTATCAGTCACTATAATGAGAATGGAAAGTCTTTTTCTGCCTCATATTATGAGCTGTAGAAGGGATCATGCCAATAAATTTCATCTCAGGCCAGAAGGAAGCAGAGAAGCTATTGAGGCTTCTGCCCAAAATTATGAAAGATGAATACTGCAAAATCCTTATTGTCCAGAAAAGCTGTACAATAACCACTAACTCCTCAGATACAGTAAATGTATACAATATTTGGCAGTTGGCATTAATGTAAGAGCCTTCAATATACTTAGAGGATGTTGTTATATAGTCTGATTCTCATCTCTTTCTTGAGCAAATTATTTGTAAATATGTTACACAATTGTTGCTTTTATGCTTTCAGTAATAGTGGTCTATCAGGATTTCAATTATTTGATATATTTAAATCAACTTATATAAAATGTTTATGTTAGTGGACTTCAGCTACCCTACAACTTGTCTCACCCTTAAATAATTTCTTATACTTCCAAAGTACAAGAGAATTCCAGGAAACAAATGGGAACCAATGAGAACACACAGTGGATTAATTTCACTGATGACTGCCATTCTAGCAGCAGACTGATTCAGTTGCAGACTGGTGACAATTATATTCTGGTCCTTGAAACATGTGCATTATTGTGTGTGTTATATAAGGCCAGATTAAATAACCACCCACACACATACCCACTTTCAAACATTATGACAGCACAATCATTTAAAGTGGACATGTCCAACCTTGACAACTTTAAGACCTATGACCTTCAACTCCCAGAATTTCAGGCTGGCGACAGAATTCTGGGAGTTGAAGTCCACACAAGTCTTAAAGTTGCCAAAGTTGGTCATCCCAATTTATAGTACAGTATGTCACTTGCCAAGGTTAGCTTAATTCCTATGCCAAATAAGGAGTTGGATCAGAAGATGGAAAAATCCATTCTATGAGTCTACTCATACATATAGAGAGACAACTATAATATAGGTTGTATTTAAATTGTATTATTACCACTAGATTATAAAAGGAAATGGAAAAGTAGAGAGTACAGTTGCTACATTAGCCTATAAATATTTCATATTTGTAAATCAGCTTCAAATGCTTGAATTGTAGTGCTGTTTACAAAGATCATCCTTGTTACAATGAAAGGAAGAAAAAGACTTGAAGGTTGCTGGGTTGTGTTCTCCCCCAGATACTAGCTGGTATCACTGAATCAGGAAGGTAGGTTAAATCTGTAATATACATTCACAGATAATGTCCAATTGAAAACTCATGTTCTTGAATTCTTTATTACCAGTCAAGATCCTCTTTCACTCCCATTGGAATAGAAACTAGAAGGGGAAAATAGTAAATGGTTGGGCCCTGAAGGCAAATCCTTTACATGTTAGGAAACATGCTTATAACCCATTAGATAGTCATCTTCTAGAGGCAAATATGTAATTCAACATCATCATTTTTTAAAAAATAGAACTTTAACCTGGCCTTTAGGAGAGTGAGTGAAATGAGAAAAATGAGGGCATGTTTGACTGCTGATTTTAACATCTGTTCAAGCAAGTTTAGCAATTTCCTGGATGGCATTTTGTTTCCTTTGAATTCTTCAGGTGCAAAAGGCCACATCAGAATGCAAATACTATAAAGAATATAGAAAAACATTGTCAGCATGACCCTGAAAGTCTAAACCAAAAATGAAACATCATTAAGCTAAACTAATAATTAAGTCATTAGATACATTTGTTGGAATAATTTCCAGGGGCCATGTTTTAATATACACAAGTATTCTTACCACGTTTCAAGATGGAACAGCCTTGCAATCCCATGAAACAGATTTAAGGTTGAGGAATTGGTTTCTAGGCCAACATTGTTCTTCTATCAAGAGCCCAGAAGGATGCCTAGAAATAAATAAATATTACATGTGAATGTAATATTGCATGTGAATGTATGCATCTATGCCAAAAGGCAATTATTATAGCATCTTATATCAGGAAAC
This sequence comes from Laticauda colubrina, assembly GCA_015471245.1. Classification (NCBI taxonomy): domain Eukaryota; kingdom Metazoa; phylum Chordata; class Lepidosauria; order Squamata; family Elapidae; genus Laticauda; species Laticauda colubrina. The sequence continues at coordinate 11,358,631 of BLBF01000065.1, read as the reverse complement.
ATTTTGGTCACAGGTCAGTGATATCTTACAATAGTCTGCTTTTAAAGATTCTGTAAAAATCTGAAACAATGCAGGCTGCTTTCATTCTACTCCAAGAGACAATGGAGGGGTATCAGTTAAAAGACCTTTTGAAATCACTACACTGTACTATATTGGCCTGTAGATGGAACTACAAGCAGCGATGGGATTCAGCCAGTTCGCACCAGTTCAGGAGGACTGGTTGTTAACTTTCTGAGCAGTTTGGTGAATTGGTTGTTGGAAGAAATCATTAGGGCAGAGAACCAATTGTTAAATTATTTGAATCCCACCACTGACTTGTCAAATAAAATCAAGATATGATTGCAAGTCTGGTCTAGAAAGCAGCCTAGTCAAAGCTCCAGAATCTAGTAGGGCTAGGGAAAAATTAATCCTGTCTAAAACTATGGATATTTATCATGAACCCTTGGTCTGATTTGTTATGAAGTTGTTCCTGCCCCTGATGGCTTGATAATTTGAGGACTTCTTAAAGCATTTGATTTAAAATAATTTGGGGATTTTGTATGCTCTGAAGTCAAATATTGAAGCACAAATTTTAAATATTGATGGTAATCAAGTCATTTTTATGCCTTGATGTTGCTCCTAGAACCTCCAACTCTAGTTTTGCTTTCAAAATCCAATTGTGTGACTTGCTAGTGAAGTTTGGCAAGTCAATTGCTTGGAAATAGTTCTAATTATCTGAAATCACCAAATGAAAACTCTCTGTCTCTGGCTGTATATGCTAGTGTGGATAAGATTAAACTGTAGAACTTTCTTTTTGCCTCACTTGGAGACAATGCTGAATATATTTACTTTATTTTATATGCAGAGCAAAAGTGTAATAAATGTAGATGAGATATTTTATCTCCAGTTAAAAGTACCCTGTCAAGTAAGTGCGAAGAATCAGGACCATACATTAAGTTGCAGCACAGAAAATTAATTCAAGCCATTGTGCAAGAATGTAGTCAACTTAAATTCACTACTAAATTGGTGCCAGATAAGTTTCAGTGGAATTCAAGAGGGGTTGGACTTGGATCATTTGTGGCAATGTAAGAACTCTAGGCTGATGACTTATTTAACTTTGCCCTCAGTTCTGCCTGCTCTTCTCCTACATACCCATTTTCTCTGTTTGTTCCATTTGATTCTTTGGGCCATTTACTTTTATGACCCCACTCATGTTTGAGTGCAGACTCTTCTCAAAAAAATAAAAAAATAAAAATCTTCAGCCACCAAGTTTAAATGCAGTGACCCAGCATGCAGATAATACAGCTGAAAAGCAGATATCAATGCAACTTAGATCAGTGATATTTTTATGCAACCCAAAGCATGCCTCCTTTGAAATAAGCCCTATTAAAAATACCAACACTCCTTGAGGTTGGACTCTCAATCTGTAATTGAAGGAAAATGCTTTGGAGAAATGTTTTAAGATGGAAAAAGATTATCTGATGTTTGGAACATCGGAAAAGCATAATTTCACAGGGAGGCTACTTAAAGAGCTACACAAAGCATTGCTCTGCTGTTTCATTTTGCAGATGCATCTTGTGTCTGATGCCTGGCATGAAGGGACATTGTGAAACAAAAACATGGAAATGTTCTATATTCAAAGCTTGAATCAAAGAGTTCAGATGTAACATTCTGCCTGGCTCTTTTCTTTGACACTTGGATCTTCTCCAAATGATACAAAGACCATCAAAGGCTTGAGAAATGCTTATTTCCTTTCAAAGTAATGGTTCTTCTATGATACCTAGAATGCTCAGTCCTGAGCTTTTCAAAAGTTCATGCAAGGTTAATCATTTAGTTATCAGTTATATGATGGGAATTGAGAACAAATTCTCAGCAGGGAATATGTGGTGTTCCAGGATAAGCAAGAAGAGCCCCATTCAGGAGTGACAAATAGATTGAAACAAACATCTGCTCTCTGCTTCCTCCACTTTCATTTCCTTCTATTGAAAATTTAAACTCAATAATCCATATATGTTCCCTTCATGGATCACTGTCTTGTTGTGGTGAAGCAACTTGCACAGCTCAAAAAGGCTGTGAGCTAAACCATGCAGGGTCACCCAAGATGGACCGGTCATAATGGAGAGTTCTGACAAAACATGGTTCACTGGAGAAGGAAACGGCAATCCATTCCAGTATCCTTGCCAAGAATACCCCATGAAGAAGTATAAAAAGGTCAGAGGACTGGGGGGTCTGATGTCCTATGGTCCATGAGGTTGAAAAGAGTTGGATGTGACTTAGTAACTGAACAACATACTGTAAATCTGGGTGGTCAGCTGATCTCAATAGCAGAGATTCTTTGTGCTCTTATAGAAAAAAAATGTATTTATGGACAACTCAAATCAAATCAAGAATGGTGTGGTATGGTACATATAGCACACTAATAGACAGAACTCATGATTTAATATGGGACCCATTTCCAGGTACTATATATGCCTATGATTTATAATCTGGGTTAGGCCTTAGGGATGCTCAATCCAACAATCCTCCCTGTCCACTTCTTATTTCATGACAACATTGGAAGAACATTTAATGATTTATGCAGATTAGGTGTAGAAAATGTTTTCCCCATCTAAGCCAAAATGTTCATGATTCACTCCCTTCAGAACATTAAAGGAAACATTTTTTGTCTTTCAAAGATGTGTACTAAGATGCCACTTAATCAAAATCATTATGTCGAGCATTAATTAGAATCACTGATTAATATATTGTCTCATCGGAAACTGCTTTTCCTTTTAATTCACTGCACTTACTTAAATGGGAAATGCCATGAAATTAATGTAAAAGACCTTTCAGGTCATCTTTCTCTGTGCTTCTGCCAGTAAAGATCAGATGCCTGCCTTTCATTTTTGAATGCTTTCTTTGGTTGGCACCGTGCAGCTAAAAATGCAGTCTCTATCAATATGACTATGGAGATTCTCATCCAGGTCATGGTTGTCCCAAAGGTACTTTTTCAAGAGGCAACTAGACTTTTTGATTTTTCTTTGGAGGTGTTTAATTTCTCATCCAAGAAGCTTCTTCAGCTCTGACTGGATGGTGGGAAACAGAAAGATTTATACTCATTGTAGACAGCTGGTCATTTGATTCTTTTAGAGAGACATTGAGACCACTTGGAGGTTTGTCTGTATGCTCAGGATCATCTGAGTAGTGCGAATGGGTGTGGAGACTTCTTGGAACTGCTGAAAGGGCTGTGTTGTGGAGCTTGAAGGTTGTTTTTATGCCCTGTGTTTCTTTACTGTTGAACACAGGAGCAGGCTGGTGGGGATGAGTCTGTGTTGTCTGCATCTCAAACTGAAGCACAAATATCTGTCAATATAATGAATTTTCCAAAGGGCCTAAACCAAAATACGTATCCTGGGTTCTGAAATCCTTATTAGAACTAAATTTTTCACCAGCTATTTGGCATGGGTTTTGTCAAACAGTGTTTAAAAAAGGCTTTCCTTGCTCCAGGAAACCCAACCCAACCCAACCCTTGTAATTCTGATCCCTGGTTGATTATGAGATGCACCATTTGCTTGAAATGGATGGCCAGAGAAATTAAATAAATAAAAACCTTTACTATTAAACAAATGTTTTTAATTGGTAGAATATTATGATGATAATAGCAAGAAAATAACCTCTAGCATGATTTTTTTTAAAAAAAATTGAAAACCATGTGGTTCATCTTTTCACATGCAACCTTTTGGATACTCAGCACAGTATTAAAGACAGATGAGAAATTTATTACATCTGAACTGTGACCCAAATCCATAATTTTAAGTATTCCAGATGTGAAACAAAATGCCATGTGTTTCAGCTTGATTCATATAATTTAAAGGCTGCGCTAAGATGTTTTCTCCTAAAACATCACTGAAGGTGGTAGCAATGCCTCTTGAATTCACCTTCTCAGACAACCTAAAAGAAGAAGACAACCTTAAAAAATAAAATAAAATAAACATTTCAAAAATTGCTACAGAAAATAATTGAAGCAACAATTAAGGGGAAGTTGCATGTTCTGTTGGTCCAATATTGAGTTTTAAATTGGTTTTAAATTAATGTCCACTTTGTCTGCATGATAAGTGCTGAGTTTCAATACTGTGTCACATTTATTTTTGTAGTTTTAAGATAAAGTCAAATTCCATTGAAAGGAAGCCCATTTCATTGGATTATTCTAAGAGGTTATATATTATCAATATGAAATGTTAAATATAGGACATTCTAAATAGTACAGAGACTTCATTATGGGCCCATTCATTTAATGGATAAAATTCCAGAATGTGGTGGTCAAATACAAACATTTACTCTTATGTTGTGTTCTGCATAACATAAGATATTTATAAACATTATCTGGATGCTTCCACACTCAAAATTTACATATTTTTATTTTGATTGGTTCATTTATGGTATTTCTGCACATCTTTACACATAAAATTGGAAAACATTTGTAAAATCAGAAAGACTATAAATTCAAGATGAATAAAATGAATTGCATGTATTTTTTCTATAGAAGTGAAGAACAAATTTTTGAATTCTATCTTTTTTAAATCAAGGGATGGAAATTATGTACCATGGTTTCCCATCTATAAATATTAAAGTAGAGATTTCATAACTAATTGTCTGAGAGTTTTAACATGGATTACTTTATAGAACAATAATTTACATCAAGAAAGCTGTCTTGTATATCCAATACAATGGCATAATTAAATAGCATTAATGAAGCTGTATCTATGCAAATTTCTTTAAAAATAGAAATCTGTGCTGTCTATTATAATATAAATGTCTGATTTTAATAAGTTTTCATTGATAAAATCATTTTGTTTGTTTGTCTGCAAAGAAGTGCTACCCTGTAGCTATGCTTTGACAATTATTGCTAAAAGACATTTTGCAATTAAAATATCACATTTCTATAAATTATTATCTATATTTTGATATCAAGTGCCCTTCTCCAAGACAATTGAGTTTTTTCAAATCATCTTCCTTTCTTACACTGAAAATGTATTTCCACTTGTTGAGGGAATATGGCACTCTCCCTTCATTTTAAACTTAAATCAAATTATTTCACATGATTTTTCCATATATTTTAACATTAGCTATTTGCCACATGGAGCATTACAGTTCAGCAATAATTATTTGAGTGGTATTACAAATCTCAGGGTCTCAGTTGTGTACTTTTGAAATATGTAAATTTAAAAATTTGACTTTTTGGCAGTAAGGAAACAGAAAGTGATTATGACCCAATTCAGAGTAACCATACTTTTGAACTGATTTAGGAAATCAACAATTTATTTTCCTAAGCTATGCAGTAAAATCATCTTAGCTCTTCTAAACCAATGAATCTTTTAAAAATCATATTTAAAAAGAGCCAGGTTGGTCTAATAGTTAAAGCTCCAGGCTAGAAATTAGGAGACAGGTTGCTGTTGTGGGGAAAACAGGAGGAGAAAGGGATATTAGATATGTTTTCCACTTTATTTGTAAAAATCATAAAGTGGGATACAAAGAGACGAACAAACAAATAGATAATTTAAATCCCTTCCAAGCCAAGTTTTTAAACTGAAGCTATTCAGAATGCTGTAAAGAGATGGGAGTACCAGACCATCATATTTGTCTCTTGAGAAACCTATATGTGGGTCAAGAAGCAACAGTGAGAACTGGACATGGAACCACTGATTGATTCAAAATTAGGAAAGGAGTCTGAAAAGGCTGTATACTGTCACCCTGCCTATTTAACTTATATGCAGAGCACTTCATGAGAAAGGCAGGGCTAGATGAATCACAAATTGGAATTAAGATTGCCGGGAGAAATATCAACAACCTCAGATATGTAGATGAGACCACTCTATTGGCAGAAAGTAAAGAGGAACTAAAGAGTTTCTTGATGCAGGTGAAGAAGGAGAATGAAAAAGTGGGCTTGAAAGTCAACATTAAGAAAATTAAGATGATGGCATCCGGCTCTCTCAATTCCTGGCAAATAGATGGGGAAGAAATGGAGGTAGTGACAGATTTTATTTTCCTGGGCTCCAAGATCACTGCAGCCAAGAAATTTCCTGGGGAGGAAAGCTATGGCAAATCTAGACAGCATACTAAAAAGCAGAGAAATCACCCTGCCAACAAAAGTGTGTATAGACAAGGCTATGGTTTTCCCAGTTGCAATATATGGCTGTGAAAGTTGGACCATAAGGAAGGCTGAGTGCCAAAGAATTGGGGCCTTTGAACTCTGGTGCTGGAGAAGACTCCTGCAAGTCCTTTGGACTACAAGGTGATCAAATTGGTCAGTCCTAGCGGAGATAAGCCCTGAGTATTCTTTAGAAGGCCAGATCCTGAAGATAAAACTCAAATACTTTGGCCACCTAATGAAAAGGAAGGGCTCACTGGAGAAGAAGGATGCTGGGAGCAATTGAGGGCAAAAGAAGAAGGGGTCAAAAGAGAATGAGGTGGCTGGATGGAGACACTGAAGTAGTAAGCATGAGCTTAAAAGGACTCCAGAAGTTGGTTAGAGAACAGAAAAGCCTGGAGGAACATTGTCCATGGGGTTGAGATGGATCAGACACAACTTTATAACGAATAATAACAAAATACAGAATGTTATTTTATAGTATTATTTATTTATTTATTGGAATAAATAAATTGGAAAATAATGGACCCTGCAAATGGAGCCGAGCTGGGAGTCTTGGAGTGAGGAGGAGTGCCAGAGGAGTAATACTTCCTTAAAAAACCTTGGTCCAGCTGGTCCGGCTGGTAGCATCTTGCAAGGGGCCCTTTCCAGGGTTACAGGAGAAGATGGTCAACAGTTTTGAAGGGGAAAAAAGGCAGATAAAATGGTAGAACCATCTTCTAGAAGAGAAACTCTGATTTCAAACCTCCACTGCCTTGTGGCTATATCCATTCTTGGAAAAGGCTTCAGGAGTCAACCTCGAGGCAAAATCCAGAGCCAGAGTCCCGGAAGCAGTTCATGACTATGTACAATCACATTCTGGTAACTCCTGCAATGCAGCTGGAACTCATCGTATCGGCTCTCCCATTCCATTAGACTATTTCAATGATGTAGAGAGGGGGTATTTGCTGCTTGGGTAACAGTTTATCCTCCAAATTAAATTATCCAGTCCTCGTGCTCTGGAGAGGACACTTCAGCTTTGCATACAGCATTGAAACAACATGGGAAGTGGCAGTTACAGGTTTCATAGCACGATACCATAGTCTCTTGAGACTGAAGAATTCCAGTTCAATTCAGTTTATTTATTAGAATTGTATTGCTGCCTATTCATCATGGAGACTCAAGGTGGCTTACAACATATAAAACCACAATTTAAAAATAATAAAACTCATAAAATCAAATAAATTAATATAGCAAAATCACCCTCCACATCTCCCTCCAGCAACAGCAAATCACACGAAGCATTTAATGGGTTCCATCCCGCTCTGGATTCCCCAGGCCTGCTGGACCAGGTCTTCAATGCCTTCCAGAAGAGAATTAGAGTGGGGGCCAATCTAATCTCTGGGAGAATGATGTTCCAAAGGAAGGGAGCCACCACAGAGAAAGCCCTTCTTCTAGGTCCCACCAGGTGTATCTTCAGGGCTGGGATTCAAAATGTTTAACAACCAGTTCTGAGGGCGTGGCTTAGTTGGTGGGCATGGCTTAGTGGTCATGTTATTGGTTGGGTGTGGCCAACTCAATATCACTCACATCGAGGCATGCATCTCCTCACCTGGCCTATCATGACTATGGGGATGCTGCAACAGTTGTAAATGTGAAAAATGGTCATAAGTCACTTTTTTTCAGTGCCATTGTAACTTTGAATGGTCATTCCACACAAGCAAAGTACCAGCAAAGGAGGGGAAAAAAACTCCAGAGAAGTTCCTGAGACAGGAAGTCTAGTCCTGCCAAGAATGTAATAAGGGTTAACAGAGAGGCAGTTTCTGTAAGCAACACCAGAATGTTTTCTTCCTTAAAGGATTAGGCCAGTAATTTCTTCTAACAACTGGTTCTCTGGACTGCTTAGAATGTTACAACCAGTTGTAGCGAATAGGTGCAAATTGGTAGAATCCCACCCCTGTGTATCTTCCTCAAGGATGGGACTGACAACATTCCCTGCCTCCTGGTTCTGATGGGTCAGGTAGATGTGACTGGCAAGAGAAGGTCCCTCAGATAACCTGGTCCCAAGCCATGAAGGGCTTTAAAGGTCACAACCACCTTGACACACCTTGAATTGCACCTGGAAGAAAATTGGCAACCATTGAAGCTCCCTCAGGAGAGGTGATACATGTGCACACCAGGATCTGCACAAAACCGGAGCCTCCGGATGCTCTTCTTTTTTTCCTTTTTTTAAATTGATTTTAAAACAAATATAAACAAACATTACATAAAAAACATAAACCATCTTCCATATATATATACATACAGTGTGCCAGTTGATTTACATATTATTTTATGCAACCATTTTGTAGTCTTCTATTACAATTACATTATATATCCTCTCATACTTTCAGTCAAATATCAAGTACATTAATATCTTTATTAATCATTTATTTATAATCGTTGACTATACTTTTATTCATTCATGTTTTATAAAATAATCATATTTTAATTAGTTTATTTTATAACAATTCATATTGTCCTCCCAGATCTATCCTAGAATCATTTTGTAAATATAATTAAAAAAGAAAAAAATACATATTTATATGTTTATTATTTTCTAAAAATCTATATATTCCATTACTATATTTTATTATCTAACCACTGATAGAATAGATCCCAAACTTTGTAAATTGTTTATCATCTTGTTCTTGAATTTCAAATGTCAATCTACTCATTTCAGCACATTCAATATTTTCTTAATGATCCCCTCCTGTAATGGTATCTTCTCAATTTTCCAGTTTTTAGCAAATACAATCCTAGCTGCTATTAATACATTTACAATCAGATATTTCAAATCTTTACTGTATATTTCAGGTAAAATTCCCAATAAAAATATCTCTGGTTTCAAGTCTATATGCTTATGTGTCATTTTTTCCAGCCACATGTGGATTTTAGTCCAATATTTTTTAGCATCTGGGCATGTCCACCATATATGGTAATATGAGCCAGGTGTCTAATGACATTTCCAACACTTTTCGGACTTATTCCTGAACATCCTTGCTATTCTTGTCAGGGGAAAGTACCATCTGTAAAACAACTTATACAAATTTTCTTTATATGCTGTTGACATTGTCATTTTATAATTTTGAGACCACAATTTTTGCCATTTCTCTAAATCAATCCCATATCCAAAATTCTTCCCCCAAGCAATTATAGTTTCTTTAACTTGTTCTTCTAATTTAATGTCCATATAATTTTTTAATCACTTTTTCATCAGCACCTGCCAAAATCTTATCTAAATTGGTCAATTTATCATAAAAACCTTCTGTTTTAAAATCTTTATCATACCTTAATTGTATTTGCACATATGAAAACCAATTCATCTTTATACCTTGTTCCTCTAATTTTTGTATAGATTTAAGTTCACCCTTTTCATTCAGTATTTCACCATATCTAACTGCTTGTTTCTTTTTGTATATTATAGGATAAGAAAATGCCTCAATAGTCAATAACAAGACTGGAATTTTCAAATAACACTGTCTTTTAATCTTATCCCAGTTTAACCATAGAGACTCCCATATATAATGTCTTCTAAAGTACCCCTGTGTTTTCACTCCTTTATACCATAAAAAACAGATCATGTCCCAACAACAGATCATGTCCTTCTAATGCCAACAATCTAGTATTTCTTAATGTTATCCATTTCTTTACCCACATCAATTTTGTAGCTTGATAGTACAACTCCCAATTAGGCAAGCCAAATCCTCCTCTTATTCTAGCGTCTTGCAAAAGTTTTAACTTTATTCTTGCTTTCCTACCTTGCTATATATATTTCAACACGATTTTATTTAAATCTTAAAATAATATTTTCCAAACCTAATTGGAATTGTTTGAAACAAATATAAAATTCTGGGTAATATATTCATCTTGACTGTTGATATTCTCCCTATTAGTGACAGTTGTAAATTTTCCCATTTCGCCAGATCTAGCACTATCTGATGCTTAAGTTTAACATAATTATTCTCTTTTAGTGTCCTGCATCTTGCTGTCAAATATATCCCCAAGTATTTGATCTTATTCGTGACCTGGATTTTCAATAGGTCTGCTAATTCTTCCTTTTGTCTTGATAACATGTTCTTTGTCAAAATCTTTGTCTCATCTTTATTTATTTTCAAGCCAGCCACCTTTCCATATGTCTCTATCTTTTCTATCAATTTTGATTCTGTTTCTAGTGGATCTTCTCAGATGAAAACCAAGTCATCTGCGAATGCTTGCAATTTAAATTCTTCCTTTTTAATTTTCATCCCTTTTATATCCTTTTCTTCTCTAATATTTCTGTTTAACACTTCCAAGGTTAACACAAACAACAAATGTGACAGTGCGCATCCTTGTCTTGTTCCTTTTCTAATATCAATACAGTCTGTCAATCCTCCCTCTATCATTACTTTTGCTGTTTGTTTATGATATACAGCTTCTTCTTTTTTTTCAAATTTTTATAAGTTTTCAATAAACAAACATACACAATCAAAACACAAGACTTCAAAACATAAAGCTTCTTTTTGGAAAGTGGCTTAGTCCCGGGTTACATCTTTTTATACAGACATAGATTCAAAATTCATGCTCACTTTTTATCCAATTTCACATCTTATTTACCATTCTACATTTCCTATATAGCTTCTCCCCTCTTTTCTATTAATAACTCTATTATTAAATCCAGTTTTCTAACATTATTTCAGGTATTAATAAATATATAATTTGTTCCAGTTTGCAAGGCTTTGGCAGCGGCAGGAATCCCCAATCGTGCACAGTTCCTGCTGCACTCGCCGCTGGAGTGCCCCCGATCCAGCTGGATTTGGGGGCTATAGTTACCACATAGAGGTAACTGAAGACAGGGGAGACTCAGCAGGGGTCTGGGGGAATCACAACCCCCCTCCTCAGCTGGCTTAACTCCCTTTTCCAAAGTGGTGGAGCGGTGGTCAGTAATGGCCGCCACAAAGAAGCTTTCATCCAGATAAGAATGTGCAGGAGGAAGCTGAGAAAGTGAAAGGTTTTGGCTAACCGGGATGACAAGTAATACCTAAATGCCCTGGAGTTTAAGTATGATTAAAGATACATCGTTCCCTATGAAGACGGAAGAAGTGGCGAATGAAAGTAAAAAGGGAAAGTTTGTTTTTTCTCACTCTCCTTTCTTACGGTGATAGCAAATGAATGGAGAAATCGGAAAAACCCATTTTAATATCAGCAGGTAATTAAATTGAAAATTGAAGCCAAGGGGACAATAAAGATTTCTGAGCATTGAAAAAAGAAACTTTTTTTTTTGCTATAAGTGGGAAGGGAGAGGAAAAGAACTAACATTAAGATTTTCTTGGAGGAGGCTGCTTGGAATTTACAAGATAAGAGTGAAATTGTAACAAAACTTCTAAAAGATATATTTCAACTGGAGCTTTATAACTGAACTATAACCCCAGGAAGAGAAAATATAAAAAGAAGAAAGTGCTAATGAAACAGACTTTCTGTATTTGGATTGCTTGGTGACTTTGGGACTTTTTGGAAATTACTATTTGAAAGGCTAAAAATATTTGGGTTGTTTAAAAAAACTTTTTACAATGGCACTACTTGTTGATGAACTGAAAATTGAATTTAAAAAGCTAAAAGAAGAGGACCAAGAAGGGAAGGGCTCTTCTGGATCTGTTTTCCTTTTTTTTTAAAAATGGCAATTTATACCTACCAGAAACTACAAGAACAAGAAGAATGGGATGAAGAAAAAGCCATCTTTAATGAACAAACAATTTTAGCTGGGGAAGAAAAGGAAAAGAAGGGAAAGAGAATGGAGAATTTAAGATCTAAAAAAACAACCCAAAAAGGGGAAAATAAGATGAAAAATTGACACAATGTTAGAAAGCAACAGAAAAGAGAAATACAGAAGAAGGTGGAGATCAAGAAGGTGGAGATTAAGAGACAAGGGGGTAAAAAGACAGGATTGGAGAAGAACGGAAGGGCAAAAGGGAAGAGAAGTTACAAAGGTTTAAAACAAGATGTAAAGAAAGAAGATCTATTCAGAGATAGTGGGTAAAAATATGATTAAAAAAGAGATTCTGCAAAGTACATAAGATTGTATTGTTGTATTTATATTTGAAATAAAGTTAGAAAATTGGATTTAATAATTGAGCTTAATTTGTTGTGGATTATTGTTTTAACTATATTATAAACTTATTATTTTCTTTTTTTTTATAATACAGTAAGTAGTTTCAGAATGTACTAAGCAGAACCAGAATGAAAAGTATATATTATTTAAATGTTAAATCTAGGGGAAAGATTTAAAGGTGTTATACTTTAATCTGTGATTACAGGAGAATTTTTGTGTTAAAGAGAAAAGACAAATAGAAAATGGAAATAGAACAGATAAAAGATATACTAGGAGACAAGGGGGTAAAGGCAGGATTGGAGAGGAAAAAGGACAAAGGGAAGAGAAGTTATAAAGCTTTAAAATAAGATGTAAAGAAACAAGATCGATTTAGTGATACTGGGTAAAAATATAATTAAAAAAGAAAAGTACACAAGTTTGTATTGTTGTATTTATATTTGAAATAATGTTAGAAAATTGGATTTAATTATTTGCTATTTAATTTTCTATGGATTATTGCTTTAATCATATTATAAACTTATTATTCTTTTCTATTTTATAACATAGTAAGCAACTTCAGAATGCCCTAAGTAGAATCAGAATGAAAAGTATATATTATTCTAAGTGTTAAACTTAGGGGAAAGATTTAAAGGTATTATATTTCAATCTGTGATTACAGGAGAAACTTTGTGTTAATGAGAAAAGATAAACAGAAAACTGAAATAGAAGAAGAAAGGAAGGGAAAAAGGGAAGAGAAGTTATAAAGGTTTAAAATGAGATGTAAAGAAACAAGATTTATTCAGAAATAGTGGGTAAAAATATGATTAAAAAAAGAGACTGCAAAAGTACATAAGATTATATTGTTGTATTTATATTATACCTGAAATATAGCTTCTATTGCTTGAGTAAATTTTTTAGTGAAGCCCATCTGTTCCAGCAGGAACAATATGAATTGCCAGTTCACATTATCAAATGCCTTCTGCGCTTCTAGAAATATCAAAGCCATTTGCTTTTCAGGATGAGCCTCATAATATTCCAAAGTGTTCAAAATTACTTTCATATTGTCTTTAATTTGTCTCTTTGGCAGAAATCCATTTTGATCAGGATGAATCAATATTTGTTTAAATATTTTTTAAGTCTTTCTTCCAATATTGAAGCAAAAATTTTATAATCTGCATTTAGTAAAGAAATAGGTCTTTAATTCTTAATTTGTAATGGATCGGCCTCCTCTTTTGGAATAAGCTTAATATAAGCTTCTAACCATGATTTAGGTATCCTCTTCTTACCATAACTTCATTCATAACTTCTAAGAATGAACGATTCAACGATTCTTGCAATGTTTTATAAAATTCTGCTGGAAGTCCATCTGGGCCTGCGCCTTTTTATTATTTATTATTATTATAGGGGGGAATAGCACAGCTTAGAAAAAAATAAAAAGAGCACACTGCACTTTGTTTAATTATCCAAGGCTCTTATTACAGTTCTCTCTTCTCCAAAAACTTATCACCTTTTCTTTTCCTAAGTTTCAGCACCAGACTCCAGGGGTTGATAGAAACCCAGAAGAGCACCTACAATAATATTCTCCAGTGTTCTTCCCTCTATCTTATCAATCAGGCAATGTCCTTGAAACAAAGTCTCAATTTTTTCTCAGCTTTGTCTGGTGAAGAAAAAACAGAATACTTCCAAGCCTCTATTTGGCAGTGCTACAAAGTTTCTTAAAGGCCAGGTCACATCTCCCAACAGATGCAAAATGTATGTAAAAAGAACACAGCGGATGAGCAAATTTTCCATCCGTTGTTATCCGCTCTCAAAAGTACCCCAAATTTGCATAAAGAGAACGGAAAAGAATGGACAGGGGGAGGACATAGTGCGGATGTAAAATGGATGCTCAACGGAAGCCTAGAGGATGGAAGTGGATGGAAGCGGATGGCACATCTGCAGGGCTTCCGGGGTAGCATAGCAAAGTGGATGCATAGTGGATGCAGAGTGGATGCGTAGCGGATGAAGCGGATGCGTAGCAGATGCAGAGCGGATGCGTAGCGGATGACGTGGATGCATAGCGGATGCAGAGCGGATGCCTAGCGGATCACTGCGCATGCGGGGAGGATGCACTGCGTCAGCCCCATGGATATAAAAGGAGGCAGCTCACAAGCAGGTCACCATTCAGAGGAAAGACCTGCTGCCAGACACATCTTCATCAGAGACCATAGGGAAGTAGAGGAAGCCTGTGCCATCTTCTGCCAGCCCTGGCAAGAGGGATAGATCCACCATCCCACCCCCTGGTGCTGACTCTGCTGCTGCTGCTTCTTCTGCTGCTGGTGCTGCTGCTGCTTCTTCTGCTGCTGGTGCTGCTCCTGCTGCTGCTGCTGCTGGTGGTGGTGGTGCTGCTTCTCCTGCTGCTTCTCCTGCTGCTGCTGTGGTGGACCAGCCCCAAAGCCCTGAAAGCCCTGATGCTGAAGGCCCTGCCAGAGGGAGGAAAAGGCAAGGCAAGGAGAAGCAGAAGGGAGAGAGGAAGCAGTACTCCATCACAGAGGAGCATGAGGAGGAGGTACTGGAGTGGCTGACGGAGAACGAGTATATGTGAGGAAGGGCCACAGACTCTATCGAGACACCAAGCGAAAGCAGGTGGCTTGGAGACAGAAGGCAGAGAGCCTGGGCTACAATGCTGATGTCCTCCTCGGGTGGTGGAAGCATATGCACACCTGGTACGGGAAGCTGCACCTGAAGAAGTCTGGCCAGGCCGCAGTCAAGCTTACCGACTGGAAGACCTATGTCATGGCAAAGTGCAGCTTCCTGGAGGGTGAGGTTCGCCACAGAGGAGCAGCCCCTCTCTCTACCCTCACTCTCAGGCATCCCACAGACAGCCAGTCCTCTTCTGGCCAGAAGACAGCGACCGTGTCTGGGCAGGTGTCCACTGAGCGCCCTGCGACAGAGACCTCCCTGACAGCTGCACACCCTATGCCAGAGGTCATGGAGGATTCTCTCACACACATGGAGCAAGAAGAAGCAGCGACCACCAGGGACCAACCCACACCCACCCTCAGCTCCGCCTCCACAGAAAGCAGGCAGAGAGGCAGACCGGAGGGACAGAGCCACACTGACTGGCTGGAGATCAGGGACATGATCAAGACCAGCGCAGATCTCCTCTCTCAGCTGGTACACTTCGAGATTCCATCCTCAAACCGCAAGCCCTTCCTCACCTACGTCAACCAGACCCTCATGGACATGCCCGAGCCCCAGTACCAGGTGATGAAGGAGAGGATCACGGTGCTGCTGCACCACCCTTCAAGCCCAGCTGAACCTGCTCCCACCCACTCCAGGTCTGTTCCTCCACCCCAGGCGATGTCACAGCCCTTCCAAGGCTTTCAACAGCCCCTCTCCTACCAAGGCTATGGCTACCAGGACTTCCCTCAACAGAGGCAGCCCTTCCCAGTCCAGTCACAGGTTCCTCGCATGCCACATGTACCACCGATGCCACAGATGCCACAGATGCCACCCATGTCACCGATGCTGCCAACGCCACAGATGCCACTGATGCCACAGATGCCACCGACGCCACAGATGTTTCCTCGCACGCCACAGAAGCCTCACCTCACCCAGCTGAACACCAGACATCCCCACTACACTCCTTCCTCCACCCCACAGCCAAGCCCAGCCTCAGAACATCTGTCATCAGTGCTGTGCCTGACATCCCAGGTCCTGGATGAAGGGTCTCTCAACCTCACTGGGCTGAGCCAGCTTTCTGAGATCTTCCTGAACACACCATCTCCTGTTGTACTCTCAGGGCCAGGCACCCCAATGGTGCCTCAGACCAGCACTCCAGCCACTGCCACCTCCACAGTCCCTGTCCCCTTTACACCTGAGACCATCGACATGCCTCAGAGTGACTGAGAACATTGCCAGAGACTGAGTTGTTACCTGTTGACTTTATCATTGCTTGGGACAATTTTCTTGGTTCCTTTTGCTTTTTAAATAAAGTCCTACACTTTACTTAACTGTTATTAATAAAGGTTATCTTTGCTTCACACACTTGGGTCATTTCTTTTACTTAATAAAGTGTTGGTGGACAGTTTTAGAAAATGGTTAAGCCTTTTCATGCTTATGGGATGGGCAGGGATACTTGTGGGATGGGTAATAGCTGTGGGATGGGCAGGGATACCTGTGGGATGGGTAATAGCTGTGGGATGGGCAGGGACACCTGTAATATGGGTAATAGCTGTAGGATGGGTAATAGTTGTGGGATGGGCAGGGATACCTGTGGGATGGGTAATAGCTGTGGGATGGGTAATAGCTGTGGCATAGATAAGCCTCCAGTGCAAGCATAGTGGGACTGTATGGTCCACCGTCCCAGGTGCCACAACTATGGCCCTTTATTATCAATAACAATTTAATCATTGATCAACACATTTCAACATAAACACAACTCTTTACTAATGCCCTATTCATTGTAAGGCCACTCAACATACATGGCCCAATCTCATCAGTGTGATGAGACAGGCTGAAGGAAGCATCCATTAATCATCTATCATCCTGTCTTGCCACTCCACTGATCCAGCTGGGGAGTTGCACCAGTGTCTCAGGAGGTTGCGCTGCTTCTTCCCTTCACGTGAAGCTCTGTTGGGGCCTTGCACATCCACAGTGTCGATCAGGTTTCGCCCTTGCCTTCATTCACCAGGCTCCATGTCCCCATTCCCTTGTTGACAGTCCACAAGCCTGTTCTGCAAGACTGGGTAGCGGGTGCACATGAGATTGTGCACGATGCAGCAAGCTTCCACAATGCTCCTTATGGTCCGTGGATGATTCTGCAAGGTGGTGAGAAGTACCTGGAACCTGTTGGCCAGGATGCCAAAGGTGTTCTCCACCACCCACTTTGCCCTGGACAGCCTGTAGTTGAAGATCCTCTCTTCATGGGTGAGGCATCTGGAAGTGTAGGGCTTCATGAGGTAGGTTCTGAGGGAGAAGGCGTCCTCACCCACGATGAATTAGGGCACATCTTGCATGTCGTTGGGCAGGGGGTCTGGATCTGGGAAGCCCATGATGAGGTTGCCTTCCAGCCCCTCCTTGAGGTGACTGGCGTTGTATATCTGGGCATCTGAAGCTGACCCATTGCCTGAAGCATCGATGTACATGAACTTGGAGTCAGCATCGACCATGGCGAAGAGGATGATGCTGAAGAAGCCCTTGTAGTTGTGGTAAGTGGACCCTGACTTGGCTGGAGCTTTGCAGGCCATGTGCTTGCCATCTATGGCTCCAACGGTGTGTGGGAAGTTCCACCTCTGATACCACTGTTCTGCAAGTTTCCTCCAGCCTTGTTCAGTGGAGGGACACTGGAGAAGCTCCTCCAGGTATTCTTCGATGATCGTCTGCACCACTTCTCTGACCACAATGCTGATGGTGTTCTGTGGCACCCTCCAGGCATACTGCATGTTTCTTTACGTGGTCCTGGAGGCCAGGTGGCACAGAGTCAGTGCCACCTTCAGTCCTGGGTCCAGGCTGGGATGGAAGTTCGTGCTCTGCTTGGTCAACCTGGGTCTCAGCTGCTCCACAACTTCGTCAAACATGGCTGGCAGCATCCTCATGAAGTTCTGGAATGCACGAGTGTCTTCGTTCCTCAGCTCCACCATCAGCTTGTGATAGAGTCCAAACTCCGTTCTTCTCCCAATCCATCGTCGGACCCAGACACTTCTTGGCCGCCTCCTTTTCCTCCCGTAGAAAAGGTGAAAGAGCCTGAAGAGGGCTTGGTTCTGGTGTTGAATGATGGCGGCTGCCAGAAGGAGTGTGCGATGATCCATGGTGGACATCAATGGATGATGTGGAAGAGCAAGACCAAGGGTTAAGAGGTCTGTACACCACGGCTGCTGGACCGATAGTGAGATCCAGGTGATTTCCTCCCCCTTTTTATAGGAAATATCAGTTTTATGCTAGGTGTCCTTCCACATACTCTAGACATCCTCCAGACATCCTAAATATCCGAGATACGTCCCATATACTAATGTTTTGTCCGTTTTGTTAGGGATAACATTGTTCACCCTAACTGTTTTAGGTGAAATACTAACTATGAATCATAGTTAGTGTATGCAGCTTTAAATGTAAAATAGCAATTGTGGGTGTGGTTATGAAAACCATATAAAAGTAGCAAGGCTACAGCTTGCTCTCTCTCTCTCTGGCTTTGATGATCCCTGATTACTGCTTGGAAGCAAGACTGCATTGCTCGAACGGGAGAGACAACAACGGACTGATTTATGTAAACTGACAATAGGATATTCTACATGGACTTTGCTAACTGAATATCCCTGAATGGACTGACTACATGGTAAATGAATATTGGACTGTTTTTGACTATGCTATAAACTTATACTGGAATAAAATATATTCTTGATAGCACAAGCGTATCTGTTATTTTTACTGTATGTTAATAAACATACAAACTTAGCTCACTCATTTATCTGTGTGCCTATCTGACTAACGCTGCACATTCTGTTTAGCTTGTTTACCTAACCCTGGTTGGGGAACCCAGGCTTAACACGTTTTAATGCTTTATATCCGACCTGCATCTGCTTTCACCCTTTCTATGTCCATGCTACTAACACTGTGTGGATGTTCCGCATACCTTTCGCTTCTCTCTCTTTCCGCTGGAGTGGATGTGAGTTGCGCGGATGGCCAGAGGATGCTGAGAGGATAAATCGGACGTGTAATGGATGACAACGGACGTAGACCATTTGTTGCCCATATGTGTTGCGGATGGGCATCGTACGCGGCGGAAAGTTCATCCGCTCAAAAAGTTTTGTGCAGGTCAAAACTTTTTGAGCGGATGAAATAGCAGTAGATGGATGTTTGACAGATAGAGCATATGAAACATGTACACAGTGAGTACACAATGGATGCATCGCGTTTTCCAATGGATGGCAAGCTTTTTTGTTCATTTTACATCCTCTTTGCATCCGTTGGTGCAGTGTGACATGGGCTTTAATGGCTGCCTCTTTGCTGCTGGCAAAAAGAGCTTCTCCTGGATCTACCAGGGACTTTGAGGCATCCCTGGGATTGACAGGATGCGCTCTTTATGATCGCTGTCTCTTCGGGACAGTTTAGATCCAATTGGACCATCCAGGAGCAAAGATATCAGCAGCGATCTTGGACCTCCAAGATCGCATGCCGTATCGTTGCCACGCCTGCCCCACCCTCCCGGATGGTCTTCAAGGGTAGCCCCATATAGAGCATGTTACAATAGTGAAGATGGGAAGTGATTAGGGCATGAGTGATTGTCAGTAGGAACCATTGGTCCAGGAAAGGGCATAACTGGTGCACAACCCGCAGTTGTGCAAAGACCCTCCTGGCCGTGACCATCACTTGCTCTTTGAGCAGGAGTCATGAATCCAGGAGAACCCCCAGATTATGCACAGGGTTTATTTGGGGTAGTGCCACCCCATCCAGGAACAAAGATTCTCCCTTAGCTAACGAACCCCAAACCCAGAGCCACTCGGTCTTGCTTGGGTTTAGTTTCAACCCATTACTCCAATTACATTAAAGAATCTTGTCAACTCACATTTGGTTATGGAGAATATTATTTTTAGATCTGGTTTAACAGCTGGTATCTTTAGACAGCTGATGACACTGCAGTGCTCTGGGTAAGAACACCATTAGAATCATCTTTTGACTGTGATAATGGAGCTGTGTCTTTGATTTGCTTTTTAAAAAAAATCCTCCTTTTTTTATTTTGAGTTTCTCTTTAACTACAACCAGAATGAATTCAGTTTCTGCATGCTAAGAATGTATCCATGTCATGATGTTCATGCTAAAAAGACCTTATTGCTGCTGAAATAAAATATTCTTAGAATAGTCATAGCAATTCTAATATTTCTGGTCCTAATGTGATAATGTTGTCACTGTTATTGGCAAAATCGAACTTGTCTTGTTTTCTGTGAAGAACAAAGGTAAAGATCTTGACAGCAATAACAAAAGCTATTGTCTTCTTTGCATTTTAAAGGAGGAGAAAATGTGCTGATCTGTGAATGTTTACTGTGCTGTTCTTGGAACAGATGAAGAAAAGATAGATGATGCTGGAAACATGTTTTGTTTATGCATAACTACCCTAAGGAAATTGAATTGCCGTGGTATTTCCTGATATCTTGTTGATGGAACTAGATCAAACTGAACTAACCTAAAAACAAAAGATTTCAAAAACAAAAGATCAGTGTGAAAATGCTCTTTGCCCCATTGGTAATATGTGTAAATAATCAATTTTCAGATTTCAGACCATGTTTCTGCTTGGGTTGGATCCAGCAGAACGCACCTCTTAGGGCAAAAAGACATTTATTTTCAGTAAATGTCATCTCTTCTTGAAGAGATTTCTTAAACAGATGTTAAGGTTTATATGTTTTTCCCACATTCTTTATGTTATCATAAAACAATATGATTTATCTCACATTGTCCTTTTTCCTCTATAACAGCACATGGTTGGGAGAAAGCATTTAGTTGGGTGGAAGACACTTAAAACATCTCCTTATTGATTCTCAGTGTATATTATTAAAGATGCAAGTAGCTGTATTAGTTTGGCAAGATTTCATGCAGATCTGGGGAATTCTGGCGTTGAAGACCACAAGTCTTAATGTTGCCTGGCCTAGATAATAGACCAGATATATCTCAGTTCACAGAAGAATAGCAGCGGAGAAAGAATGTCAGAACAGATATTCACCAGTTTTCTGGAAAGTAAAGATAGGGGATGGGACAAGTGTTTTAAGGCTTTCAAGATTTTGTTCCTGCAAGTTTATAGTGGAGGTCATGTTATTAACTCCTAATTTTAACTTCTTTCCTGGACTACCTCAAAGGACTGACATGTTGTGACTGCCATAGAAAACATAGCCCACGTTCTCCCTTATTGCCAGTACTACAGGGAGATCTACCTTCAGTTGATCAGTCCTCTTTAATCAGAATATTCAAGATCTTGCTACGTTTTATTTGCACTATTTAGTAGACAATAAAGATAATGTTATTTCCATAAATGTTGTAAAATCTGTTATATTGTGGGTAAATTCCACCCACAGATGGTTAGTAATTTTCAATGATTGTCATTTCTGGTGCTTACTTTGTTGTTTTATAGACCATGACCACAAAACAAAAGTAATTCATTCCTATCCCCATGGATAAAATTTGTATTTATCTTAATGTTTAATAAACAGAGCAATTGTTCCTAACTTGTGCCCTCTTCCCAACCCATCTCAATAGATTTGTTGTCATTATGTTCATTTTTCCTTTAAAATACTGCATTACAATACTTTTAAAGGCAGATTGAGTAAACAGATTGGAATTTGATTTGTTTTTGGTAATTAATTAAATCCCACTTGTAAGTACAGACTACAAATTGAAGAGAATGGCTTTGTTGAAAAAAAGCCTATGTCCAATGCATGCCTGAATGGGATAATAGGAGAGTTTGCTGCCTGTGGTTGATATGAAAACTTGGTTAATTTCTTTAGTAATGATTTAGTTTATCTTT
Source organism: Laticauda colubrina (assembly GCA_015471245.1). NCBI lineage: Eukaryota > Metazoa > Chordata > Lepidosauria > Squamata > Elapidae > Laticauda > Laticauda colubrina. The sequence goes on along the minus strand of BLBF01000065.1, from coordinate 11,336,950 downwards.
CAGTGTTATGGTGGCTAAATACTAATATATCTATGGAGATTCTCAGTCCCAAACAGAGGTGGTATTCAGCAGGTTCTGTCCAGTTCTGAAAGCAGAAATTTTGAGTAGTTCAGAGGACTGGCAAATACCACCTCTGACTGGCCCCGCCCCAACTACTCTCTGCCTCCCGAGTCCCAGATGATCAGCTGGGTCTTCTTTTGTTGCCCTGCACAGGAGAACGGAGCTGGAAAGTAAGTTAGTGGAGGGGGGGATGGGATTTTGCAGTAATCTCCCCCCTGGAGTGGGTGGGAATGGGGATTTTGCAGTATCCTCCCCCTGCCATGCCCACCAAGCCATGCCACACCCACCAAGCCATGCCTACAGAACCAGTAGTAATTTTTTTTTAATCCCACCACTGGTCCCAAAGAGGCAATTTCAAGAGGCAATTGGACTTTCTTGTTTTTCCTTGAAGATGTTTTGCTTCCCATCCAAGAAGCTTCTTTAGCTCTGACTGGATGGTGGGGAATGGAAGGATTTATATTCCTTGCACACAGATGGGTATTTTTATTCTTTTAGAGAGTCATTAAGGCCTCTTGGAGATTTATCTGTTTATTCTATGTTATTCTTTCCTTCTATTCCCCATCATCCAGTCAGAATTGAAGAAACTTTTTGGATGAGAAGTGAAATGTCTTCAAAGCAAAACAAGGAAGTCCAGTTACCTCCTCAAAAAGCACCTTTGGGACTAAATACCAATAATATGGACAGCTTTTATATCACTGGCATTTGATAGTTGTATAATAATAATAGCTATATGACTTAGACTTATATACTGCTTCACAGTACTTTACAGCCCTCTCTAAGCGGTGTACAGAATCAGCCTCTTGCCCCCCAAAATTTTGGGTCCTCATTTTACCCACCTCAGAAGGATGTAAGGCTGAGTCAACCTTGAACCTGGTGAGATTCAAACTGCCAAATTGCAGGCAGCAGAAGTAGCCTGCACTCTAACCACTATGCCACCACAGCTCATAATACTATGCAAATGCTATAGAACTTTGATCTGGAAACACACAATAGTGAACTTATTTGCATATTAACTTTGCATGATTTTTTTTTTAGTGTGGGCAATGATATGGACAAAGTTTCTTATAAGTTCTTTACTCAAAAAGAAGCAAAGCATCCTTTCCTGTCAAGCAATGCTTCCTTTCCCAACACCGTTTTCTAAAATTGAAGCAAAGCTGTGTAAAACCCTCTTCCCACTAATGGAGTTGCTAGATGAGGCTTCAAGATGATGTTAAAGCAAATATTGTCACTTCCAGGATCATCTGCAAAGGAACAAAGCTCCTTGAGAAAACAAATGAATCTATCTCATAGACTCCTAATGATTAGTGTGGTGTGAATATTGTAAATGTGCTAGAGGCTGCTCTTTTAATCTCCACTGTCAAATCTCTGAGAATTGTTCCACTGATTTTTGTTTATTGTGGATACTGGAAATTGCTTTCCATGGAAAGAAAGGACATTCACACATTCATATCCTGGAGAAGGGCAAGAGACCTACAGCCTGCTATAAGAAGCTTACTGAACTCTTTTTTCTGATGGGGGTTAATAGTAAAAAATGCATATTTTTGAACAGAGCAAAGAGTAATAATATTCCAGTTAGATGGTAGTGCACAATTTGCTTTGACTAATCTTAGAAAGCTAAGCACTAGATCTGATAGGACAAATGTGCTTTTTCAAGAGGCAACTGGACTTTCTGATTTTTCTTTGCAGACATTTTGCTTCTCATCCAAGAAGGTTCTTCAGCTCTGAGCTGAAGAAGCTTCTTGGATGAGAAGCAAAACTTCCAAATTAAAGCAGAAAGTCCAGTTGCCTCTTGAAAAAAGCATCTTTGGGACAACCATGACCTGGATCTCCATAAATGTCTGATAGTACAGTCAGTCCTCAGTTTATAACCATTCATTTAGCAGTTTGAAGTTACAACAGTACTGAAAAAAATTACTTACATCCAGTCCTTGCACTTAACAACTGTTGTAGCACTCCCATAGTGATGCGATCAAAATTTGTGCACCTGGAACCATGTATTTACAATAGTTGCATTATCTCATGTGATCACCATTTGCGACTTCCCTAGTTTATTTCCCACAAGATAAATCACTGGGAAAGCCAGATTCTTTAAAGATCAGATGATTCATTTAACAATCATAGCAATAAAGGTTATAAAATTGGACATGACTCACTTAAAAACTGCCTTGTTTAACAATGAAAATTCTGGTCTTTCTTGTGGTCATAGGATGAGTTGGGGACTACAGTCCTTGTAACTGAATAGAAGATTACTAGACTCTTCCAGGCCTGTAGATTAGATTGAAAAATTAGGGGAGGGGAATCCAAGAAGAAGGCAATGACAAATTACTTCTGTATTGTTGTTGAAAAATACAGCCTGGTTATGTTCACGTTTTCATCAGGATTTGAACTTGACTCAGAGGACACTTTATCTAATAAAGGCCAGTTGTGTGTTCTTCTGTAATGTTTGTCTCTCTTCTTCAGTGTGCTACTGGTTACATAAAGGAGCAATTTCTCATTTTGTCATTTCCTGAAAGTAAGGCTATTTTAGAAAATTAAGAACTTGTCTTTAGCAAACTCCTTCCCCTGGGAATTTTGTAAGAGTACCTCTGCTAAGCAGTAGGTAGTAATCTTCTTGCAAACTGATTTTAAGATTAGAATCCTCTGAACCTTGCCTTATATTGTATTGTGGAATAGGCTGATACTATCTCATCTTTTTTGACCTTGATCTGGAGCAGTTTTCTTTATTATAGTCTCTCCTTTTCCCATGCATACACCCTCCTATGTACCATCTTTACCTCACCACTGACTGTGAAGATGACTGACACAGCAGTTTTCAATCTTGTTTGTTCAGTAAGGAAAAGGAAATACACACAAAGACTGATAAAGCTGAACTAATACTTTGCTGATTTTTATATAAAAAATCCACAAAGGAAAAACAGCAGGCAGCATATCCTGCTGACCAGTTCTGATATAAATTAGGGCAAGATTTCCAAATCGAAACAGCCAAGGAACATAAAGATAGTGTTGATCTGTGAACAAGATTCAAGCTATAACACCCAAATGCAGAGTTTTGTTTTACACACATATGAACAAAATAAAATAAGAAGATGCCTCTTTTCTTAAACCTGAAGAAGAATGGATTAAATCCTTCCATGCACAAAGATATCCACAGACACAAAACCCAATGGAAACGCTATCTTTTTAAATCCTGCAATTATGATTTAACTGTATAAAGTAAGATAAATACAGTATATATATATTTATTCTTCAATGCATGGAATTTGTTAAGCTTGCAGCTTTCTCTCTTCATAAGAGTAATTTTAGCATGCGAAGAGAAATGCTGTCTTAACGACGTCAAATGCTACCACCATTTTTGATATGAAAATTTTGTTATTTCAGAGGAAAACAAGAAATGTTTCAGCTAGGTAGACTTGGAATCTCTGTGTAAAAGGGTCATGGGTTAGGTAATAAATGGTGGCAGTTTAACAAACAGTTTTAAAAAAATTATTTATACTTCCGGTTTGCAAGGCTCGGCGGTGGCAGGAATCTGCAATTGTGCGTGGTTTCTGCTGCGCTCGCTGCTGGAGTGCCCCGAGCCAACCAGTTTCGAGGCTATAGCTACCCCGTAGAGGTAGCTGAAGACAGGGAAGACCTAGCAGGGGTCGGGGGGAGTCTGCACCCCCCCTCAGCTGGCTTAACTCCCTTTTCCGAAAGCGGCAGAGTGAAGGTCAGAAATGGCCACCACAAAGAAGCTTTCATCCGGAAAAGAATGTGCAGGAGGAAGGTGAGAAGTGAAAGTTTTTGGCTGACCGGGATGAGAAGCAACATCCAAGATATCCTGGAATTTAAATTTTGGAAAAAGATACATCATTCCCTCAGAAGATCTGGAAGCAGCGAATGAAAATGAAAAGGGAAAGTTTGTTTTTTCTCACTCTCCTTCCTTACTGGGACAGCAGATGAATGAGAAATTGGAAAAACTCTCTTTGGCATCAGCAGGTAATCAAACTGGAAAATTAAAGCCAAGGAGACAATAAAGATTTCTGAACACTGGAAAAAAATTTTTTTTATGCTGTAAGTGGGAAGGGAGAGGATAAGAATTAAGATTTGGCTGGAGGATATTGCTTGGAATTTAAAAGACCAGAACAAAATCATGGCAAGACTTCTAAAGGCCCTGTCACACTGGCTGACGGATGCAAAACGTTTGTAAAAAGGACACAGTGGACAAGAAAAATGTTCCGTCCGTTGTTATCCACTCTCAAAAGGGGCAAAAATTTGCATAACCAGAGCGGACAACACAGAAAGGAATGGACGGGGGGGAGGACGTAGGACAGATGGAAAGCGGATGCTCCACGGAAGCCTACGGATGGAAGCAGATGACAGCGGATGGCACATCCGCAAGGCTTCCGGGGGAGCGCAGCAAAGTGGACGTAGAATGGAAAGAGCAGATGCAGAGTGGATGCCGAGCGGATGAAGCAGATGCACAGTGGATGCCGAACGGATGAAGCGGATGCACAGCAGAAGCCTAGCGGATGCCTAGCGGAAGCCTAGCGGATGCCTAGCAGATGCCTAGCGTTCACTGTGCATGCGGGGAGGATGCATTGTGTCAGCCCTGCGGATATAAAGGGAAGCAGCTCCCAAGCAGGTCACCATTCAGAGGAAAGACCTGCTTCCAGACACAGCTTGCCAGCCAGCCAGCCAGCCAGCCAGCAACCCAACAACCATAGGGAAGAAACGGAAGCCTCTGCCATCTGCTGCCAGCTCTGGCAAGAGGGACAGGGCCACCCTCCCACCCCCTGGACCTCACTCTGCTTCTGCTGGGGCTACTGTAGCCCGGGCTCGCTCTTCTGGGGCTGGGGCTTCTGCTGATGCTGCTTCTGGAGGTGGTGCTTCTGCTGATGCTTACTCTGCTGATGCTGCTTCTGGTGGTGGAGATTCTGCTGGTGCTTATTCTGCTGATGCTGCTTCTGGTGATGGGGCTTCTGCTGGTGCTTACTCTGTTGGCGCTGCTCCTGGTGCTGGTGCTTCTGCTGGTGCTTACTCTGCTGGTGCTGCTCCTGGTCCTGCTGGTGCTCCTGGTCCTGCTGGACCTGCTTGTGCTCCTGCTCCTGCTCCTGGTCCTGCTGGTGCTGCTGGTGCTGCTGTTGCTGCTGGTGCTGCTGGTCCTGCTGGTCCTGCTGGTCCTGCTGATCCTGCTTTTGCTGCTACTGTTGTTGCTGCTGCTGCTGCTGGGGGTGGTGTGGAGGAACAGCCCCTACAACCTTGAAGCCCTTCTGATGAGGGCCCATATGGCCCTGCCAAAGGGAGGAAGAGGCAGACACGAGAACGGGAGATGAGGCAATACAACATAGAAGAGGAACATGAGGATGAGGTGCTGGAGTGGCTGAGGGAGAACGAGTATCTATGGCGGAAGGGACACAGGCTCTATCGCAACACCAAAAGGAAGCAGGCTGCTTGGAGAGAGAAGGCGGAGAGCTGGGCTACACTTTGGAGGTGCTCCTCGGCTGGTGGAAGCATATGCACACCTGGTACGGGAAGCTGCACCTCAAGAAATCTGGCCAGGCCGCGGTCAAGCTGACGGACAGAGAGACCTACTTGATGGCCAAGTGCAGCTTCTTGGAGGGTGAGATCCACCACCGAGGAGCAGCCCCTCTCACAACCCTCTCTCTCAGGCAGCCTGCTGAGAGCCAGTCCTCTTCCAGCAGAGAGTCAGCTCCTGTCTCCAGGCAGGTTTCTGTGGAGTGTGCCACGACGGAGAACCCGCCTACAGCTGCACTACCCATGGCGGAGCGCGTGAAGGACCCCCTAATGCAGTGGGAGAAAGGAGACGGCACTTCCACCACAGCCCAACCCGCATCCACCCCCAGCTCCACCTCCACAGAAAGGCAGAGAGGCAAACTGGAATGACAGAGCCACACTGTCCTGCTGGAGATAAGAGACACCATCAGGAGCAGCGTAGATCTCTTCTCTCAGCTGGTACACACCGACGCCCCATCCTCCAACCGAAAGCTCTTCCTCACCTATGTCAACCATACCCTCATGAACATGGTGGAACCCCAGTACCAGGTGGTGAAGGACAGGATCACCAATCTTCTTCACAACCCTCCAGACCAAGATGAACCTGCTCCCACCCAGTCCAGGTCTGCTCTTCCACCCTAGGTGATGTCACTGCCATTCCAAGGCTCTCCAAAGGCCTTCTCCTACCAAGGCTACGGCTACCAGGAAATCCAGAAGCACAAGCAGCCCTTCCCAGTCCAGGCACAGGTACATTGGACGCCACCAGTGCCACTGATGCCACCGATGCCACCCACGCCACTGATGCCAGCCACGCCACCGATGCCACCCATGCCACAGATGCCACTGATGCCAATCCTCACCCAGCTGCAGACCAGACAGTCCCACTACATTGCTCCTTCCTCCACCCCACAGCCAAGCCCAGCCTCAGTACATCTTTCATCGGTATTGGGGCTGACACCCCATGTCATGGAGGAAGGGGCTCTCAACATCACGGGGCTGAGCCCGCTGTCTGAGAGCTTCCTCAACACACCGTCCTCTGTTGTCCTCTCGGGGCCAGGCACCCCAGTGGTGCTTCAGACCAGCACTCCAGCAGCAGCCACCTCCACAGCACCTGGACCCTTCACCCCTGAGACTGGGCACACCTCTGAGTGACCAAGAAGAGTGCCAGAGACTGGGTGGCTACCTGTTGACTTTATTTTTGCTTTGGACACTTCACTTGGGTCATTTTTCTTTTACAGCTTGCTATTAATAAAGATTATCTTTGCTTCACACACTTGCTTCATTTATTTTATTAAATAAAGTCTTGGTGGAAACTTTTAGAAATTGTTTAAGCCTTTGCATGCTTGTGGGATGGGTAAGGATAGCAGTGGGATGGGCACTTTGGGATGGGTAATAGCTGTGGGATAAATAAACCTCCAGTGCAAGCATAGTGGGACTCTATGGTCCACCCTCCCAGGTGCCACACCTATGGCCCTTTATTATCAATAACAATGTAAGCATTGATCCACACATTTGAACATAAACAGAACTCTTTATTAAATGCCCTGTTCATTGTAGGCCCACCCAACATATATGGCCCAATCTCATCAGTGTGATGAGACAGCCTCAAGGAAGCATCCATTAAGCATCTATCATTCTGTCTTGCCACTCCACTGCTCCAGCTGGGGAGTTGCACCAGTGTTTCAGGAGGTTGCGCTGCTTCTTCCTTTCATGTGAAGCTCTGTTGGGGCCTTACACATCCACAGTGTCTATCAGGTTTTGCCCTTGCCTCCATTCCCCAGGCTCCATGTCCCCATTGCCTTGCTGGAGGTCCACGAGCCTGTTCTGCAAGATTGGGTAGTGGGTGCACATGGGATTGTGCAGGATGCAGCAAGCTTCCATGATCCTCCTCACGGTCTCTGGGCAATGCTACATGGTGGTAAGAAGTACCTGGAACCTGTTGGCCAGGATGCCAAAGGCGTTCTCCACCACCCGTCTTTCCCTGGACAGCGTGTAGTTGAAGATCCTCTCTTCACGGGTGAGGAGTTTGGAGGTGTAGGGTTTCATGAGGTAGGTTGTGAGGGAGAAGGCGTCATCCCCCATGATGAAGTCGGGCACACCTTGCATGTCGTTGGGCAGGGGGTCTGGATCTGGGAAGCCCACGATGAGGTTGCGTTCCAGCCCATCCTTGAGGTCACTGGCATTGTATACCTGGGCATCTGAAGCTGACCCATTGCCTGAAGCATCAATGTACATGAACTTGTACTCAGCATCGACCATGGCGAAGAGGATGATGCTGAAGAAGCCCTTGTAGTTGTGATAAGTGGACCCCGACTTGGCTGGAGCTTTGCAGGCCATGTGCTTCCCATCTATGGCTCCAACGGTGTGGGGGAAGTTCCACCTCTGATACCACTGCTCTGCAACTTTCTTCCAGCCTTCTTCAGTGGAGGGGCACTTGAGGAGCTCCTCCAGGTATTCTTCAACGATGGCCTGCACCACTTCTCTGACCACAATGCTGATGGTGTTGTGTGGCACCCTCCAGCCATACTGCATGCTCCTGTAGGTGGTCCCTGAGGCCAGGTGGCGCAGAGTCAGTGCCACCTTGAGTCCCGGGTCCAGGCTGGGCCGGAAGTTGGTACTCTGCTTAGTCAACCTGTGTCTCAGCTGCTCCACAACTTCATCAAACATGGCTGGAGGCATCCTCATGAAGTTCTGGAATGCATGAGGGTGTTCGTTCCTCAGCTCCACCATCAGCTTGTTGTACAGTCCATACTCTGCTCTTCTCCCAATCCATCTTCGGACCCAGACACTTCTTGAATGCCTCCTTTTCTTCCTGTAGAACAGTTGAAAGAGCCTGTAGATGGCTTCGCACTGTTGCAGAACGATGGTGGCTACCAAAGAAGTGTTTTACGATCCATGGTGGACATCAATGGATGCTGTAGAAGAGCAAGAGCCAGATGAAGGCTGCAGAGGACTGCACAGCAGGGCTGCTGGACTGAAAGTGAGATCCAGGTGAGTTGCTCCCCCTTTTTATCGGCAATATAGGTTTTCCACTATGTGTCCTTTTGCATCCTCTAGGCATCCTCTAGACATCCTTAATATCTGAGAAAGGTCCCCTCTGCGAACGTTTTTTCTGTTTTAAATGCTTTCTTTGCGAGCTGCATCTGCTTTCATCCTTTCTCCGTCTGTGCTACTAATGCTGCGTGTCCATTCTACGTCTGTTTCGCTTCCTCCCTGTGTCCGTTTTTCGCTGGAGCGGATGCGAGTTGCGCGGATGTGCAGCTGATGTCTCGTGGATGTAGCGGACGCGTATCAGATGCTGACGGATGTAGAACAGATGTTCCCCGTATGCGTAGCGGATGCAGAACGGACGCATTGGATACATTTTCCGGTCAAAATGTTTTGAGCAGCTCAAAACTTTTTGAGTGGATGGAACCTCAGTCGATGGATGCTGGACGGATAGAGAGGAAGAAAAACAGACGCAGTGAGTACAGAATGGAGGCATCGCGTTCACCAACAGATGGCAAGTGTTTCTCTCCATTTTACATCCTCTTTCCATCCATTGGTGCAGTGTGATATGGGCTTAAAAGATACATTTTAATTGGAACTTTGTAACTGAATTGCAACCCTAGGAAGAGAAAGTGAAAAAAAGAAGAAAGTGTTAAATGAAATAGACGGTGTGTATTTGGATTGCTTGGTGACTTTGAGATTTTTGGAAATTCTTAATTGAATGATTAAAATCATTTGGGTTGTTTAAAAATTTTTTTACAATGGCATTACTTGTGGATGAACTCAAAATGGAATTTATAAAATATAAAGAAAAGGAACAAGAAGGGTAGGGCTCTTTTGGTTCCTTTTTTCATTTTTTAGAAATGGCGATTTCTACTTATGAGTAACTATAAGAACAAGGAGATTGGGATGAAGAAGAAGCCATCTGTAATGAACAAGCAACTTTATCTGGGGAAGAAAGGGGAAAGGGGGGAAAGAGAATGGATAATTTAAGACTTAAAAAAACAACCAAAAAAGGGAAAAATAAGGTGAAAAGTAGATATAATGTTAGAAAGCAACAGAAAAGTGGAAAACAGAAGAAGGAAATGAAGATGAAGAGACAAGGGGGTAAAAAGGGTAGAGTGGAGAAGCAAGGGAGGAAGGAAGGGGAGAGAAACTACAAAGGTTTGAAACAAGCTGTAAAGAAACAGGATTTATTTAGAGATAATGGGTATAAATATAACTGAAAAAGAGATTCTGCAAAGGTACATAAGACTGTATTGTTGTATTTGTATTTGAAATAATGTTAGAAAATTGGAACAACATATGATTATAAAATGGGATAAAATATTTAATGTAATTTAGTGGTTTTTTTTCGAATAAAATAAATGAAATGAAATATGAGAGAATTGAACTAAAAAGGAATGGGAACATTGTCATTACATAATATTTTAAAATATAAGTGAAATGGGGGGAAGTAACGAAGCAAAATCTATAAGTGTTCCCATAGAAGCATGATACTTAGTTGAAAAGGAATGTATAAAATGTTTAAGACTTAAATGAATATCAATTTTAACAATATAATTTCAATTGCTATGGATTGTTGTTTTAATTATATTATATATTTATTTATTTTTCCTATTTTAAAAGATTGAGTGTAGCTTTAGAATGTACTATGCAGAATCTGAATGAAGGGGAAAGATATAAAAGCGTCATACTCCAATCTGATTACAGAAGAAATTTTGTGTTAATGAGAAAAAATAATAGACAGCTGAAACAGGACAGAAAAAGGATATAAGTTTAATGATTTAAATTGAGATGAAATAAATAAAATAGAATTAAGACAGTGAAAAGAGGGGAGAAGCTATACAGAAAATGTAAAATGGTAAATAAGATATGGAATGCTATATAAAAGTAAGCATGAACTTGAATTTATGTCTGTACAAAAAGATGTAACCCTGGATCAAGCTGCTTTCCAAAAAGATGTTTTATGTTTTTATGTTTTGTGTTTTGTTTGTATATGTTTGTTTTTAAAAATTAATAAAATTCTTTCAAAAAAATTATTTATACCCCACTGTTATTATTTTTACAAATAATCCAAGGTGGAGAACATATTTAACATTTCTTCCTCCTCCTATTTTCCCCACAACAATAACCCTGTGAAGCAGCAAGTTGGGCTGAGAGAAAGCAGTTATTTCAAGGTCACCCAGCCAGCTTTTATGGCTAAGTTTATTGAGGATCAATGAGTTCCTTACTTTTCTATCCTCTCAATTTAATTTGATATTTTTATTAATCTGCTCAATATTTCTCATTTGAGATGTTTTGATTCAGTTCTTTAAAAAGTTATGCCCAACTATTGTCCTCTAGAATTATTTCTGGTTGAGTTCAAAGCCCATTGAGCTGAACCAATTATTAAATGGTATAAAGCAGGCAAAATCCAGTTGAAATAATGTGATTTGGAAATTTGATTTAACAATTTTAGTTGTAAGAGTGCATTAATCTCATGCAATTGGCAACTTCATATCTCAGCCAATAACTGCTCTGTCTTACACATTGGCAACAAAAATCAGAACACTAAATACAAACTGGGTGGTTGCAACCTTGAAGATGACCCTCACTCTGTCAAGCACCTTGGAGTACTCATTTCAAAAGATCTAAGCCCCAGAGTTCACTGTAACAGCATTGCCAAAAAGGCATTAAAGTTGTTAACCTAATTTTGTGAACTTTCTTCTCCAGTAACATTGAACTTCAAACCAGGACATACAAACCTTCATCAGACCAATTCTCAAATACAGCTTATTTGCCTGGAATCCACACTGTATAATGGACATTAATACAATTGAATTAGTCCAAAGGTATTTAATGAGAAGAATACTTAGAGTCAAATAACTTACTTTCCCAAAAACAATTTGGTTTCAGGAAAAAAAATGTCCTCCAATCTACAACTCCTACACTGCAAAAACATATGGACTACTCTACTCAAACGGGGTTAAGCAATGGACACAATTTACATAGACTTCTGCAAAAACCTTTGATTCAGTGGTACACAACAAACTACTGTTAAAACTAAACTCTTACGGCATTTCTGGAGCCCTTCATAAGTGAAATACTTCATTCCTGTCAAACAGGCAACAAATAGTAAAAGTAGGAAGCACTATATCAAACCCTGCTCCAGTTAACAGCAGTGTCCCCCAAGGCAGCGTTCTGGGATCCACACTCTTTATATTAAATATAAATTACCTTTGTGATCACCTTATAAGCAACTGCAGCCTTTTCGCGGATTACGTAAAACTATTCAACACCACTGACAATGCTACTATCCTTCAAAGCGACCTTGATTATGTGTCTGAATGGTCAAACAATTGGTAAAGCCCATGTCACACTGAACCAATGGATGCAAAGAGGATGTAAAACGGACAAAAAACCTTGCCATCTGTTCGATAACGCGATGTACTCACTGCCTCCATTTGGCTTCCTCTCTATCCGTCCAGCATCCGTTTATGGACGTTTCATCCACTCCAAAAGTTTTGGGCTGCCTAAAACTTTTGCGGAGAAAATGTATCCAGTTTGTCCATTCTGCATCCGCTACGCATCCGCTACGCATCTGCTACATCCGCTAGGCATCCGCTGCGCATCCGCGTGACTCGCATCCGCCCGGATGCAGGGAGGAAACGGAACGGACGCGGAATGGATGCAGAACGGATGCCTAGAGGATGCAGAACAGAAACAAAGCGTTTAAAATGGAAAAAATGTTCGCAGAGGGGACCTATCTCGGATATTAAGGATGTCTAGAGGATGCCTAGAGGGTGCCTAGAGGGTGCCTAGCGGAAAACCTATACTGCCTATAAAAAGGGGGAGCAACTCTGGGAGAAGGTGGAGCTTTGTCTTGGTGCTACAGCTGAGATCTCGGGGCTCTGAGATCTCAGCTGATATTTTCACCCCGGTCGGTCCTAACGGACCTAAACCGTCCCGTAGAGACGGGGATTGTGAAGGGCACAGTCCCAGGATCCCAGAGATATCGCAAATCTCTGGTTTGATCCGGGAGAAGCCCTTTTGCTGGCGGTGGAAAGACAGCCTCCAAAGCTGCTGAAGTCGGGACAGCTCCGAAAAGAAAGTGGCTGGAGAGAGGTGTGTCGGCTGGGTGAGAAACTTCTTTTGTATTGCAAATTGGCTGAGACCTGAAAGGATATCCTGAACAAAGAAGAAACCTGTGGCTTTATTTTTGTTTGACTGGAATCTGGTTGAGCGGCATTTTTTAAGTGATGTCAAATTGAGGCTTGGATTCTTTCCTTACTATTTTTTTTTTCTGAGGACTTTAATGTGACTTTGTAGGTAACCAGATTGAATTTTTTCTTATATATATTTTTATGCTTCTTTTGATTTTTTATTTTTTTTTAGGATAGAGGCCCCCTTTGTTTCTTCTGAGTTTTGTATACATTACTCTTTTTTCTGGCTGAGGGGGGAAAAAGTATTAAGAGATCTTGCAACACTGCCAACTAGAGGCTTGAAAGTACTTTATTTGAATTGGGGAGAAATGTATAAACACTCCTTCTCAAGGACATTTTAATGTGATAAGATGGAGGGAGAGCACAGAAAAATATTATCACAGGTGTTTTCCTGGACTCTTATCAATATCTCAACACTTGAGGCTTGGCTTTGAAGCTGCTGGAGAAGAGAGTCATAATAAGAGCCTTGGATAAATAAATAAAGTGCAGTGTGCAGTCCATATATATCCTTTTTCTTCTTTGGTTTTTTGGGCCTTTTTATTATTGGATTTTTCCATTTTGGATCATAATTGACTACTCTATCAGATGGATTGAAGGTCAAAAAGAATTTGAAGTTTTTTGAAGCATTAAAATGAAAAAAAAAAGTGAGAAAAAGAAGAAAGTGTTAAATGAAATAGACTGTGTGTATTTGGATTGCTTGGTGACTTTGGGACTTTTGGAAATTCTTATTTGAATGATTAAAATCATTTGGGTCGTTTAAATTTTTTCTTTTTTTTACAATGGCATTACTTATGGATGAACTGAAAATGGAATTTATAAAATATAATCAAGAGAAACAAGAAGGGAAGGATTCTTTTGGCTCTATTTTTCATTTTTTAGAAATGGCAATTTCTACATATGAGAAACTACAAGAACAAGAAGATTGGGATGAAGAAGAAACCATCCTTAATGAACAAGCAACTTTATTTGGGGAAGAAAGGGGAAAGAGGAGAAAGAGAATGGAGAATTTAAGACTTAAAAAAACAACCAAAAAAGGGAAAAACAAGGTGAAAAGTGGACACAATACCAGAAAGCAACAGAAAAGAGGAATACACAAGAGGGTGGAGATTAAGAGACAAGGGGGTAAAAAGGGTAGAGGGGAGAAACAAGGGAGGAAAGAAAGGAAGAGAAGCTACAAAGGTTTGAAACTAGATGTAAAGAAACAGATTTTATTTAGAGATAATGGGTAAACATATAACTGAAAAAGAGATTCTGCAAAGGTACATAAGATTGTGTTGTTGTATCTGTATTTGAAATAATGTTAGAAAATTGGAATAATATATGATTATAAAATGGGACAAAATATTTAATGTAACTTAGTGAAATTTTTTTTTTTAAATAAAATAAATGAAATTAAATATGAGAGAATTGAATTAAAGAAAGTAACTAAGCAAAATCTATAAGTGTTCCCATAGAAGTATGATATTTATTTAGAAAGGATTGTGAAAAATGTTTAAGACTTAAATGAATATTAATTTTAATGATATAATTTCATTTGCTATGGATTGTTGTTTTAATTATATTATATATCAAAAAAAAAACTTTTTTCTTTCTGTTTTAAAATATTGAGTTTATTTTTAGAATGTATTACGCAGAATCCGAATGAAAATTATGTGTTATGTTAAGCTTTAAAATTAGGGGAAGGATAAGTATGACAAGGCATTATACTCCAATCAGTCATTACAGAAGAAATTTTGTGTTAATGAGAAAAAATAACAGACAGCTGAAACAGGACAGACAAAAGATATAAGTATAATGATTTAAATTGAGATGAAATAAATATAATAGAATTAAGAGAGTGAAAAGAGGGGAGAAGCTATATAGAAAATGTAAAATAGTAAACAAGAAATGGAATTGCTATATAAAAGTAAGCATGAACTCGAATTTATGTCTGTACAAAAAGATGTAACTCGGGATCAAACTGCCGTCCAAAAAGATATTTTATGTTTTCTATGTTTTGTGTTTTGTTGGTATATGTTTGTTTGTTAAAAAATTAATAAAAAAATTTTCAAAAAAAAAAAAAAAAAAGGGGGAGCAACTCGCCTGCATCTCACTTTCAGAACAGCAGCCCAGTGGTGCAGACCTCTGCAGCCTTCATCTGCCTCTTCCTCTTCCACAGCATCCAGTCATGTCCACCGTGGATTGTGACAAAGTCCTTTCGGCAGCCACCATCCTTCTGCAACAGTGTGAAACCATCTACAGGCTCTGTGAACTCTACTATGGGAAGAAAAGGAGGCACCCAAAAAAAGTCTGGGTCCAAAGATAGTTCGCCAGAAGAGCAGAGGATGGACTGTACAACAAGCTGATGGTGGAGCTCAGGAGCGAAGACACTCGGGCATTCCAGACCTTCATGAGGATGCCTCCAGCCATGTTTGACGAAGTTGTGCAGCGCCTGACACCCAGGTTGACCAAGACAAACACCAACTTCCTGCCCAGCCTGGAACCTGGGCTCAAGGTGGCATTCACTCTGCGCCACCTGGCCTCAGGGACCACCTACAGGAGCATGCAGTACAGCTGGAGGGTGCCACCCAGCACCATCAGCTTTGTGGTCAGAGAAGTGGTGCAGGCCATCATTGAAGAATACAAGGAGGAGCTCTTCCAGTGCCCCTCCACTGAAGAAGGATGGAAGAAAGTTGCAGAGCAGTGGTATCAGAAGTGGAACTTCCCCCGCACCGTTGGAGCCATAGATGGCAAGCACGTGGCCTGAAAAGCACCAGCCAACTCGGGGTCCACTTATCACAACTACAAGGGCTTCTTCAGCATCATCCTCTTTGCCATGGTCGATGCTGACTACAAGTTCATGTACATCGATGCTTCAGGCAATGGCTCATCTTCAGATGCACAGGTATACAACGCCAGTCACCTCAAGGAGGGGATGGAACGCAACCTCATGGTGGGCTTCCCAGATCCAGACCCGGTGCCCAATGACACACAAGATGTGCCCTACTTCATCGTGGGGGATGACGCCTTCTCCCTCACAACCTACCTCATGAAGCCCTACACCTCCAAATACCTCACCCGTGAAAAGAGGATCTTCAACTACAGGCTGTTCAGGGCAAGACGGATGGTGGAGAACGCCTTTGGAATCCTGCCCAACAGGTTCCAGGTACTTCTCACCAACATGCAGCATCGCCTAGAGATCATAAGACTGACTGGCGGGATGGTAGCCCTGTCCCTCTTGCAAGGACTGGCAGCAGATGGCTGAGGCTTGTTGTGCTTCCGCATGGTTGTGGGGTTGCTGGCTGGCAGGGAGGCTGGCAGGAACCAAGGCTGGCAGCAAGGCTGGCAGGGAAGAAGGCACCAAGGCTGGCAGGAAGGCTGGCAGTCAGGCAGGCACCAAGGCTGGCAGGCAGGCAGACAGCAAGGCTGGCAGGAAGGCTGGCAGCAAGGCTGGCAGGCAGACATGCAGGCAGGGCAGGCAAGGCAGTCGCTGTGTCCGGCAGCAGGTCTTTCCTCTGAATGGCGACCTGCTTCCGAGCTGCTTCCGTTATATACGCGGGGCTGACGCAATGCATCCTCCCCCCATGCGCAATTAACGCCAGGCATCCGTTAGGCTTCCGCTCTGCATCCGCTGTGCATCTGCTTCATCCATTCGGCGTCCGCTGTGCATCCGCTGTATCCGTTCCGCGTCCGCTTTGCTGAGACCCCCCAGAAGCCTAGCGGATGTGCCATCTGCTCCCATATGCTTCCATCCGCTGGGCTTCCGTTCCGCATCCGCTTTGCATCCACCCTGCGTCCTCCCGGCGTCCGTGTTATCCGCTCCAGTTATGCAAATTTTTGCCCCTTTTGAGAGCGGATAGCAACGGATGGAACATTTTGCTCGTCCGCTGTGTCCTTTTTGCATCCGTTGGGCAGTGTGACATGGGCTTAACTCCAAATCTCGACCAACAAATATTCTGTCCAACACATTGGAAAAAAAATCAATCACCAAATACAAGCTAGACGGATATGACCTCACTCTGTCAAGGACCTTGGAATACTCATATCAAATGACCTAAGTGTCAGACCTTACTGTAACATCATTGCCAAAAAGGCACTAAGAGTTGTAAATCTAATCTTATGAAGCTTCCCCTCCAGAAATATTGAGCTGCTAACTAGGGCATACAACACCTTCGCTAGACCAGTACTTGAATACAGCTCATCTGACTGGAATCCGCACTATATATTGGACATTAATACAATTGAGTGAGTCCAGAAATATTTCATGGGAAGAGTATTACATTTCTCTGCTCGCAACAGAATACCCTATATCACCAGGCTTGAAATTTTGGGCTTGGACAACCTTGAACTATGCCGCCTACAGTTGGACTTAAGAATAGTACATAAAATTATCTGCTACAATGTCCTACCAGTCAATGACTACCTCAGCTTCAACAACAACAATGCAAGAGCAGACAACAGATACAAACTCAATGTAAACAGCTCCAAACTTGACTGCAGAAAGTACGACTTCAGCAACAGAGTGGTCAATGCCTGGAATGCACTACTTGACTCTGTTGTTACATCCTCTAACCCCCACTCCTTTACCCTCAAACTAACTTCTATTGACCTCATCCCATTCCTAAGAGGTCTGTAAAGGGCATGCATAAGTGCACAATCATGCCTCCCATCCCTGTCCTATTGTCCCCATTTATTCATACCTATTTCCTGTATTCTTACTCATGTTTATACTTATACCTTGTAAGTGATTGACAAATAAATAAACAAACAAACAAACAAACACTCCTCAGCTCTCAATAGAATACCTTATGCCACCATGCTTGAAATTTTGGACCTAGACAACTTAGAAGTATGCTGCCTATGGTCTAACCCAAGCTTAATACACAAAATTGTCTGCTACAACATCCTACCTGTCAATAATTACTTCAGCTTTGACCACAATAACACACAGGCAAACAATATATACAAACTCAAAGTAAACTGCTTGAAACATAATTGCAGAAAATATGACTTCAGCAGCAGAGTGGTCAATACCTGGAACTCACTACCTGACTCTGTTGTTCCATCCTCAAACTCCCAAAACTTTAACCGTGTCTACTGTGGACCTCACTCCATTCCTAAGAGGTCTGTAAGGGGGCATGCATAAAGTGCACCTACATACTGTCCCTGTCCTATTGTTTCCATTTATTCATACTCATTTATTATGTAAATACTTATACCTTTTTATACTTATCTGTTTATATATTATGTTCATACTTATACTCATTTTCTCATACATGCTTGACAAACTAAACTAAATCAAAATACATTTATATCCAGGTAAATATAGTTCAGATTTTTGAATTTAAAAAATGCATGGTTGTGTCTCACCTATCTAATTTTTTAAACAAATAAAAAATGGATGAATCAAAACAATTCCAAATTAAATTTTGATAAGTTTTTTTTTCCTTCTTAGTTCTGAAAAAATGTTCAGAACTAGAGATTAGTTTAATAACATTGTATTTGTGACTTAGAATACATTATTCACTAAAAAACTAACTTTAGCTTCCTTGGATCAATGGTGGTGAGCTGCAGTGCCACAGTAGTTACAATGCAGTATTGCACATGGACTCACTGCCCACTCTCAGGAGTTCAATTCTGACTGGCTGAAGGTTGACTTAGCTTTCCATCCTTCCAAAGTTGGTAAAATGAGGACCAAGATTGTTGGGAATAATCTGCAAACCTTTTAGAGAGGGTTGTAAAAGCACTATGAAATGGTATACACAATAAGTCTAAATGCTACTGCTATTGTTATTGCTAAAAAGTTATGGATCACTTATACATTAGATCCAAAATGATTTACAATGTTTGCTAGCATTTTTTCAATTTTTCAGGGTGAAACTTTTTCATCTATATGGAACTGGACTGATGATTTTCTGCAGGCAAAAAATTGTTTTATCAGCTGTAGACCTTCCATATCAGAACTTGATGTGGAGAGACTTGCCTATAGAATCACCCAGAATTGGACATGACTAGATAATATCATTATCAACATATCAAAACTTAACCCAAAGTCACAGCATCCTCTTTTCTTCTCCCTGTCCCTTTTCTCTCAAGAATGCCAGCTTTAAGCACTAATCTTATTGTGTGAACTATTTGAAAATAAGAAAATTAACATATCATCCATCCATCCAAACGTACAACAATTAGACTGCCATTTCTGAATAAGTGGGTCAAGTTAAATTACAATAAGAGCCAATTAATCTAAGTTTACCTTTGTAGCTTAATGAAGAACAATAATGTTTTATTTCTATCTCTTTCCCCAGGATGGTGTATAGAACAGTAGCCATATTCAGATAAGAAAAGGAACAGTTTATCGATACAATAATTTTAACTCTTCCACAAACAAACCAACAAAAAAATCTATTAAGCAGGACATAGAGTAACTATGGAGCAGTTATAGAGTAAAAGGGCAGCCTTTTAAATTTGATAAACAAATACATTGACACTATATTGGCACAAATTCAGAAAATATGATCTTGAAAATATTTTTATCAATCAATATCTCTTGAGTTGACAATGGAATGGATAAGATGGGAGATACCTTTTTTTTTTTCCAAAAAGAGAGAGAGATTTTTTTTTAAGTGCCACCATTTAGGGGTCATATCCCTGATGTCATCCAAAAGCAAATGTTCTTTTGTATATTTTTCATTGGGTGTAGGATTTCATTGACAACCAATGCATTTCTTTAAGGTTCTAATTTGTATAATTCTATTTAGAAATTTTACTATTTCTGTCATGTTAATGAAAAATAAAAGCAAAACACTAAGGTGCTCTGAATCCTGTTTTTCTTTTTTCTTTTTAGTCTTTTGTATGCAACACTTTTATTTGCTTTAATATAGAAGATAAGAAAATAAAGATGATTCTTTTTATCATTTTAGATCTCCTTTGGAACTGGGATTTTAAAAAATGAATGAAACTATAAATTGCATTAACTTCAAGTCACCTTTATTGTTATTATTCTACTCACAGAAAAGGACGAGTGCCATATTAAGTATTTTAAATCAAAAGGGTGCCTTAGTTTTCCTTTGTTTCAAATTTAATTAATCTTGCTTTAATTATCTCTAAGGGAATTTCAATAGAAACTTTATAGAGTACATACAGTATGCATAGCCCAAAATAAACAAAAGGTTTCTGTCTCAGTGAACTATATTTCCTCCACCTTACTGAAACCTTTAAAATTACAGTAATACAGAGTAGTTGGTAGAGTTGGCAGCTATAGAAATTAAATAAACAAAAAAGCAAACTAGATATGTGACATCTCTTGAACCATCATGGTATTTAATATCTTTAACTTCAGGTACAATGCCAATTAAGGAGAATATTTGTAGCTCAGGGCTGAACTGTGGAGTCTTTGATTCTTTCTGAGTTTGTTTTCTTACGGACATTTCATTACCAAACGAGATAACACCATCAGTGCTTGTTAGGAATGGGGTTTGCTCCCAATTTATATTCTAGTAGCTTGATTAGTCAGTGTTGGTGGGTATGGTTTTAGAGATTCTGTGGTTGGGCAGTTTATTGTTAACTTATTTCACAGTCCCTTGAATATCCCAGTACTATTCCTTCACTTTATCCATCGCTCTCTCTCATCCTCTTACTCTTCAATGACAAAGATAGGGAGAAGTAGAATTGAAAGCTATTTGATATTTTAAAAATGCTGCAATTTTTCCCCATCTACAGTATATTTTTCTAGCAGTATTTGAACCCAGAACTTTTCCTCACAATTATTCCATGGGATTTTTAAATAGAAGCTTCCTAATTATACTGCTCTATTCACATTACTTTCCTTAATATGAATTTCTATTTAAATGTAATTCAATCCTGACCTGTTGTTTTAATACAATCTGCCCCCAAACCATTGATTTTTGGGGGGTGCATTTTACCTTAAGCCCCTGTCACACTGCACCAACGGATACAAAGAGGATGTAAAACGGACAAAAAAGCTTGCCATCCGTTGGTTAATGTGATGTATCCGTTCTGTACTCACTGCCTCCGTTTTGCTTCCTTTCTATCCGTCCAGCATCCGTTTATGGACGTTTCATCCGCTCAGAAAGTTTTGAGCTGCTCAAAACTTTTGTGTGGAAAATGTATCCAATTCGTCCATTTTACATCCGCTAGGCATTCACTAGGCATCTGTTCTGCATCCGTTCCGCATCCGCTATATCCGCTAGGCATCCGTTCCGCATCCGCGCAACTCGCATCCACTCGGACGCAGGGAGGAAGTGGAACGGACGTGGAACGGATGCAGAACGGATGCCTAGCGGATGCAGCACAGAAACAAAGCATTTAAAATGGAAAAAACGTTCGCAGAGGGGACCTATCTCGGATATTAAGGATGTCTAGAGGATGCCTAGAGGATGCCTAGAGGATGCCTAGAGGATGCAAAGGGACACCTATACTGCCTATAAAAAAGGGGAGCAACACATCTGGATCTCACTTTCAGAACAGCAGACCAGCTGTGCAGACCTCTGCAGCCTTTATCTGACTCTTCCTCTTCCACAGCATTCAGTCATGTCCACCGTGGATCGTAACAAAGTCCTTTTGGCAGCCACCATCCTTCTGCAACAGTGTGAAGCCATCTACAGGCTCTGTGAACTCTACTACGGAAAGAAAAAGAGGCGGCCAAGAAGCTTCTGGGTATGAAGATGGTTTGCCAGAAGAGCAGAGGATGGACTGTACAACAAGCTGATGGTGGAGCTCAGGAATGAAGACACTCGGGCATTCCAGAACTTCATGAGGATGTCTCCAGCCATGTTTGACCAAGTTGTGCAGCGGCTGACACCCAGGTTGACCAAGGCAAACACCAACTTCCGGCCCAGCCTGGAACCTGGGCTCAAGGTGGCACTCACTCTGCACCACCTGGCCTCAGGGACCACCTACAGGAGCATGCAGTACAGCTGGAGGGTGCCACACAACACCATCAGCATTGTGGTCAGAGAAGTGGTGCAGACCATCATCGAAGAATACAAGGAGGAGCTCCTCCAGTGCCCCTCAACTGAAGAAGGATGGAAGAAAGTTGCAGAGCAGTGGTATCAGAGGTGGAACTTCCCACACACCGTTGGAGCCATCGATGGCAAGCACGTGCCCTGCAAAGCACCAGCCAACTCAGGCTTCTTCAGCATCATCCTCTTCGCCATGGTCAATGCTGACTACAAGTTCATGTACATCGATGCTTCAGGCAACGGCTCATCTTCAGATGCCCAGGTATGCAATGCAAGTGACCTCAAGGGTAGGCTGGAATGCAACCTCATCGTGGGCTTCCCAGATCCAGAACCCCCGCCCAACGACATGCAAGATGTGCCCTACTTCATCGTGGGGGATGACGCCTTCTCCCTTACAACCTACCTCATGAAGCCCTACACCTCCAAATACCTCACCCGTGAAGAGAGGATCTTCAACTACAGGCTGTCCAGGGCAAGGCAGGTGGTGGAGAATGCCTTTGGCATCCTGGCCAATGGATTCCAGGTACTTCTCACCAACATGCAGCATCGCCCAGAGACTGTGAGGATGATCATGGAAGCTTGCTGCATCCCACACAATCTCATGTGCCCCCGCTACCCAGTCTTGCAGAACAGGCTCGTGGACCTCCAGCAAGGCAATGGGGACATGGAGCCTGGGGAATGGAGGCAAGGGCAAAACCTGATAGACACTCAGGATGTGTAAGGCCCCAACAGAGCCTCACGTGAAGGGAAGAAGCAGCGCAACCTCCTGAAACACTGGTGCAACTCCCCAGCTGGAGCAGTGGAGTGGCAAGACAGGATGATCGATGCTTAATGGATGCTTCCTTGAGCCTGTCTCATCACACGGATGAGATTGGGCCATGTATGTTGGGTGGCCCTACAATGATCAGGGCATTTAACAAAGAGTTGTGTTTGTGTTGACATGTGTGGATGATTATTACATTATTATTGATAATGAAGGGCCATAGGTGTGGCACCTTGGAGGGTGGACCATCCAGTCCCACTATGCTTGCTTGGGTTTATCTATCCCACAGCTATTACCCATACCAAAGGTATCCGTGCCCATCCCACTGCTATCCTTACCCATCCCAAAGGTATCCCTTCCCATCCCACTGCTATCTTAACCCATCCCACAAGCATGCAAAGCCTTAAACCATTTCAAAAAGTTTACACCAAGACTTTATTAAAAAAAAGAAATGAAGCAAGTGTATGAATCAAAAATAGACTTTATTAACAAGAAGTTATGAAACAAAAATGAGTCTCTGGCACTCTTCTTGGTCGCTCAGTCTCAGGGGTGAAGGGTCCAGGTGCTCTGGAGGTGGCTGGCGCTGGAATGCTTGTCATCAGCTCCTCCAGAAGCAGAAGCAGCAGAAGCCCCAGCCCCAGAAGAGCGAGCCCATGCTGCAGAAGCCCCAGCAGAACCAGAGTGAGGGCCAGGGGGCAGGATGGTAGCCATGTCCCTCTTGCAAGGGATGGCAGAAAATGGCTGAGGTTTGCTGTGCCTCCGCATGGTTGTGGGGTTGCTGGCTGGCAGGGAGGCTGGCAGGAACCAAGGCTGGCAGGAAGGCTGGCAGGGAGGCAGGCACCAAGGCTGGCAGGAAGGCAGACAGGCAGGCAGGCACCAAGGCTGCAGGCAGGCAGGCACCAAGGCTGGCAGGAAGGCTGTCAGCAAGGCTGGCAGGAAGGCTGTTAGGGAGGCAGGCACCAAGGCTGGCAGGAAGGCTGGCAGGCAGGCAGGCACCAAGGCTGGCAGGCAGGCATAAACCAAGGCTGGCAGGCAGACAGACACCAAGGCTGGCAGGCAGACTGGCTGTCAGCAAGGCTGGCAGGCAGGCAGACAGCAAGGCTGGCAGCAAGACTGGCAGCAAGGCTTGCAGGCCGACATGCAGGCAGGGCAGGCAAGGCAGTCAATCCGTCTGGCAGCAGGTCTTTCCTCTGAATGGCGACCTGCTTCCGAGCTGCTTCCATTATATCCGCGGGGCTGATGCAATGCATCCTCCCCGCATGCGCAATTAACGCTCGGCATAATGCTCGGCTAACCCGCTGTGCATCCGCTGTGCATCCGCTTCATCCATTCGGCCTCCGTTCTGCATCCACTGTATCCGTTCCGTGTCTGCTTTGCTGAGGTCCCCCGGAAGCCTAGCGGATGTGCCATCTGCTCCCATCTGCTTCCATCCGCTAGGCTTCCACTCTGCATCCTTTTTCCATCCCCTCTGCGTCCTCCCCCCGTCCATTTCTTTCCATGTTATCCGCTCCGGTTATGCAAATTTTTGCCCCTTCTGAGAGCGGATAACAATGGATGGAACATTTTTCTCATCCGTTGTTAACGTTTTGCATCCATTGGGCAGTGTGTCAGGGCGTTTAACATGTGCTAATTTTCTTACCTTTTTGTATTTGCTTATGACAAATTACAGAAGACTCTATTTCTCCATTATATACTATGCCAGAATCCATTTTCGTTGAATCTGTCTCCATGTAATGGAGAGTGAAAGAAATACATCAGAACTTTTCTTTTTTTACATTAAATCCATCTCCATCTGTAGGGTACCTGGTCGAAAATCTGTTCCTTAGCTATCATTGTGAATGCTATGCTGTCTCTAAATGCACCTCTCAATCTGAGAAGCCTGGAAATTACTTTACTGAAGTACTATTTAAAATTCTGCTAATAAGAATGTTCTGATCTTTTAACATCTACAGAAACCTCACTTTAAAGACCTTTAATATATGACTAAAGTTAAGCACATCACAATATTCTTTAATGAATAGGAATGGATTTCTCAGTTGAGATTTAGAAAGAGTAAAAAGCAAAGAGAGCCCTCTAGCCCTTCTAAGAATTTTCATTAATCGCAGAAATTCAAAAGGCTCCCCCACTCTTTTTTTGTTTTTTGCTCAGGAGCAATAACCTTGACGCTGGAGAAAATATGACCTGCAAAGTATCAATTTTCTCCAAGGATCTATTAATATTTTTAAAGAGATGTTAATCATTCCATCCCTCTCCCCATTGCTTCTGAAATACCAGTCAGTTGGCAAGATTTCTGATTTGAAAACAAACTAGAGTAAGATATAGGCCAGACTACTCATTAATAAAACTAAAATGCATAATTCAATATTTTCTTTAAAACGGGATAGAAAATGCTGAGCTACCTAGCAATTAATTTGTTTCAATTAAATGTGGTGCTATTATCACAAGCAGTAGAGAAAGCCATTAGATGGTAGCAATCATGTTCTTGGCAAAGAGGATGCCAACTAATGCTACTTTGCCTGCAATGTTGAAATGCTTCTTTATGTATTTGATATCCATGTACCGCCTTTTAAATCCATTATTGCACTGAAGATCCCATATTCTGGTTCATAAAAGGAAATCTCACACCTTGAAAAAGGATAGGTTTATCACCTGTTATCTATAATGGGTAAATGGAAGCATCATTCATTGCAAATACAGTATGTAACTAAATATATTGAAGGGGGGACAGAAAGAGAAAGAGACAGAAAGAGAAAAAAAGGTGTTAAGGCTTGTCACAGTACGAAACTAGTGTGGGCAGAAGAATTATCCTTAATATTATTTAATATTGTTAGAGCAATTATACCTATTAACTTACCAGTTCTCAGTCAGCCTAATGGAATTTCAAATTAATAATTAAAAAGTTGAATCATTTCAAAAGGACAAAAAGAACTTCAAGAGAATTCTCAGTGGCAAAGTCTGGCATTCTTCCATTCATGTAGTTCACTTTCAACTAATTGTGTTAAATTATTCCAGTGTTAAGTAATATTTCCTATTACTTAATACTGATACTTAAAAGCAGTAATTATACAATTATATAATAGATTATGCATATAAATTATACATATAATTACATATATGTAATTATATATGTACATATAGAAATCATACATATTGATGGTAATTATAGTATTATAGTAATCATTGCCCAGAAGATCATTGGTTGCCCTCTCCCCTCTTTGGAAGAGCTTTATAGCTCCTGCTGCCTTAAGAAAGTTCAAAACATTCTCAAAGATCCATCTCATCCTGGGCTCCCTTTTTTTGAACTATTACCATCCGGCAGATGATACAGGATAATAATAAAAACAAGGACAAATAGGCTGAAAAACAGCTTGTATCCCACGGCAGTAGCTCTTCTGAATTCTACTGTATAGTGCAGTGTTGGTGCAATGTTGGGGGGTTTTGGTTCAATGTGTGGAGTGTGAAGGATGTGTATTTGCATTTATTTTCATGGTCATGAAAGATGGGCACTGAAGATGGTGTTTGATTTTGTTGTATGAGGTGCAATGACAATAAACTAAACTAAACTAAACTAAACTAAACTAAACTAAACTAAACTA
>BLBF01000065.1:11222568-11307463 GCA_015471245.1 Laticauda colubrina | reverse complement strand
GTGTGTGTGTGTGTATTCAGATATTATATTCTTAGAACTGAGACTTCTGCAGTACAAACTAGGGTTGTGATGTATGGTTTGAAGAAAAATTCAGGAAATTCATCTTAGTCCTGGCTAATTACTAGACTAATTAGTCTGACTAATTACTTAGTCCTGACTAATTACTACACATCTCATTACTAGATGTGGTCAACAGAAGTTGAGAGTTGAGGGTATTTTAGTTTGGATTTCTGTTCTCAGCTGGATTGGTGGCTACTGCTAACTTCTGTAAAGAGCAGGCACTTGGTCAGATGGGAATGGGCTGCTTCTTCTATTTGAGGAATGTCTGCAGGAGTGTCCTAGCCACTGATATGAAGTTTGAGAAGGGAGGTGACTTCTCTATATAATTAGTCACTCTGCCACATGCCTTTTCTCCTTTGGAGCATCATTCTGTCCATCTGGAGGCAAAATAGATTTGGTACTGATGCAGTGGTAGAAAACACTGTTCAACAGTAACAGTATCATTGTGGCCTATTGTTGGCCTCTGAGAGCAATTCAAATTCAGCTCACTTTATACATTCCTATGAGTCACAGTGTGATTGATAAAGTAGGCATTCTGAATGCTCACAAGGCTACCATCCTGACTATTCTGAAGCACCATGATATGTAAGAGTTATTGACTCATTCTACTTGTATTGTTCTGGGAATAATTCTTCGAATCTCAGAGTCATTGGATGCTAAACCAGGAGGCTGATGCTTTCGGCAAGTTGGGGGCATTCACAGCTCAACTTAACTGATGGTGAGAAACATTTAGTAAAACTGGAACATCAAATCAGATTGGGATCAACAAAATGGAGAGCCCTCTCTTGGGCACGTGAGGCATCACCCCAGCACCACTCTGCCATGCATGCGTGCGCATGCCTCCCACCAGCCAGATGATCTTTGGGTCTCTGCCACACATGGGTGGGGGCAGAGCACATGCACAGGGGACATGCCCAAATGCATGGGACAGGGTGCATATGCATGGGGATGCATGCGTATTGCATTTTGGGGATACTTGAAGCTTTAATTTAAAAAAGATTAATCTATATTGTTCTTGGTTTCAGTTTCTTTAGTCTAATAGTTAAAATAGCTGACCTTTTGCCAAGCAGCTTAGCTTGATGTCTTCTTTATGAAATTGATGATAATAATTTTGGATACCAAAGATGAAAAAGCTCAGCTGAAAAATGGTATCCTCTTGTTTCCCAATAATAGCGATAAAAACAAGGAAACTTTCTACGTGTCCTAGAAATTGAAACAAACAAAAACCATTCAGTAGGACTTATTGAATTCAAATAATGTGTGTATATATGTATGTTTGTATACACAATCACACACACACAGAAACACACAAACACAGATACACTATATGTGTGCATAGCCATACTTCACATTCAAGTTCTATGCTTTATACTGTAAAAAAGTATATTGTTTACTGAAAAAAAAGATTAGTATTTTTCAAGAAACTCTTAGGGAAATATATTTGACTGAAAAATGATGAGAATTATGTAATTGCCTTCATGTTCTTTTTTAAAGAGCCTCTCTCTATTCATTTCATTTGGCTACTTAAGTATATACTGAAACTGATGCAAAAGGTACTTCTGATTTGCATATCTTGTGTCATGAAATGGCATCAAGGGGTTTTTAGTAAGATAGTAGCTCTCTTTCCATCTCATCACTATTGAAATACAAGGTTTTTTGAGTGTAAGCAGGCTGATATGCAACTATGATCTTATAAACAACGATCTCTCATCCCTTGATTGGCAATCTCGATTGGCAATACTGTTGAAGACCATTACAACATATTTTTACTTGAAGTCAAAAAAGTCATCAAAATATATGTACCAATAACAACTCCCAAAACAAAAAAACAACAACCAGATTACCCATAACAATAAGGAAACTTCAATCCAAAAAGAGATCACTCTGGTAGAAAAACAAATCTGGTCACGTTGCCAACTTCAAAAGCCGATACAGAAATTTATGCAACCAAATAAAGACTGAATGCATCAATTGTCACATTTAACAAGAGGAAAACCTTCTCTCACCAATTCCATCCACACTTTCTACAATTTTGTGAACAACAAACTGAAAGACTCAAGGTCCATCCTACCCCTGATAGGACCTAATGGTAAAGACTGCAACAATGACACCATTGAAGCCAGCATCTTTGGCTTTCTTTGGCTCAGTATTCTTTAGCTCAGTATTTGTAAACAGCAATGGAACATGCCCAGTATTTCCTAGACAAACCAAAGAAAATTGCAATGATCTAATACATATCGATTTTACAGAAGACAATGTTGAAAAAGCACTATGCAATCTAAAACCATCTCTATCTATTGGTCTGGACAGAATATGTGCCTGCTTCTTAAAAAAGCTATCCACTGCCATAGCAGAATTTCTAAGCATAATCTTTGAAAAATCTTTCAGGACCAGCTCCTTGCCTAACCTATGGTCACAAGCCATCATCATCCCCATCTTCAAAAAGGGAGACCCCAGCCTAATTGAAAATTATAGACCAATCTCTTTATGCTGCATCACCTGTAAAGTCATGGAATCAATTTTTAACCAATCCATCATCCTCCACTTAGAAACAAACAAGCTACTCTCTGATAAACAATTTCATTACAGGAAAAAACTATCATGCAATCTGCAACTCTTACACTGCCAAAAACATATGGACTACACAACTCGATCAGGGCAAAGCAATAGACAAAATCTACATAGACTTCTGTGAAGCCTTTGATTCAGTGATACATGACAAACTACTCCTAAAACTAAAACCTTACGGTATCTCTGGACACCTACATAACTAGAGAGAAGCATTTCTGTCAAACAGACAACAGATGGTCAAAATTGGGAGTGTCCTATCAAATTCTGTACCTGTCAACAGTGGTGTCCCCCCAAGGCAGTTCTAGGACCAGCTCTCTTCATACTCCACATAAATGACCTCTGTGATCATATTAAGAGCAACCGCATTCTCTTCGCTGATGTTGTAAAGCTGTTCAATACCACAGACAATACTGCTACCTGTCAGCCTTCAAGATCTTCTATTATTGCTTTGCATCTTTCGACTGCCATAAGTAATGGGGGGAGGAAAGGAAAGTCTGGGGAGTGAGCTGGAGGTGTTAAATTCTTCTGTTGTGTAAATGGGGAGGGGGAAGCATACAATAGAGTTAGGTTTCTATTTCTTGCTTAGCTTTCTTTTTTCTGTGCAACTGCAACCCGTTATCAAAATATGCCAAGGTCAATGGACAGAGGCCTCATCATCACCTGAAGATGCCCACCTGATCATATTCACAACTTCTAATTGGAAGTGTCATCTGAACTATTGGGGGTGGGAACACTTCCATCACTTTGTATATGTGAATTGCGCGCCTAATTTCTCAGATTCAGAATTCTTTGGTTGCCACCACTTCACTTTCAGTAAAAGATGTCTTTTCTGTAAACTAAAGAGTCTAAGTATTTCTTTCCTGGATTTTGAATGGAGCTCCGCCTGACATTATTCTGAATCTCCCACCAGCCCACTTGGAGAGAATACCCAATTTTCTTCTGAGGGGGCCTGGACATCATGTCATCTTCAAATAGTGACCAAGAGGATCCGGGAGCCATTGGAGGGCAAGATTCTGTGCTAGTGCAGGAGGCCCAATCGCTAGCAGAGCTCAGTTTGCAAGAGGATCCAGTGGTGAAGCCCAGATGGTCGGTGGGAGTTGGTTGGAAAGATCCAGAGGAGGACGCCCCCCCCCCGGGGTCACAACTACCTGCCGGCGTGGAAAAGAGGAGCCTTGGCAAGAGAAGGAAAAGAGGGAACTCTTGCTGGATCAAGCCAGGAGACTCCTCAATGAAGCCTTTGAACAACCTCAAGCTCCACAAAGGTATGAAGGGGGAGGGGAAGTAGCCCCAGCCAGAAGAAGCAGAGCAACTCCCTCTCCCATAAATCAACCCGATCCAGCAGCAGCCCTGGGGCCTTTAGTGGAAGGTGTGATTCCTAGAAGGCGTAGAGCTCCTAGACTGCCTCCGTTAGAAGTAAAATACGGGGGGGATCCCAAAACCTTGGGATTTTTCCTAGCTCAAGTTTGCAGCCATATGGAAGAATATGGGAAGGATTTTCCCTCAGAAGCAGCCAAAGTGAGGTGTGTTACCAGGGCTCTGGAGGGAATAGCGGCAGAGTGGATGGTGACCTTGCATAATGATAATGCTCCTCAGCTGCTGAATTATAACCTATTCATGGCTGCACTGTGGGCAAGGTTTGAGGACCCATTGGCAGAGCGCAAGGCCTGAATTAGGATGAAAGCCATAAAAGAGGGGCGGAGGTCTGTGGCTAACTACACCCAAGAATTTAGACAGTTAACCGGCCATTTCTGAGGCTGGCCCCAAGAAGCCCTGATAGAACTGTTTAAAGATGGTTTAAATGAAGATGTGTACCAGAGATGCACTGCTAGAAGAGACCCCAATGACTTGCAGAAGTGGTACTTGCTGGCAGAAGAAGTGGAGATTGATTTAATCCGAAGTAAACGGCAGGGAGGTTATGGGTGGAGCAAGTTTCCCCCCACCCATGTCCTCAAGAGGCTCCTAAACCTCAGAAGGGAGGAATGGTGGCAAAACCCAACCCCTCAGTCTTCTTTCGATGCGGGAAAGAAGGTCACCGGGCTGTGAACTGCAGAGTCAAGTTGGAGCCAAAGGGGGCACCAAAGGGAGGAAAGAAACCTGAAAAGTCCCCAACGAAGCCTCACAAAACAGCACTAAAGTCGAAAGAGACAGCAGAGGTCGCCCCTCCCGCAGGAGAGGAATCAGATGCCCCAGTGACCCCTGAGGAGGAGGATTCTGACTCAGAAGACGACTTCCTGGTAAGTCCAAGCGTGGGCCTTATGAACATTCTGGTGAAGTTGAGGGTACCCAATTCAGGGGTCGAAGGGGAAATGCTAGCCCTGTTAGATTCTGGGTGCACAAGGTGTATAATCAACACGGAAGTAGTGAAGAAAATGGGCCTAAAGCTAAAACCTTTGAAGATGCCCATGTCCTTTTGCCAACTAGATGGATCAGTGGCTGGAGGTTGCCCCGCCCGCTTTGTCACAGAACCTATAGAAATAATCATGGGAGAGCATGATGAGGCCCTGAATTTTATTGTGGTCCCTGGAATGGAGCAACCATTAATACTGGGATTGCCCTGGCTCTGGAAATGGAACCCCCAGGTTAACTGGAGAAAGGGGTTGTTGCACATACGCACAAAGCAGCGACCGAGAGGAGGGTCCAGATCTCAACCGAAGCCTGAGGACCTAATTGAAATAGCTTCCACAGGTACTGAGCCCGTGAAAGATGAGGAGAAAATTCCCAAAGAGTATTGTGATTTAAAAGAAGTGTTCAGTGAGAAGGCATCGGATGAGCTTCTGCCTCATCGGCCAACAGACTGTGCTATTGAGATTTTGCCTGGGGTGAAGCTCCCGAAACCAAAGTTGTACTCAATGACCCCATGGGAATTGGAAGAGCTAAGATTGTTTATGGATAAAAATCTGGAACGTGGTTTCATTCAACCTGCTAGACCCCAGCTAGCGGCCCCAGTGTTGTTCCAGGAAAAGAAAGATGGTTCCAAACGCTTGGTGGTGAATTACAGAAATTTGAACGCTATTTCTGTGGAAAACGTGTACCCCCTTCCTTTGATGAAGGACATGTTGGCCCATTTAGCGAAGGGAAAGATTTTCACGAAGTTGGATTTGAGAGAAGAATACTACTGAATTCAAATTAAGGAAGGGGATGAGTGGAAGACAGCTTTTAACTGCCCGATTGGTTGCTTCCAATTCAACGTTCTTCCTTTTGGTTTACAAGGGGGCCCAGCTGTATTCATGCAAATGATCAATCAAGTGTTACATGAACATTTATACAAGGGGGTTCTGGTTTATCTTGGTGATATCCTTATCTACATGGAAACTCTGGATGAACATGTGAAGTTCGTGCGGTTGGTTCTACAAAAACTGTGTGCCGCTAAATTGTATGCTAAATTGTTAAAGTGTGAATTCCACCAAGACAAAATATGCACCAGGAGGTGATAAGCCCAATTGTCTCAGCCAAACATCTAGCCACCCCAGTGATCACCAGAGCCCAAAGGAAGAACCAAGAAGTGGTTTTATCGAATGACCTAACCGAACCATTAAAAGAAGTTTTAAAACTGGACGAATGGTTCCTGGCTCATTCAAGTGACTATACAATTAGAGATGGCTTGGCTTGGGTGGGGGCCAAGTTGTGTGTGCCACAGGTGCTGAGGGGCCAAATACTACAACAGGCTCATGATTCTAAAGCAGCTGGCCACTTTGGATTTGTGAAGACCTTACATCTGGTTAAGCGGCAATTCTGGTGGCTTACTTTAAAGAAGGACATTGAAGCTTATGGAGCTAGCTGTCCAATTTGTGCTTCGGCAAAGAGACCTCCTGGTAAGCCAGTAGGATTGTTACAAAATGTAGCTAGACCAACAACTCCCTGGAAAGAAATCTCTATGGACTTTATAGTAGAATTACCCAAAAGTGGTGGAAACACGGTCATCTGGGTAGTGACTGATTTGTTTTCCAAACAAGTACATTGCATACCTTGTTCCAAGATTCCCTCTGCTAAGACATTGGCTAAACTGTTTATTTCACATATCTATAGGTTACATGGCGTTCCGGAACGCATAATCTCTGACAGAGGGGTCCAGTTTACCTCAAATTTTTGGAAAGAGTTCCTGAAGTTAATAGGCTCCGCCCAGGGGTTAAGCTCCGCCCACCACCCCCAAACTAATGGGGACTGTGAGAGGACTAATGCAGTGTTAGAACAATATCTTAGATGTTACATAAATTATCAACAAGATAACTGGTCCAAATTACTACCATTTGCCGAAGTGGCATATAACAACTCCGTACACAGTAGTACTGGATTTACTCCATTTAAAGTGGCTTCGGGACAAGATTTCGTTCCCATACCTGAACTTCCTCATGAAAATCCTAACATCCCTTCGTTGGATGAATGGATAACTCAACTCCAACTTAACTGGCCAGTGACACGCAAAGCATTAGATGAGGCCCATCAAGCTCATAAGAAATTTGCAGACAAGAAAAGATCCCCACAGAAAGAATATAAAGTGGGTGACAAGGTTTTCCTGTCCACCAGATACCTGCAGACCACTCAAAAGTCAAAGAAGCTTGGTCCTAAGTATGTTGGTTCTTTCACGATTGAACGGATTATAAATCCTGTAACAGTCCAGCTGAACTTACCCAAAAACTCTTCGACGAATTCATCCGGTATTCCATGTTAGTTTGCTAAAACCTGAACGTACTTCTGATCTAAGACCCATCCAAGCTGACCCTCCCATACCAATACTGATTGAAGGTGAACAGCATTTTGAAGTTAAAGGAATTCTGGACTCTCGCAAATGGAGGGGTCGACTCCAGTATCTTGTAGCCTAGAAACATTTCCCTTCTTCGCAAGCCGAATGGGTTAACGAAACCGACGTTAAAGCCCCTAAGTTGATCAAAGCATTTCGTTCCAAGTATCCTGATAAGCCTTAGGAGTGTATTGTTTTGTAATTGCTGAATGATTAATAATTGTCTTTATATTTTCTCCTCTCTCTCCTCTAGGACTGATGGTTTTCCTTTTTCTAGGAGGGCCGAATGTCAGCCTTCAAGATCTTCTATTATTGCTTTGTATCTTTCGACTGTCATAAGTAACGGGGGGAGGAAGGGAAAGTCTGGGAAGTGAGCTGGAGGTGTTAAATTCTTCTGTTGTGTAAATGGGGGGGGGGAAGCATACAATAGAGTTAAGTTTCTATTTCTTGCTTAGCTTTCTTTTCTCTGTGCAACTGCAACCCGTTATCAAAATATGCCAAGGTCAATGGACAGAGGCCTCATCATCACCTGAAGATGCCCACATGATCATATTCACAACTTCTAATTGGAAGTGTCATCTGAACTATTGGGGGTGGGAACATTTCCATCACTTTGTATATGTGAATTGCGCGCCTAATTTCTCAGATTCAGAATTCTTTGGTTGCTACCACTTCACTTTCAGTAAAAGATGTCTTTTCTCTAAACTAAAGAGTCTAAGTATTTCTTTCCTGGATTTTGAATGGAGCTCCGCCTGACACTACCCTTCAAAAAGATCTTGACTGTGTATCAGAATGGTCAAACAAATGGCAACTTCAAATCTCAACAAATAAATGCTCTGTCTTACATATTGGCAAAAAAATAAATAAATCAGAAAATAAAATACAAGCTGAATTGTCAAGATCTTGTTGATGAACCAAGCTCTGTAAAAGAGCTTGGAATACTCATCTGTAATGATCTAAGTGCTAGAGCTCACTGTAACTACATAGCCAAAAAGGCATTAAGAGTTGTTAACCTAATCCTACATAGCTTTTTCTCTGGTAATATCACACTACTAACTAGAGCATACAGAACATTTGCTAGACCAATACTTGAATACAGATCATCAGTCTGGAACCCGCATTAAGTATCTGATATTAGCAAAGTTGAGAAAGTCCAGAAATATTTCACAAGAAGAGTTCTCCACTGCTCTACTCATAGTAGAATACCTTATGCCACCAGACTTGAAATTCTAGACCTAGAAAACCTTGAATTACTCCGCCTTCGGTCTGATCTAAGTGTGGTATGTAAAATCAAACATTGCAATGACTTACCTGTCAATGAATACTTCAGCTTCAACCATTACAACAGAAGAGCACACAATAGATACAAACTGAATGTTAACTGCACCAAACTTGATTGCAGGAAATACGACTTCAGCAACAGAATGGTCAATGTCTGGAATACTCTACCTGACTCTGTAGTTTCTTCCCCAAACTCCAAAAATTTTAACCTTAGACTGTGTACTATTAACCTCACCCCTTTCCTAAGAGGTTTGTAGGGGACATGCATAAGCGCACCAATGTGCCTACTGTCCCTGTCCTATTGTTTCTTTTATTTTTCTTATATGTACCCATTTCATGTATTCATAACTATGTATATACTGATACCTATTATCTTGTAAGCAATTGACAAATCAAAATAAATAAATAAACAAACAAACAAACAAACAAATAAATAAATAAATAAAATATGATAGGAGATGGCACATAAACTGTTTGGGACCTCTTCTTTAAAAAATCAGACAGTTCTTGATAATCAGCTAAGTGTAAAGCTCATATCCTAACTAGTCAAGAAATCCTGCTATTCAAAGGATTCATAATATCTAAATCAGTTCATTTGGAAATTACATTAAAGCATCCAAATTTAATGATTAATGAAAATACACAGAAGGTCATTTCATGATTCTACGGCTGCTGGGATGATGTCCCTGTGGAATTTGCCAAACTTCTGTTTGGTATCTTGGATGGAAGTGGGATGCAAGTGTGAAGGAAAATGGGGAGAGATTCCGGAGACAAACAATGGATCCAAAAGCCCCTCTTGTTCCACAATGCTCTTCAAATGAGGAGAAAATAAATGTGAAGCCTGCAGCTTGTGTATTCAAATTGATCAAATTATATGTACCAACAATAACTCCCCCCCCCCAAAAAAAAAACACAGATTATCCACAACAATAAGGAAACTTCAAAACCAAAAAGAGATCACTCTGGAGGAAAACCAAATCTGGTCACGTTGCCAATTTTAAAAGCCGATACAGAAATTTATGCAACCAGATAAAGACTGAATGCACCAATTATCACATTTAACAAGAGGAAAACCTTCTATGCCCCAATTCCACCCACACTTTTTACAATTTTATAAACAACAAACTAAAAGACTCAAGGTCCATCCCACCCCTGATAAGACCTAATGGTAAAGACTGCAATGATGACACCATTAAAGTCAACATCTTTAACACATTCTTCAGCTCAGTATTTGAAAACAGCAATGGATCATGCCCAGTATTTCCTAGTCGAACCACAGACAACTACAATGATCTAATACATATTGATTTTACAGAAGACAATGTTGAAAAATCAGTATGCAATCTAAAACCATCTCTATCTATTGGACTGGATGGAATATGTGCCTACTTCTTAAAAAAGCTATCCATTGCCATAGCCGAACCTCTAAGCATAATCTTTGAAAAAATTTTCAGGACCAACTCCTTCCCTAACCTTTGGTCACAAGCCATGGTCATCCCATCTTCAAAAGGGGAGACCAATCTAGTTGAAAATTACAGACCAATCTCCTTATGCTTTGTCACCTGTAAAGTCATGGAATTAATTATTAACCAATCCATAATCCTCCACTTAGAGACAAACAACCTTCTCTCCAATAAACAATTTGGTTTCAGGAAGAAACTATCCTGTAATCTGCAACTCTTACACTGCAAAAACATATGGACTACACAACTAGATCAGGACAAGGCAATAGACGCAATCTTCATAGACTTCTGTAAAGCCTTTGATTCAGTGGTACCTGACAAAGTACTCCTAAAACTAAAATCTTATGGTATCTCTAGACAACTGCATAACTAGAGAGAAGCATTCCTGTCAAACAGACAGCAAATGGTCAAAATTGGGAGCGTCCTATCAAATTCTGTACCTGTCAACAGTGGTGTCCCCCAAGGCAGTGTTTTAGGACCAACTCTCTTGTACACAAGGTGAATGACCTCTGTGATCACATTAAGAGCAACTGCGTTCTCATAGCTGATGATGTAAAGCTGTTCAATACCACTGACAATACTACTACCCTTCAAAAAGATCTTGACTATGTATCAGAATGGTCAAACAAATGGCAACTTCAAATCTCAACAAATAAATGCTCTGTCTTACATATTGGCAAAAAAATAAATAAATTAGAAAATAAGGAGGAAGAACAAGTTAAAGAAACTATGATTGCATGGGGGAAGAATTTTGGATATGGAATTGATTTAGAGCAATGGCAAAAATTGTGGTCTCAAAATTATAAAATGACAATGTCAATAGCATATAAAGAAAACTTGTATAAGATGTTTTACAGGTGGCACCTTCCCCCGACAAGAATAGCAAGAATGTTCAAGAACAAATCTGAAAAATGTTGGAAATGTCATCAGATACCTGGCTCATACTATCATATGTGGTGGACTTGTGAGAATGCTAGAAAATATTGGACTAAAATTCACATGTGGTTGGAAAAAATGACAAAGAAACACATAGACTTGAAGCCAGAGATCTTTTTATTGGGAATTTTACCTGATATATATAATAAAGACTTGAAATATTTGATTGTAAATGTATTAACAGCGGCTAGGATTGTATTTGCTAAAAACTGGAAGAATGAGAAAATACCATTGCAGGAAGAAATTATTAAGAAAATATTGGAATGTGCTGAGATGAGTAGATTGACATTTGAAATTAGAGAACAAGAAGATAAACAATTTTATGCAATTTGGGGTTTTTTTTATCAATGGTTAGATGATAAAATACAATAATAGAGCATTAATATTATATATATGAAGAGTTTTTTAGGATTGATTTGTTATGATTATACGATAAATTATAGAATAAACTGTTTGAAGTATTGTTATCTCGCAAAGCATGAATGATTAAAAGTATAGTCAGAAAAAGATTTTTTTATTTTTATTTTTTTTTAGTAATATTAGAATATGGATTGACAATATGAGTGGTTATGCAATATAATTGTAATTGACACTATAAAATGAATGCACAAAACTGATGAACCAACCGATACACCGGAAGTATATATGAGAGTAGATGTTTTTAATGTTTTGTATGTTTGTCTGTTTGTAGAAAATTAATAAAAACTTTATAAAAAAAAAAAAAAGAAAATAAAATACAAGCTGAATTGTCAAGATCTTGTTGATGATCCAAGCTCTGTAAAAGAGCTTGGAATTCTCATCTCTAATGATCGAAATGCTAGAGCTCACTGTAACTACATAGCCAAAAAGGCATTTAGAGTTGTTAACCTAATCCTACGTAGCTTTTTCTCTGGTAACATCACACTACTAACTAGAGCATACAAAACCTTTGCTAGACCAATACTCGAATACAGCTCATCAGTCTGGAACCGACATTACGTATCTGATATTAGCACAGTTGAGAAAGTCCAGAAATATTTCACAAGAAGAGTTCTTCACTGCTCTATTCATAGCAGAATACCTTATACCACCAGACTTGAAATTCTAGACCTAGAAAACCTTGAATTACGCCATCTTTGGTCTGATCTAGGTATGGTATATAAAATCAAACATTGCAATGACTTACCTGTCAATGAATACTTCAGCTTCAACCATAACAACACAAGAGCACACAATAGATACAAACTCAAGGTTAACTACACTAAACTTGATTGCAGGAAATACGACTTCAGCAACAGAGTGGTCAGTGTCTGGAATACTCTACTTGACTGTAGTTTCTTCCCCAAACCCCAAAAATTTTAACCTTAGACTGTGTACTGTTAACCTCACCCCTTTCCTAAGAGGTCTGTAGGGGGGCGTGCATATGTGCACCAATGTGCCTACTGTCCCTGTCCTATTGTTTCTTTTATTTTTCTTATATGTACCCATTTCATGTATTCATACCTATGTATATACTGATACCTATTATCTTGTAAGCAATTGACAAATCAAATAAATAAATAAATAAGTTTGATGCCGGCAAAAGAGCTGCCTTCTGTGTAAAGTGATGGGCTTCCCCCCCACACACACCATATTTATTCTTTCTTATATTGATTTCATCCTGCATCAGACAATGCATGTTTAGTGTAGCTTTGATATTCTAAAGGGAGAGCAGGAAAAGATTTGTGTCTTCTTTAAAAGATCTGTAGATGAACTCATGCCACATCTTCTGAGATAATCTTTAGAAGCTACAATCATGCTTTTCATCTAAAAGAAACATTTTCCTGAGAATATGCCTTTTCTCATGCTCAAAACAAGATTAATTGAAAGATCTGGCATCAAAGGCCTGTTTGCCTCCATAGGTGCCTACTCCACAACTGCAATTCTGATTATAGTACATGTTACAATTTCCCTCAGTACCCTTTTTGGGGGAATAACAGTGCTCTGGAAGCATTACCCAAAAT
The DNA here is from genome assembly GCA_015471245.1 of Laticauda colubrina. Lineage (NCBI taxonomy): Eukaryota > Metazoa > Chordata > Lepidosauria > Squamata > Elapidae > Laticauda > Laticauda colubrina. Next base: position 11,294,432 of record BLBF01000065.1, on the reverse strand, counting down.
TAAAATCACCCTCTGTGTTGGCAGGGCTCCAAGGCATGTATTAAAGAGAGTGAGAGAGTGCTCAGAATTAGATAAATTCTGCCCTAAATTCATGAGTTATTCCAATTAGTGCTCACGCACAAAGTTCTTGTTTTTCTTATGAGTAGCACCTGGGTACATGGTCAAGAGGTAATCTGATTGTCCATTGCGTCCCATATTTTCCAAGCTTCCAAGGTTAAAATAGATATATGTTGCTATGTCTGATAACCCTTTTAATGGACTGCCATTGACCAGAACTGAATGACAAGGTTTTAGAAATTGTTTATAGATAACAAATAAGATATGGAAAGAAGAGAACGTGATAAATTACTGCAATTGTTTACACTTGTTTTGATGATGCAGGAAGTAATTTCTTTATATACTTCTTTTCTTTGTCTTTACTATATTCTTAAGGCCCTGTCACACTGCCCAACGGATGAAAAATGCTTGTAAAAAGGATAAAACGGATGAGCAAAATGTTCCATCCATTGTTAACCGCTCTCAAAAGGGGCAAAAATTTGCATAACCGGAGCGGATAACACAGAAAGGAATGGACGTGGGGAGGACGCAGAGCGGATGGAAAGCGGATGCGGAACGGAAGCCCAGCGGATGGAAGCAGATGGGAGCGGATGCCACATCCGCTAGGCTTCCGGGGGACCTCAGCAAAGCGGACGCGGAATGGATACAGCGGATGCAGAGCAGACACGGAACGGATGAAGTGGATGCACAGCGGATGCACAGCGGATGAAGCGGAAGCACAGCGGAAGCCTAGCGGATGCATAGCGGAAGCCAAACGGATGTTGAACGTTAATTGCGCATGTGGGGGGGATGCATTGCATAAGCCCCGCTGATATAAAGGGAAGCAGCTCCCAAGCAGGTCACCATTCGGAGGAAAGATGTGCTGCCAGACGGATTGACTGCCTTGCCTGCCCTGCCTGCCCTGCCTGCCCTGCCTGCATGCCTGCCTGCAAGCCTTGCTGCAAGCCTTGCTGCCAGCCTGCCTCCAAGCCTGCCTCCCAGCCTGCCTCCCAGCCTCCTGGCCAGCCTCCCTGCCAGCCTCGCTCTCTGCCTGCCTTCCAGCCTTGCTGCCAGCCTGCCTTCCAGCCTCCCTGCCAGCCAGTCTGCCTGCCAGCCTTGGTGCCTGCCTGCCTGCTTTCCTGCCAGGCTTCCTGCCAGGCTTCCTGCCAGGCTTCCTGCCAGGCTTCCTGCCAGCCATGGGGCCTGCCAGCCTCCCTGCCAGCCAGCAACCCCACAACCATGGGGAAGAAGCGAAAGCCTCAGCAACCTGCTGCCATCCCTGGGAATAGGGACAGGGCCACCCTCCCGCCCCCTGTCCCTGACTCTGCTTCTTCTGGGGCTTCTGCTGCTCAGGCTCGCTCTTCTGGTGCTGGAGCTTCTGCTGAAATTTCTCCTGGCGGTGGTGCTTCTGCTGGTGCTTACTCTACTGAAGCTGCTCCTGGCGGTGGTGCTTCTGCTGGTGCTTACTCTGCTGAAGCTGCTCCTGGTTCTGTTGGTCCTGCTCGTGCTCTTGGACTTGCTTGTACTCTTTGTACTGCTCGTGCTCCTGGTCATGCTCGTCCTGCTCATCCTGCTCGTGCTCCTGGTCCTGCTCATGCTCCTGGCCTTGCTGGCGCTGCTGGTGCTTACTCTGCTGCTGCTGATCCTGGTCCTGCTGGTGCTGCTGGTGCTGCTGCTGATTCTGCTGGTGCTGCTGGTGCTGCTGATCCTGCTGCTGCTGCTGCTGATGATGATGATGATCCTGCTGCTGCTGCTGATGATGATCCTGCTGGTGATGATGATGATGATGATGATGACGATCCTGTTGGTGCTGCTGCTGGTGGTGATTTGGAGGAGCAGCCCCTACTACCTGGGAGCCCCTCTGATGAGGGCCCATCTGGTCCTGCCAAAGGGAGGAATAGGCGTATGTGACAATGGGAGAGGAGGCAATACTCCATTGAGGAGGAACATGAGGATGAGGTACTGGAGTGGCTGAGAAAGTGACTATCTGTGGTGGAAGGGACACCGGCTGTACAGGGACACCAAGCGGAAGCATGCTGCTTGGAGAGAGAAGGCGGAGAGTATGGGCTATACTTCAGAGGTGCTCCTCGGCTGGTGGAAGCACATGCACACCTGGTACGGGAAGCTGCACCTGAAGAAATCTGGCCAGGCCATGGTTAAGCTGACGGACAGAGAGACCTACGTCATGGCCAGGTGCAGCTTCCTGGAGGGTGAGATCCGCCACTGAGGAGCACCAGGAGCCCCTATCACGACCCTCCCTTTCCGGCAGCCTGCTGAGAGCCAGTCCTCTTCTGGCTGAGAGTCAGTCCCTGTCTCCAGGCAGGTTTCTGTGGAGCGTGCCACAGCGGAGAACCCGCGGACAAGTGTTGTAACTGTGGTGGAGCGTGTGGAGAACTCCCTGGTGTGGTGGGAGAAAGGAGACGATGCGTCCACCACAGCCGTACCCGCATCCACCCCCCCCAAGCTCCACCTCCACAGAAAGGCAGAGAGCCAGACAGCAGGAGGGGCATAGCCACACTGTCCTGCTGGAGATCAGGGACACCATCCAGACCAGCATAGATCTCCTCTCTCAGCTGGTCCACACCGACTCCTCATCCTCCAACCGCAAGCCCTTCCTCACCTATGTCAACCAGACCCTCAGCGACATGGCGGAACCCCAGTACCTGGTGGTGAAGGACTGGATCACTGAGCTGCTTCACAACCCTCCAGATCCAGAGGAACCTGCTCCCACCCAGTCCAGGTCTGCTCCTCCACCCCAGGTGATGTCCCTCCCATTCCAAGGCTTCCCACAGCCCCTCACCTACCAGGGCTACGGCTACCAGGAGGTCCAGCAGCACAGGCAGCAGCCCTTCCCAGTCCAGGCACAGAGTCATCGGGTGACACTGTTGCCACCGGTTCCACTGATGCCACCGATGCCACCCACGCCAATGATGCCACCGACGACAGCGATGCCACCCACACCACCGATGCCACCAATGCCAGTCCTCACCCAGCTGCAGACTAGACAGCCCCACTACACTGCTTCTTCCTCCACCCCACAGCCAAGCCCGGCCTCAGTACATCTGTCCTCGGTACTGGGGCTGACACCACATGGCATGGAGGAAGGAGCTCTCAACATCATGGGGCTGAGCCAGCTGTCCGAGAGCTTCCTCAACACACCGTCACCTGTTGTCCTCTCAGGGCCAGGCACCCCAATGGTGCTTCAGACCAGCACTCCAGCAGCAGCCACCTCCACAACACCTGGACCCTTCACCCCTGAGACTGGGCACACCTCTGAGTGACGAAGAGCAGTGCCAGAGACTGGCTGGCTGGCTACCTGTGGACTTTATTTGGACACTTGACTTGGGTCATTTTTATTTTACAGCTTGTTGTTCAATAAAGTCTATCTTTGATTCACAGACTTGCTTCATTTCTTTTTTTTAATAAAGTCCTGGTGGAAACTTTTATAAATGGTTTAAGCCTTTGCATGCTTGTGGGATGGGTTAAGATAGCAGTGGGGTGGGCAGGGATACCTGTGGAATGAGCAGGGATATATTTGGGATGGGTAATAGCTGTGGGATAGATAAACCTCCAGTGCAAGCATAGTGGGACTGTATGGTCCACCCTCCCAGGTGCCACCCCTATGGCCCTTCATTATCAATAATAATGTAATCATTGATCTCAACATGTCAACATAAACACAACTCTTTATTAAATGCCCTGTTCATTGTAGGCCCACCTACCATAGATGGCCCAATCTCATCCGTGTGATGAGACAGGCTGAAGGAAGCATCCATTAATCATCTATCATCCTGTCTTGCCACTCCATCGCTCCAGCTGGGGAGTTGCACCAGTGTTTCAGGAGGTTGCACTGCTTCTTCCCTTCACGTGAGGCTCTGTTGGGGCCTTGCACATCCACAGTGTCTATCAGGTTTTGCCCTTGCCTCCATTCCCCAGGCTCCATGTCCCCATAGCCTTGTTGGAGGTCCACGAGCCTGTTCTGCAAGACTGGGTAGCGGGTGCGCATGAGATTGTGCAGGATGCAGCAAGCTTACACGATGTTCCTCACGGTCTGTGGTCGATGCTGCATGGTGGTGAGAAGTACCTGGAACCTGTTGGCTTGGATGCCAAAGGCATTCGCCTTGGTCAACCTGGGTGTCAGCCACTGCACAACTTCATCAAACATGGCTGGAGGCATCCTCATGAAGTTCTGGAATGCACGAGTGTCTTCTTTCCTGAGCTCCACCATCAGCTTGTTGTACAGTCTGTACTCTGCTCTTCTCCCGATCCATCTTCGGACCCAGACGCTTCTTGGCTGCCTCTTTTTCTTCCTGTAGTAGAGTTCACAGAGCCTGTAGATGGCTTCACACTGTTGCAGAAGGATGGTGGCTGCCAAAAGGACTGTGTTACGATCCACGGTGGACATGACTGGATGCTGTGGAAGAGCAAGAGTCAGATGAAGGCTGCAGAGGTCTGCACAGCTGGGCTGCTGGTCTGAAAGTGAGATCCAGATGAGTTGCTCCCCCTTTTTATAGACAGTATAGGTTTTCCCCTAGGTGTCCCTTTGCATCCTCTAGGCATCCTCTGGACATCCTCTAGACATCCTTAACATCCGATATAGATCCTCTCTGCGAATGTTATTTCCATTTTAAATGCTTTGTTTCCATGCTGCATCCGCTAGGCATCCGTTCTGCATCCGTTCCCCGTCCGTTCTGCTTCCTCCCTGCGTCCGAGTAGATGCGAGTTGCGTGGATGCGCAGCGGATGCCTAGCGGATATAGCAGATGCGTAACGGATGCAGAACAGATGCCTAGCGGATGCCTAGCGGATGCCTAGCGGATGCAGAATGGACGCATTGGATACATTTTCCGCTCAAAAGTTTTGAGCAGCTCAAAACTTTCTGAGCGGATGAAACATCAATGGACGGATGCTGGACGGATAGAGAGGAAGCAAAACGGAGGCAGTGAGTACAGAACGGATACATCGCATTAACTAACGGATGGCAAGCTTTTTTGTCCCTTTTACATCCTCTTTCCATCCGTTGGTGCAGTGTGACAGGGGCTTTATATTCTCTTTGTTTGCTATTTTTCTTTGTTTTTTTTTATTTTCTGCACTTTCAATTTTTTGCTTTTGTTCTTTTTCTTGATTTGTATTGGTTTTTATCTTTCTAATTGTGATGTTTAATAAAATTGCTACATATGTAAAAAAGGAACACATCATTAACTGCCTCTTTCTCTTCAAAATCATGTTCTGTGAGTCATTCTATTAATAAGCACAATCCTATTAAGCAAACCATCTAATTATTAATCCATTAGCAAGCAGACTGAACACATTTCAGTGTCTTTTGAAAAGGCTCTATTCTTGACAAACAGATTTTGTGAAATTTTTCCCGCAGGCCACTCCACCCCATGTTTCTGAATTATAATTTCAAAGGTTGGTTTCCCAAATATAATGAGAAATTAATGACTTGCATGATCATACAATTCTTTAGCATTTCCTACTTGGTGATTAATTGTACTTCCTGCCTTTTGACAAATGATATAAAGTACTAGGTACTTTGTATCTTCAAAATGTTGTTCTTTCTTTTCTTTCTTTAAAATTACCTTAAACTGAACCTTGAGATGGTAATGTTGTTTTAATAGTTAAAGAGATATATGCACAAAATAATTATTACACAAATGTTTGTCAAGTTATAGTATTTTGTTATAAAATATTCCAACATGTCATGTTTTAATACAGAAATAGTCAACAAATGGCCAGTTGGCTATATTTGAATCTAAATACTTGGTGGTTTTTTAAAAACTTACTTCAGCTTTGAAGCTCATGCCAGCTAAGTTTTGGCAAATAATTGAAAGTAGAGATATTTTCAGAGATCATATTGCTGCTGAAGTCTATACAAACAGAATATATTATGAATAATTACATTAAAGGCAGCATGGGTTATGAAAAAAACCTATACAAAATTGTATTAGAATAAAATAATTATTGTAATATCCATGCTTTACAGTGAATTCTATTCTGGTGAAAAGGGAGGGGAAACCCCCATGAAAACATGAAATAGTAGTTTAGGTTCTCTACTTCTGATAGGACCTGAAGAGGAGCAAACTGCCACAAAGAAATACCTGGATAATAATCTTTCTGAATGATGGAAAATAGCATTATCATTCTAGTTTTTCAGCTTCTGAAGAAATGGGAACAATAGAAATAACTTCCCTGTGTTGATATTCTCATATTCTGCCGAAAGCTTTGCTGGCTTGGAAATAAGGCTTAATAACTATTGACTTAGGATACTTTGGTAAGAGACAGACAACAATTGCAAAGATGCACATTATCCAGGCATCTATTCCATAATTATTGGCAACTTGAGATGTATTCTGTCCCAGGAACCAAAAGAGAGCTCTCAAGAAAACAGTTCACAGCTAAAGATGTGAGAGGGATGTAGGAATCCTACTGGATGATCATTTAAACATGAGCCAGCAGGTGTGGCAGAAGCCAAATACACTAATGCAATCCTTGGTTGTATAAACAGAGGCACAGAATCAAAACCATATGAAGTATTAGTACTACTTTATAAAGCCTTAGCAAGATCACACCTGGAATACTGCATCCACTTTTGGTCACCACATTATAAAAAAGATGTTGAGACTTTGGAAAAAATGCAAAGAGCAACTAAGATGATTAAAAGCCTGGAGACTAAAACATATGAAAAACAATTGCAGGATTTGGGTTTGGCTAGTCTAGAGAAAAGAAGGATGGGAGGACATGATAGCAGCATTCCAGTATTTGAGAGGCTGCCACAAAGAAGAGAGGGTCAATTTATTTTCCAAAGGGCCAGAGGGCAGGACAAGAAACCATGGATGGAAACTAATCAAGGAGAGAAGCAACCCAGAACTATGGAGAAAATTCCTAACAGTCAGAACAGTTAATCAGTGGAACAGTTTGTCTTCAGAAGTATTTCATCACTGGAGGTTTTTAAGACAGACACTGTTCAAGTGGACAGACACTTGAATGAAATGGAATAGGGTCTCCTGCTTGAGCAGCAGATTGGACTAGACCTCCAAGGTGCCTTCCAGCTCAATAATGATCGAAAGATTTCCAAGTATAAGACTAGCTGAAATGAAGAAGGCCAGACAAATATCTTGGTCTCTAATACTGGCTTAAAAAGTTTTCAGCATCCAGTACATCCCAGGCTCAGCTGGTATTCAGCGTGATTCTGACTTCCAAGGAGATGGTTTCTTCAAAGGAATCTAATCCAACAGTTTGGCACTTATCCATTACTCAGTCTTCTGTTCTATCATTTGGCAGCTGAGGTCCAGTGGCTGCAGGTCAGAGATTGCAAATGCAGAATGTGAAGATGAGAGAGACTGGTTCAGTTCAGGTCCACTGGCCTGGGAACTAAAGTTCCTTGTTGTCATCCTCTGATTTCTCCATTTGTTCTCCTCAGGGAGAGCCCACTGAAATTTAAGAGGATGGAGAGGAGGAAGGAAAGCTTAAACATGTTAAGCAGAATATGGTTTTCTTTAGCCTTTACTGATTCAATTTCACATTGACATTCTGTTGGGGGCGGGGGGAAGAAGTATAAAATCAACAGACTATAACAGCACATTTATCCTCCAAGGAGAAAATAAAGTGAATATATGCATCTATTTTTTATTTCTTGAAAGCTCTCCTTTTTGACAAGGACATGGGAGAAAGTTATCCTACATCAACAACAATGAATATTAAGACTGAACTCCCATACATATTTACTGGGAATAAGCTCCATTAAACTTGGAGAATAGATCCCTGTTGTATCATAATTATTATAGTTGTTCATCCAATCAGCCAGATGTTTAAACTGGGTTGGGCATTTTTAACCCCTAGTCAGTCCTTCTCAAAGTCCTGGGATGAACAGATGTTGTTGACTGAAGGTGTTAAAGGTATCATTGCAGGAATTAAGCTGTTCTAAGTAAAGTTGCTGTTTGCAATTGACTTGGTGATGACTTTGCCAGTGCTGAAGATATTCAATGGTTTTCCAGTTGATTTGCGATTGCTATTAGGACTTTGCTTACTTTTGCCACAGTTGTTCATTGCCATTTTGAGTTTCTGCCTATAGTGTGAAATTTGAGTTTGTTTCTACTGACTTTCTGTTATTTGTGGCTTTATTACCCCAGTGCTTGCTTGATCTTACTTGTTTCTAGGTGGTATTTCTTGATCAAGTATTCTTTGATCTTTTTGTTCTTCTGCAATTTTTAATCCATCATTTCTAACTTGCCTGCATCACATCTTAGCATGGTGATTTATTTTCCAACCTGATCTTCAATTCTGGTGGTGTACTATTTGGCATTTCTTCTTCTTTGTTGACTTTGCATCCTGTTTTCTCACAAAGCTGCTCTGATCTAAAATATGAAAAATTCCACCAGAAGGCTTACAATTTTTTAAAAAATGACAAGATGCACAAGATGGAGTAAGAAAATGGAAAATTGGATTCAGGGCTTATCTAAGATTTAGACAAAATGTGGAGCCACATCCTAAATTTATAGAGGAAATGTCCTGCATTTTTTCTCAAAATCTGATGACAGAATTTGTTGTCAAATGTTATTTTAAAATAGAAGAGAGCTTTACTGAAGTTTTCAAAGGTAAATCTGTAATAAAATAAGTAAGTAATTTGGCACTTATTTGATTGAGAGAGTGCCCTGAATTTCATTAGTGCCCTGAATTTCACACTACAATGAATTGGTTAGCAGTTTGCAGCCTCCATGGCTCTTACACTTCCAAAAAGGAAGAAAGGAAGGAAGGTAGGAAGGAATCCAAAATTATTCTGAAAATGAATAATAGAATAACAGAGATGGAAGGCTCTTCTAGTCCAATCCCCTGCTCATGCAGGAAACCTTATACCATTTCAGACAAACAATTGTCCAGTCTCTTCTTTAAAAAGTTTAAAAATTATTTAAAAAACAACAATTGAAATTAAGAAACAGTAATATCTTCCATGAAGAATTGCCTGAACAAGTCCAAGTTAGATCTTTGCACAAATTTTCTTCCTAACCCAGAGAAGAAAGATAATCATACAGTGGCCTTATTTAAAATCTGTTCATTCATTCATTATTTCATTCATTTTTTAAAAAGGCAGAAACAAATTGCCACTGAAAATTGGTCTAAGAAAGATTCAAAATGTCAAAAATATGAAAATGAATTGTATTTTCTCTGCCGTGCCCCTAAAGAAATGTGGAAATATTCCCAGTTCAGCAACATTATTTTTTCAAATATCCTGTTCCATATAGAATGATTCTGTGACCTTAATTTCTAAGGTTTTTCTTTCACCAGTTTCTTATTTGGATGCTGAACTACAGGTGAAACTCAAAAAATTAGAATATTGTGCAAAAGTTCATTTATTTCAGTAATGAAACTTAAAAGGTGAACCTAATATATGAGATAGACTCATTACTTGCAAAGCAAGATAGTTCAAACTGTGATGTGGCATAATTGAGATGATTATGGCTTACAGCTTATGAAAACCCCAAATCCACAATCTCAGAAAATTAGAATTTTGTGAAAAGTTTCAATATTCTAGGCTCAAAGTGTCCCACTCTGATCAGCTAATTAAGCCATAACACCTGCAAAAGGTTCCTGAGCCTATAAATGGTCCCTCAGTCTGATTCAGTAGGAATCACAATCATGGGAAAGACTGTTAACCTGACAGTTGTGCAGAAAACCATCCTTGACACCCTCCATAAGGAGGGAAAGCCTCAAAAGGTATTTGCAAAAGAAGTTGGATGTTCCCAAAGTGCTGTATCAAAGCACATTAATAGAAGGTTATGTGGAAGGGAAAAGTGTGGAAGAAAAAGGTGCACAATCAGCAGGGGTGACTGCAGCCTGGAGAGGATTGACAGGAAAAGGCCATTCAAAAGTGTTGGGGACTTTCACAAGGAGTGGACAGAGGCTGGAGTCAGTGCATCAAGAGCCACCACACAGAGACAGATCTTGGACATGGGCTTCAAATGTCGTATTTCTCTTCTCAAGCTGCTCCTGAACAACAAACAATGTCAGAAGCGTCTTACCTGGGCTAAAGAAAAAGAGAAGTGGTCTGTTGCTCAGTGGTCCAAGGTCCTCTTTTCTGATGAGAGAAACCTTTGAATCTCATTTGGAAACCAAGGACCCAGAGACTGGAGGAAGAATGGAGAGGCACACACTGCAAGATGCTTGGAGTCCAGTGTGAAGTATCCACAGTCTGTATTGATTTGGGGAGCCATGTCATCTGCTGGCGGTGGTCCACTGTGCTTCATTAAGTCCAGGGTCAACACAGCTGTCTACCAGGAGATTTTGGAGCACTTCATGCTTCATCCTTCCGCAGACGAGCTTTCTGGGGATGCTGACTTCATTTTCCAGCAGGACTTGGCATCTGCCCACACTGCCAAAGCACCAAAAACTGGTTCAATGTCCATGGGATTACTGTGCTTGATTGGCCAGCAAACTCACCTGACCTGAACCTCATGGAGAATCTATAGGGCATTGCCAAGAAAAAAATGAGAGACATGAGACCGAACAATGCAGAAAAGCTGAAGGCCACTATTGAAGCATCCTGGTCTTCCATGGCTTCCATGCCATGCCTCATTGAGGCAGTAATTGCTGCAAAAGGGGCCCAAACCAAGTACTGAGTATATATGCATGCTTATACTTTTAAGAGGTCTGATATTGGTCTATGTACAATCCTTGTTTTATTGATTGTATGTAATATTCTAATTTTCTGAGATTGTGGATTTGGGGTTTTCATGAGCTGTAAGCCATAATCATCACAATTATGACAAATCATGACTTGAGCTATCTTGCTTTGCCCGTGATAAGTCTATTTCATGTATTAGTTTCGCCTTTCAAGTTGCATTACTGAAATAAATGAACTTTTGCACAATATTCTTATTTTTTGAGTTTCACCTGTAAATGAACTGATAAAAATGTTTTTTTGTTTTTTCTTCAATTAGTCAGTCTGTAATTGGCAGGAAATATGTTTGCAAGGGACAATCAGGAGAATAAAAGTAGGCACAAATTCTAATCCATCTGCAGGGAAACAAGAAAATTCTTAATATCACAAATCTATTACCATTCTTAGTTATAACATGAGTTGTTTGCTGGGAAGTTTCTTTCAGTGGAGGAATGCAGAAGTTAAGAAAATATTCCATAGCGATCAAGAGCTCTTTGCTATAATTGCTCAATAGAAAGCTTTTGTATTTTTTTTAAACATCTCTTCTGAATATATATTTTTCTGCAATGAACCATGGAATGGACCACTCCTGCTATGCTTCCTACAGAAATACAGATGTCCATTCAGAAAAATAGAATATGTTAGGGATAACATTGTTCACCCTAACTGGTTTAGGTGAAATAATAACTATGAATCATAGTTAGTGTATGTTAGAGTGTATACAGCTTTAACTGGGAAATAGCAATTAAAGGAGTGGTTAAGAAAACAATATAAAAGTAGCAAGACTACGGCTTGCTCTCACTCTCTCTGGCTTTGATGATCCCTGATTACTGCTTGGAATCAAGACTGCATTGCTCGAACGGGAGAGACAAAAAAGGACTGATTTGTAAGTGAACTGACATAGGATATTCTACATGGATTTTGCTAACTGAATATCCCTGAATGGACTGACTACATGGTAAATGACTATTGGACTGTTATTTGACTATGCTATTAACTTATAATAGAATAAACTATATTCTTGATAGCACAAGCGTATCTGTTATTTTTACTGTTTGTTAATAAACATACAAGCTTAGCTCACTCATTTATCTGTGTGCCTATCTGACTAACGCTGCACATTCTGTTTAGCTTGTCTACTTAACCCTGGTTGGGGAACCCAGGCTTAACAGAATGCTAGACAAAATAGATATTCACCTGGTTTGGAAAAGCTCTTTTGATATTCTGAAAAATTTATAAAGGGATATATCAGCCAGAAAATAAAAATGGAATGCTGGATTTGATGCAAAACTGAAAGTTAGGTTTAGAACTATCTTTCATCCAAGTATTATTTTTCTGTCTCTAAAATTCAAACAATTTACTCCAAAGAGGTCCCACGTGTGTTGTTAGAACAAGAATCAGTCCACAATAAGCATTTCTGAAGTATGTAGAAAGGCAATTGGACAATATCTGTTCTCTTCTTTAGCCAGCAGAGCTCATGATGTCTGTTTGAAATGTTCAATAGTTATTGATTTTTCATCACTAGAGAAATTTTGCAGAGGACACTATAAAATAAATTGTTGGAAAGGTTTTCTTTCCTGCAGTAAATCAGCTAAAGTTAGAACTGAGAGAAACCCTCAATTTAATAGATGTATGTAACAGAAAATAAATTCCATATAGCCTTAAAAAAAAACCCACAAAAAACCCAAAAACCACAAAAGTTCTGAAGATTTCACATAGCCTTCCCAAACATCATCAACTCCAACAAATTCAAAAGACAATTTGCTGTAGTAGTTAAGAGTTTAGCCTGGGAACGAAGCAACTGTGATTTCCAGTCCCACCTTAGGCATGAAAGCTGGTTGGGTGTCTTTAAGCAAGTCTGTCTCCCTCAGTACAGCTTAGCCCACAGATGCCTGTTATACAGAAAAGAGGAGGTAGGTCCATTAAGAATGTTAACTGCCTTTAATTATATATACAAAAGTTGGGATAATATCTAATAACAGTAATCCATGCCAACAATTTCATTTTTCCTAATTTTTCGATCGGTTAAAGAATAGGAACCATGTTGTAGACAATCAGAGAAAGTAGGAAAAAATTACTTTGATTTTCCTTCCTTCCTTCCTTCCTTCCTTCCTTCCTTCCTTCCTTCCTTCCTTCCTTCCTTCTTTCCTTCCTCCCTCCCTCCCTCCCTCCCTCCCTGCCTCCCTCCGTGGGAGTGGATGTATTAAGGTTGCAATAATTATGCTTTCCATAACACATTCTGGACCATGGGAATTATATCTGGTCTATGGCAAGCATATCACTGTGATATGCTCTAAACATTCCAATGTTTGAGATTCTGCCTCCCCCCCCCCCAATAAATACAAAGACCTGAAAATAGAAGTAGAATAATTGTGGCAAAGGAAAGAGAACCAGTAGTAATGGGTACCTAGGGTGCAATTCCAAAACATATGGAACATCGCATGAACACCATGGGCATTGACAAAATCACCCTTAATCAATTTCAAAAGGTAGTTTTACCTGGAACAGTTTACATCTTCCAATGACACCTCCAACATCATCAGACAACAACATCTGTCCATCCTGAGTGCTTGGGAAGGATTTGATCAGTGAATAAAAATGCCAGATCTAGTCTAAGCATCTGGCTGAGCGTGCAACCAAAATTAACAAGAAAAAAATCAGGCATTCACCATTGCTAAGTCTTTGATTTCTTTTCAGTACATTTGCCAGATACTAATAATATAATATTATTCATATTTCAAGCATCCAAAGTGCTGTTTAATTGATTGATAGTGATGTCTTCAAAATAAAATGCATTTTAATACTTGCTATAGCTGAAAGCTTTCCTGTACCAAGTCATGGATCTTAGATTTGAAATAAATGATGCCTGAGCCTTTTCAGGACTAACACTGAAGTTTGTGGTTGCAGGTAGAAAATGGTATCAAATGCTACATTTTTTAAATTAACAAATTTGGGTGGCTTTTTATTTAATGACTAGCCGATAATCTGGCATTGCCTGGGTTTTTATTTCTCCTAATCTTGTATTATTCAGGAAAATTTTGTAGTTGGGACTCACACTGTTGTACTGTCTCTTATGCAGCATTGCAATTCTTCTATTCCTCCACAGGAGGGAGCCCCCTTGTGGAGTACTGTGAAGCCGTTACAATTGCAAGTCCTCGGTGCTGTACAGTAGAAGCCATTTTAAGGTGCACCCCCCCAAGGGGTGTTAGGGGCATTTTACTCCCACAGTATTTGTTTCTAGAAGGTAAGTCATCTGTGTACCAAGTTTGGTTGAAATTGCTCTAGGTGTTCCAGAGTTATCCTGGAACATATACACACACATTTATTTTTATATAGATACATAGATTGTAGATCATAATAATAGTTGCATCAAGTACTTCGAGTGAATATTAGTGTGCCTGTATTTACATAATTCCAAGATTTGAACTTCAGCCACAACAGTTGTTTCTTAATAATAATAATAAATCTAACTTTTTCTGATCTTAAACATAAATGAGAGACCAACAAAGACCAACAATTGAAATGATACCTGAATTTTGCTATACCCAATGCTAGCAATGGACGCTTTATTCCACTGGGATAGAATTTATACATACAATTCTATAAAATGTGAAATAGAGAAATCATTTTTGAGATATTATTCTCTTACAACTCTTCAGGTGACTTAGCTCTTAATGGGAAATATGACCTTCTCCTTAGGCATTCAATGAAAAACAACAACTTCATGTTCTGTTGATTAAGTGAGATTTTGCTGCAGGTAAATATCTTGGTTCCACCTCCCCATTTAGCTATTTATACAGACAAAACATAGCTGTGAAACATCTCCCTTTTCATCTAAAGATGTGGCGGTTTTGGAAAAAAAGCACATGAAATAATTGTTTTTATAAATAAAGCACAAACTGGGAGGTCTGAGTTATAGATGATTGCATAATACAACTGGATACACAAGCAAATTTAAAATAGCTAACTTCTATTGTCTTGTTGCAAGCCACTGATCTAAAAAATGAAGCTAGTCATGATAAGAAATATCTTCTTCTTCTATCATCCAGCACTCTGATTCATGATTTGGTAGTCACATTAGAGGCTGTCATTGTTTGATCCAAAACTTAATATGAGGGATAAGCTGGTTGTCTTCAGTCTCCAGACATGAGTTCAAAAATGCTTGTGGCATGATAGAGGTCTGCTATAGTTTTCAAAGGAAGTATACTGAGGCATAATCTGGCACCAATGTATGTCTCTAACTCTTTCTTCAAAAATTCCTTTAAGCCCATGTTCCACTGCACCAACGGATGCAAAGAGGATGTAAAAAGTTAAAAAAAGCATGTCATCTGTTGGAAAACGTGATGCATCCGTTGTGTACTCACTGCATACGTGTTTCATATGCTCTATCTCTCCAACATCCGTCCACTGAGATTTCATCTGCCCAAGAAGTTTTGAGCTGCACAAAACTTTTTTAACGGATGAACTTTCCGCTGCATACGATGTACATCCGTGACATATATGGGCAACAAACGTTCTATGTCTGTTATCATCCATTAAACGTCTGCTGTATCCTTTCTGCATCCTATGGACATCCTCGCAACTCACATTAGCTGCAGCTGAAAACGGAAAGAGGGAGGAAACGAAAGGTACACGGAATATCCACACAGCGTTAGTAGCACGGAAATAGAAAGGATGTAAGCAGATGCATCTCATATATAAAGGATTAAAATGGACAAAACATTTGTATCTGGGATGCATCTTGTATATTTAGGATGTCTGGAGTATGTCTAGGGTATGTAGAAGGACACCTAGCGGAAAACCGATATTTCCTATAATATTTTGATATTTCGACCATCAACAAGGGAATGGGGACATGGAGCTTGGTGAATGGAGGCAAGGATGAAACCTGATAGACACTGTGGGTGTACAAGGCCCCAACAGAGTTTCATGTGAAGGGAAGAAGCAGCGCAACCTACTGAGACACTGGTGCAGCTCCCCAGCTGGAGCAGTGGAGTGGCAAGACAGGAAGATAGATGATTAATGGATGCTTCCTTGAAGCTGTCGCATAACACTGATGAGATTGTGCCATGTATGTTGAGTGGCCCTACAATGAATAGGGCATTAATAAAGAGCTTTGTTTATTTTGAAATGTGTTGATCAATGAATAAATTGTTATTGATACAAAAGGTCCATATGTGTGGCACCTGGGAGGGTGGACCATACAGTCCCACTATGCTTGCACTGGAGGTTTATCTATCCCAACAACTATCCTTATCTATCCCACAACTATCCTTATGTATCCCACAAGAATGCAAAGTCTTAACCATTTTTTTCAAAGTTTTCACTTTTATTAAGTAAAAAAAATGAACCAAGTGTGTTAAGCAAAGATAACCTTTATTAATAACTGTCTTAAGTAAACTGTATGACTTCATTAAAAAAGCAAAATGAACCAAGTAAAGTGTCTTAAGCAAAGATAAAGTGAATAAGTAACAACTCAGTCTCTGGCACAATTCTCAGTCACTCTGAGTCATGTCCATGGTCTCAGCTGTTAAGCGGCCAGGGACTGTGGAGGTGGCTGTGGCTTGAGTGCTGGTCTGAGGTGCCATTGGGGTGCTTGTCCCCGAGAGGACAACAGGGGATGGTGTGTTCAGGAAGCTCTCAGAGAGCTGACACAGTCCCGTGAGATTGAGAGGCTCTTCATCAAGTACCTGAGATGTGAGGCACAAGACTGATGACAGATTGTCCATTGACGGGCTTGGCTGTGGGGTGGAGGAAGGAGGAGTGTAGTGGGGCTGTCTGGTCTGCAGCTGGGCGAGGTATGGCATCTGTGGCATCTTTCCTGGACTAGAAAGGTCTGTTTGTGCTGTGGGAAGTCCTGGTCGTCATAGCCTTGGTAGGTGAGGGGCTGTTGAAAGCTGTGGAAGGGCTGTAACATCACCTGGGGTGGAGGAACAGACCTGGACTGGGTAGGAGCAGGTTCAGCTGGGCCTTGAGGGTTGTGCAAAAGTGCTCCGATCTTTTCCTTCATCACCTGGTCCTGAGCCTTGGGCATATCCCTCAAGGTGTGGCTCACATAGGTGATGAAAGTGTGGCGGCTGGAGGATCCTCTGTCCAAGTGGACCAGCTGAGAGAGCAGTTCTGTGCTGGTCTTCATTGTGTCCTTGATCTCCAACAGGACATTGTGGTTCTGGCCCCCCACTCTGCCTCTCTGCCTGCATCCTGTGGAGCTGGGGGTGGGGGTGCATTGGTTTCTGGTGGTTGCCGCTTCTTCCTCCATTTGTGACAGCAGGACGTCATCCTCCAAGTCCTCCGGTATGGGGAGTGCAGCTGTCGGGGGAGGGGTCTCTGCCATGGGGCTCTCCGAAGACACCTGCCTGGACAGTGTACCTGGCTCCTGGCTGGAAGAGGACTGGCTGTCTGTGGGCTGTCTGAGGGAGAGAGGTGTCTTCCTCGGTGATGAACTTCACCTTCCAGGAAGCTGCACTTGGCCATGACGTACATCTCCCAGTCAGTGAGCTTGACAGCGGCCTGGCTAGATTTCTTGAGGTGCAGCTTGCCATACCAGGTGTGCATGTGCTTCCACCATCCCAGGTGTACATCTGCAGTATAGCCCAGGCTCTCTGTCTTGTCTCTCCCAGCTGCCTGTTTCTTCTTGGTGTTGCGATAGAGTCTGTGGCGCTTTCTCCAGAGGTACTCATTCTCCCTCAGCCATTCTAGCACCTCCTCCTCATGTTCCTCGGAAACGGTGTACTGTTTCCTCTCTCCCTTCTCCTTCCCTTGCCTCTTCCTCCCTCTGGCAGAGCCTTCAGCAGGGCCTTCAGGGGCTTGAGCAGCAGGGCCTTCAGCAACAGGGCTTTGAGAGCCTTGGGGCTGGTCCACTACAGCATCAGCATCAGCAGTACCAGTAGCAGCAGCACCAGCAGCACCAGCAGCACCAGCAGCACCACCAGCAGCACCAGAAGCACCAGCAGCACCAGCAGCACCAGCAGCACCAGAAGCACCAGCACCAGCACCAGCAAAAGCAGCAGCAACAGCAGCAGCACCAGCAGCACCAGCAGCAGGAGAAGCACTAGCAGCAGCAACACCAGCAGCATCATCAGCAGCAACAGCAGGAGAAGCACCAGCAGCTTCAGGGTCAGTGCCAGGGGGTGGGATGGTCATTCTGTCCTTCTTGCCAGGGCTGGCATGAGAAGACATCAGCTTTCTCTTCTTCCCTGACTGACGAACCATGGTGTTCTTTGAAGATGTATGTGGCAGCACGTCTTTCCTCTGAATGCTGACTGTGTGCGAGCTGCATCCTTTTATATCTGCAGAACTGATGCAATTCATACTCCCAGCATACGCAGTGATTGCTTTGCATCCTCTATACATCCGCTATGCCTCCGCTTTGTTTCCTATAGGCATCCGTGATGCATCCTCTTCATCCGCTATGCATCCGCCCCTTCCGCTATGCGTCCTCTTTGCAATTCTCCCCCAGAACCCCTGTGGATGTGTCATCCACTTCCATCCGCTGTCATCTGCTAGGCTTCCTACAAACATCCATATAACATTCCCGCTACATCCTACCCACGTCCGTTCTTTTCCATTCTGTTTATCCGAATTTTCACCACTTTTTGGAGCGGATGACAATGGATGGAACCACCCCCAAAATTTTGCTCATCCGCTGTGTCCTTTATGCATACGTTTTGCGTCCGTCGGCCAGTGGGACAGGGCCTTTAAAGTCATTGATGGGGGTGGGGAGAAGAACTTTAATAAGTGTTTGCATTCCACACTCTCCAAAATATATACCTTTTTAAAAAAAATCCTACATTAAGAAATGTTGCATATGAATTTTGCATATTAGAGGGTTCCTTTTGAAACTTAATGAGTATTTAATTTTGCATGCTCTTAAATGTGAGATTTTCAGATTTTTAAAATATTTTCATAATATATTTAATGGAATAAGATAATGTATAAACTTGCATTTCTTCTCCTTAGGGAAAAAAACCCTTTTTCTGCTTAAAGACCTCAAAGGGTCTTTCTCTGTATGCTCTGAAGACAATGGTTATGTTTCTATTTCAGTGTAAAAGAAATAGTTAGAAATAATTTCCTTTTACTTCTTCCAAGAACATCTTATAAGAAAGCAATTTTTATAGGTTTTTTTGTTGAAAAATATCCTTCAGAAAAAGGATCAGGGAAAGAGAGAAGACTTGGAATAGAAGGATGTAAGAAATCAATTAATTAGCTCTTTAACTGTCAGCAATTGTAAGCTTCAAATGCACTGTAACATTGAATTTTTTCAATGAAAAATTGCAGATAGTAATATAACATCAACTCTGATTTTTCTATAAATAGACTGAACCTTTGGCTTTAATTTCAGTATTCATTTGTTTGTTTCTCTATTTGCATTGATTGGGGAATGGCATTTGCTGCAAATAGTAGTAAATCTTTTAAAATCCTCATTGGAAAACAGCATGAAATTATGGAACCGTTTTTATTTATTTTTCTCCTAAAATAAAAAAGCTACCGAAGGAACACAGATGAGACACCAATTAATTTTGACTACCACTGCTGCCTCCAATCTTTTTCTTGCTGTGCTTGAATAAAGGTTCATCTCTCCAACCAATGAAACTTGGAAAAAAAACTGAATCTCCAACCTATTTATATTATTTATCAAAATTCATAACTGGCTTTGGAAAGGTGCAAAGAACTCTGTGCCAAGAAACAGAGGTAGTGTTTATAGTGAGGTAGCCAATACTGTTTGAACAATTGGAAATTTGTAGAAGTTTATGAATCTTTACAACAAATGCATAAATAGTAGGGTTTTATGATGCTTCCCATGGTTGTAAATAAGCAATCTACCCAAAATTATCATTGTTTAAATGTTTCAAAAGGCATATTTTTATAGATACAAGACTGAAATCCTCATGCTGCATATTATGATATCAAAACTATGGATGCAAATTTTTTTATGGAGAATTAAAGTGGGATTGAATGTGGAAATTGTATCTTTCAGCAGTTCCATGATGGTTGGTTTCTTCATTATGTGTATATCATCTTTATTATTTTGAAAAATAACACACAGGCAACAACATATCCAACATATGTTCCTCCTCCTCCCATATTTTCCCTACAACCACAACCCTATGAAGTGAGTACAGTTGAGAGAGGATGACTGATCCAAGGCCTCCGAGAAGGTTTTAATGACTAAGGCACGATTTGAACTCATGTGAACTCATGAATGCTTATTCTTGTTTCTTTGTAGAACATCCATGGCAGAACTATCAAACTCCCAGCCCATGGGCCGGATGTGTCATACACTGGCCATACCCAGGCCCAGTTTAGTGAAGGGAAAGAAAGTCACAATACATCGCATGACTCCACCGTGATGACATGAGTTTGGGACCCCTGGTCCATGGGAATTCTTGAAGAAGGATTTATTTCATTAGATAATGTTATGAGGGAGAGGCGGGTACCATTTTTTCTTCCTTTTACACAGAAAATTCAGAAGAAAAGTATTTTGCTGTCTCAAAATAATTCCTGAAGTGATCAAGTCCAATAAATGCCAGTCTTTCTAATGATGCCCAAATCCACCTTTTGCATGAACATTGGCCTTTCTTCAACTGGGAGACTTTGCCCACTGTCACTCATAGCTTGGTTATTCCCATATTATTACAGTGCAAGGGGCTGCCCTTGAAGATCACTTAGAATTGCAGTGGGTCCACAATGCTGTAGCTTGAGAAGTTATGAATGGTAAATGATTTGAGAGCAGAACTGGTTGCCAGTTTGTTCCTTGGTACAAATCAAGCAGCTGGTGGTCACCTTTAAAGCCCTTCATGGCAAACACATAAAATAACAGATTAACAGAGTTGGAAAGGACCTTGTAGGTCATCTAGTCCAACCCCCCACCCAATCAGAAGACCCTATACCATTTCTGACAAATGGCAGTCCAATCTCTTATTGAAAGTCTCAAGTGATGAAATTCCCACAACTTCCAAAGGCAACTTCTGTTCCCTTGGTTGATTATTCTCACTGTCAGAAAACTTCTCCTTTTTTACAGGTTGAATCTCTCCTTGTTCAATTATTCCTTGTCTGGCCTTTGGGTGCCTTGGAAAACAACTTGATCCCCTCATCTCTGTGGCAGCCCCTCAAATATTGGAAAATTGCTATCATGTCTCCCTTGGTCCTTCTCTTTACTAAACTAGCTGTGCCCAGTTCCTATAACCGTTCTTCATATGTTTTAGCCTCCAATCCCCTAATCATCCTGGTTGCTCTTCTCTGCATTTTTCTAGAATCTAAACATGTTTTTATAGTGTGGATGCAGTATTCTAGGTGTGGTCTTACAAAGATTTTATACAGTGGTATTAGTATCTCACTTGATCTTAATTGTATCCCTCTTTTAATTCAATTTAGGATTACCTTGGCTTTTTTGGCTACTGCTGCACACTGTTGGCTCAAAAAAAAAAAAAGAGGAATTTGTCTCTGGTGCATAAGCTCTCAATGTACATACAAACAATAAATGATTAAATCAGATCATAATAATCATAAAATATATTCATCAAAAATCATAAGATATAACACTTAGTGATAGTCATAGACTGCTAAATAAGCAATCAAAAAAATAAAACTAGGATACTAAATAAAACAATATAAATGGTAAGATCCAAGCAACAAAGTTATAAGATAAGGAAATAGGTAATAGGAAAGATGAGAAGGATAATAATAATATAGCCCTACTAGGCAATTTGACAGTGTGGCAGGAATTAGTTGTTTAGCAGAGTGATGGCATGGAAAAAAAACCTATCCTTGTGTTTAGTTGTTTTGCTATGCAGCTCCCGATAGCATCGTCTTGAGGGAAGTTTATGTGCAGTGTGGGTTTTATAGATATTTTCACAGCCCTCTTTCTGGCTCAATGGAAGGCAATGGAAGGCAACTGTTTTTTTCTGGAGTTCTAACTATCTGTTGAAGTTTGTGTTTGTCTTGTTTGGTCTCAGTGCCAAACCAGACAGTTACAGAGGTGCAAATGACAGACTCAATAATTCCTCTGTAGAACTGTATCAGCAGCTCCTTGTGCAGCCTGAGCTTTCTGAGCTGGCACAGGAAGAACATTCTTGTTCTGCTTTTCTGATGAAATTTTTTATGTTAGGTTTTAAGTCTTAAATTATTACAGAACATAGAAACTTGAAGGTCTCTACAGTTAATTCTGTGTTGTCTAGCACTGTAAGAGGTGGTAGAAAAAGAGGGCTTCTCCTAAAATCTACTATTATTTCTATAGTTAAAGATTGTTTCAGTCATACCACAAGGTTCCACCCAATATCAGTTTGATCCTGAATCTGTTAACTTTTCATGAAGCAACTATTCAACATTCATGAAGATGTGTCAACAGGCCTTTCCAGATTTTCCCTTTGCCTGGTGGGAATGATGTTAATGTTCCTTCATAGAACATGGAATACTTACTTATCGTGATATTTATTTTATTAGGCTGTAATATTTATACTATAATGATTTAGTTTTAATCTTATTACTGTTTGGGGAAGTATGTAAACAACTTAGTGTCAAGCCTGATTAGAGCTGGTTATAAGCCCAGTAAAATAAATATGTTCACGTGCAGCAAGAATCTCAGTTTGAACATGTAGAAAAGCTTTGAATAAAATATAGGGAAGGAAAACTTATGAGCATCACAAATGCATATTCTAAGCTATGGAAAATATGACTTCAATGCCAATTATTAGCCAAAGTTTTCCATTATAAACTTGTTTACATAGAGGCTTTAATGCATACATGAATCAGTTCAAACTTCTGAGG
This sequence comes from Laticauda colubrina, assembly GCA_015471245.1. Lineage (NCBI taxonomy): Eukaryota > Metazoa > Chordata > Lepidosauria > Squamata > Elapidae > Laticauda > Laticauda colubrina. The sequence continues at coordinate 11,271,974 of BLBF01000065.1, read as the reverse complement.
GCAATTCCTCTGTTCGCAACAGAATACCCTATACCATCAAACTTGAGATTCTAGGCTTAGACATCCTTGAACTACGCCAGCTAAAGCCCATGTCACACTGGCCAACGGATGCAAAAAGGATACAGCGGATGAGCAAAATGTTCCATCCGTTGTTATCCGCTCTCAAAAGGGGCAAAAATTTGCATAACTGGAGCGGATAACACGGACGTGGGGAGGATGCAGGGCGGATGCAAAGCGGATGCGGAATGGAAGCCCAGCGGATGGAAGCGGATGGGAGCGGATGGCACAACCGCAGGGCTTCAGGGGGCCTCAGCGAAACAGACGCGGAACGGAAAGAGTGGATGCAGAGCGGAGGCCGAACGGATGAAGCGGATGCACAGTGGATGCACAGCGGATGCACAGCGGAAGCCTAGTGGATGCCTGGCATTAATTGCACATGCGGGGAGGATGCATTGCATCAGCCCCGCGGATATAATGGAAGAAGCTCGGAAGAAGGTTGCAATTCAGAGGAAAGACCTGCTGCCAGACGGATGGGCTGCCTTGCCTGCCCTGCCTGCATGTCTGCCTGCAAGCCTTGCTGCCAGCCTCCCTGCCAGCCTCCCTGCCAGCCAGCAACCCCACAACCATGCTGAAGCACAGCAAGCCTCAGCCATCTGCTGCCAGCCCTTGCAAGAGGGACAGGGCTACCATCACACCCCCTGGCCCTCACTCTGGTCTGCTGGGGCTTCTGCAGCACGGGCTCGCTCTTCTGGGGCTGGGGCTTCTGCTGCTTCTGCTTTTGGAGGAACTGATGACAAGCACTCCAGCACCAGCCACCTCCACAGCACCTGGACCCTTCACCCCTGAGACTGAGCGACCAAGAGGAGTGCCAGAGACTCATTTTTGTCTTATAGCTTGTTGTTAATAAAGTCTATTTTTGATTCACACACTTGCTTCATTTCTTTTTTTTAATAAAGTCTTGGTGGAAACTTTTATAAATGGTTTAAGCCTTTGCTTGTTTGTGGGATGGGTTAAGATAGCTGTGGATTGGGCAGGGATACCTTTGGGATGGGTAATAGCTGTGGGATAGATAAACCTCCAGTGCAAGCATAGTGGGACTGTATGGTCCACCCTCCCAGGTGCCACACCTATGGCCCTTTATTATCAATAACAATGTCATCATTGATCCACACATTTCAAAATAAACACAACTCTTTATTAAATGCCCTATTCATCGTAGCCCAACCAAACATACATGGCCCAATCTCATCTGTGTGATGAGACAGGCTGAAGGAAGCATCCATTAAGCATCTACCATCCTGTCTTGCCACTCCACTGCTCCAGCTGGGGAGTTGCACCAGTGTCTCAGTAGGTTGCGCTGCTTCTTCGCCTCACATGAGGCTCTGTTGGGGACTTGCACATCCTCAGTGTCGATCAGGTTTTGCCCTTGCCTCCATTCCCCAGGCTCCATGTCCCCATTGCCTTCTTGACAGTCCACAAACCTGTTCTGCAACACTGGGTAGCGGGTGCACATGAGTTTGTGCAGGATGCAGCAAGCTTACACGATCCTCCTCAGGGTCTCTGGGCTATGCTGCATGTTGGTGAGAAGGACCTGGAACCTGTCGGCCAGGATGCCAAAGGCGTTCTCCACCACCCGCCTTGCCCTAAAAAGCCTGTAGTTGAAGATCCTCTCTTCACGGGTGATGTATTTGGAGGTGTAGGGCTTCATGAGGTAGGTTGTGAGGGAGAAGGCGTCATCCCCCACGATGAAGTAGGGCACATCTTGTGTGTCGTTGGGCAGCGGGTCTGGATCTGGGAAGACCACCATGAGGTTGCTTTCCAGCCCCTCCTTGAGGTGACTGGCGTTGTATACCTGGGCATCTGAAGATGAGCCGTTTCCTGAAGCATCGATGTACATGAACTTATAGTCAGCATCGACCATGGCGAAGAGGATGATGCTGAAGAAGCCCTTGTATTTGTGATAAGTGGACCCTGACTTGGCTGGCACTTTGCAGGCCACGTGCTTGCCATCTATGGCTCCAACGGTGTGTGGGAAGTTCCACTTCTGATACCACTGCTCTGCAACTTTCTTCCATCCTTCTTCAGTGGAGGGGCACTGGAGGAGCTCCTCCTTGTATTCTTCGATGATGGCCTGCACCACTTCTCCAACAACAAAGCTGATGGTGCTGGGTGGCACCCTCCAGCCGTACTGCATGCTCCTGTAGGTGATTCCTGATGCCAGGTGGTGCAGAGTGAGTGCCACCTTGAGCCCAGGTTCCAGGCTGGGTGGGAAGTTGGTGTTTGCCTTGGTCAACCTGGGTATCAGCCACTGCACAACTTCGTCAGACATGGCTGGAGGCATCCTCATGAAGTTCTGGAACGCCCGAGTGTTTTCGCTCCTGAGCTCCACCATCAGCTTGTTGTACAGTCCATCCTCTGCTCTTCTGGCAAACCATCTTTGGACCCAGACTTTTTTGGGGTGCCACCTTTTCTTCCTGTAGTAGAGTTCACAGAGCCTGTAGATGGTTTCGCAGTGTTGCAGAAGGATGGTGGCTGCCGAAAGGACTTTGTCACAATCCACGGTGGACATGACTGGATGCTGTGGAAGAGGAAGAATCACATGAAGGCTGCAGAAGTCTGCACAGCTAGGCTGCTGGTCTGCAAGTGAGATGCAGATGAGTTGCTCCCCCTTTTTATGGGCAGTATAGGTGTCCCTTTGCATCCTCTAGACATCCTCTAGACATCCTTAATATCCGAGATAGGTCCCCTCTGCGAATGTTTTTTCCGCTTTAAACGCTTTGCTTCCGCTAGGCATCCGTTCTGCATCTGTTCTACATCCGTTCCGCTTCCTCCCTGCGTCCAGGCTGATACGAGTTGCGCGGATGCGCAGCGGATGCCTAGCGGATATAGCGGATGCAGAACGGATGCAGAACGGATGTGTAGCGGATGCATAGCGGATGCAGAACTGGATACATTTTCCACGCAAAAGTTTTAGGCAGCCCAAAACTTTCGGAGTGGATGAAACATCCATAAACGGATGCTGGACGGATAGAGAGGAAGCCAAACGGAGGCAGTGAGTACATCGCGTTTTCGAACAGATGGCAAGGTTTTTTGTCCGTTTTACATCCTCTTTGCATCCTTTGGTTCAGTGTGACATGGGCTTAAGATTAGACTTAAGCATAGTACATAAAATCATATGTTCCAATGTCTTACCAGTTAATGAATATTTCAGCTTTAAGCCCCTGTCACACAGCACCAACGGATGGAAAGAGTCTGTAAAACAGAGAGAAACACTTGCCATCTGTTGGTGAATGCGATGCATCCATTCTGTACTCACTGCATCCTTTCTTCTTCCTCTCTATCCGTCCAGCATCCGTCTACTGACATTTCATCCGCTCAAAAAGTTTTGAGCTGCACAAAACTTTTTGAGCGGAAAATGTATCAAACAAGTCCGTTATACATCCGCTACGCATACGGGGAACATCCGTTAGAGGTCCATCGTCATCCGTTATGCACCCACTATATTGGCTAGGCATCCGCTGCACATCCGCGCAACTCACATCCACTCCAGCAGAAAACGGACACAGAGAGGAAGCGAAACGGAGGCGGAATGGACACGCAGCATTAGTAGCATGGACGGAGAAAGGATGAAAGCAGATGCAGCTCACATACAAAGCATTAAAATGGAAAAAATGTTCATATAGGGGACATATCTCAGATATTTAGGATGTCTAGAGGATGCCTAGAGGATGCAAAAGGACACCTAGCAGAAAACCTATATTTCCTATAAAAAGGGGGAGGAAATCACCTGGATCTCACTCTCAGTCCAGCAGCCCTGCGGTACAGACCTCTTCAGCCTTCATCTGGCTTTTGCTCTTCCACAGCATCCAGTCATCTCCACCATGGATCATCACACACTCTTTTTGGTAGCCGCCATCGTTCCACAACAGTGCAAAGCCCTCTACAGGCTCTTTCACCTGTACTACGTGAAGAAAAGGAGGCGTCCAAGAAGTGTCTGGGTCCGAAGATGGATCGCGAGAAGAGCTGAGTGTAGACTGTATAACAGTCTGAGCTGAGGAACGAACACCCTCATGCATTCCAGAACTTCATGAGGATGCCGCCAGCCATGTTTGACGAAGTTGTGGAGTGGCTGAGACCCAGGTTGACCAAGGCAAACACCAACTTCTGGCCCAGCCTCGACCCAGGACTCAAGATGGCTGTCAGGTGGAGCTCCATTCAAAATCCAGGAAAGAAATACTTAGACTCTTTAGTTTAGAGAAAAGATATCTTTTACTGAAAGTGAAGTGGTAGCAACCAAAGAATTCTGAATCTGAGAATTTAGGCGCGCAATTCACATATAGAAAGTGATGGAAATGTCCCCACCCCCAATAGTTCAAATGACACTTCCAATTAGAAGTTGTGGATATGATCATGTGGGCATCTTCAGGTGATGATGAGGCCTCTGTCCGTTGACCTTGGCATAGTTTGATAATGGGTTGAAGTTGTGCAGAGAGAAGAAAGATAAGCGAGAAATAGAAACCTAACTCTATTTTATGCTCCCCCCTTCCATTTATACATCAGACGAATGTAACTCCTCCAGCTCACTTCCCCAACTATTCCTACCTCCCTTTTCCACCCCCCGTAACTTATGGCAGTCGAAAAGATGCAAAGCAATAGCAGAAAATCTTGAAGACTGACAATGGCAATGACTCTGCGCCACCTGGCCTCCGGGACCATGTACAGGAGCATGCAGTATGTCTGGAGGGTGCCACACAACACCATCAGCATTGTGGTCAGAGAAGTGGTGCAGGCCATCTTTGAAGAATACCTGGAGGAGCTCCTCCAGTGCCCCTCCACTGAAGAAGGCTGGAAGAAAGTTGCAGAGTAGTGGTATCAGAAGTGAAACTTCCCCCACACCGTTGGAGCCATAGATGGCAAGCACGTGGTCTGAAAAGCTCCACCCAACTCAGGGTCCAATTATTTCAACTACAAGGTCTCCCGGTCGGTGAGCTTGACAGTGGCCTGGCCAGATTTCTTCATCTGCAACGCATACGGGGAACATCCGTTCTGCATCCGTTGTCATCCGTTACACGTCCGCTACATCCGCTACGCATCCGCTGCACATCTGCACAACTCAAATCTGCTCCAGAGGAAAGCGGAAACAGGGAGGAAGCAAAATGGACGCGCAGCATTGGTAGCACAGACGGAGAAAGGATGAAAGTTCGCATACAAAGCATTTAAAACGGAAAAAACATTCACAGAGGGGACCTATCACGGATATTAAGGATGTCTAGAGGATGCCTAGAGGATGCAAAAGGACACCTAGTGGAAAACCTATATTGCCTATAAAAAGGGGGAGGAACTCACCTGGATCTCACTTTCAGTCCAGCAGCCCTGCTGTGCAGACTTCTGCAGCCTTCATCTGGCTCTTGCTCTTCCACAGCATCCAGTCATGTCCACCATGGATCGTAACACAGTCCTTTTGGTAGCCACCATCCTTCTGCAACAGTGCGAAGCCATCTACAGGCTCTTTCAACTGTTCTACAGGAAGAAAAGGAGGCGGCCAAGAAGCGTCTGGTTCCGAAGATGGATCGGGAGAAGAGCACAGTTCGGACTGTACAACAAGCTGATGGTGGAGCTGAGGAACGAAGACCCTTGTGCATTCCAGAACTTCATGAGGATGCCTCCAGCCATGCTTGATGAAATTGTGGAGCAGCTGACACCCAGGTGGGCCAAGCAGAGCACCAACTTCCGGCCCAGCCTGGACCCTGGGCTCAAGGTGGCATTGACTCTGCACCACCTGGCCTCAGGGACCCCCTACAGGAGTATGCAATATGGCTGGAGGGTGCCACACAACACCATCAGCATTTTGGTCAGAGAAGTGGTGCAGGCCATCATTAAAGAATACCTGGAGGAGGTCCTCCAGTGCCCCTCCACTGAAGAAGGCTGGAAGAAAGTTGCAGAGCAGTGGTATCAGAAGTGGAACATCCCCCACACCGTTGGAGCCATCAATGGCAAGCACGTGGCCTGCAAAGCTCCAGCGAGGTCGGGGTCCACTTATTTCAACTACAAGGGCTTCTTCAGCATCATCCCCTTCGCCATGGTCGATGCTGACTACAAGTTCATGTACATCGATGCTTCAGGCAACGGCTCAGCTTCAGATGCCCAGATATACAATGCCAGTGACCTCAAGGATGGGCTGGAATGCAACCTCATCATGGGTTTCCCAGAAACAGACCCCCTACACAATGACACTCAAGATGTGCCCTACTTCATCGTGGGGGATGACGCCTTCTCCCTCACAACCTACCTCATGAAGCCCTAAACTTCCAGACTCCTCACCCGTGAAGAGAGGATCTTCAACTACAGGCTGTCCAGGGCAAGGCGGATGGCATCCTGGCCAACAGGTTCCAGGTACTTCTCACCACCATGCAGCATCACCCAGAGACCGTGAGGAGGATCGTGGAAGCTTGCTGCATCCTGCACAATCTCATGCGCACCCGCTACCCAGTCTTGCAGAACAGGCTCGTGGACCTCCAACAAGGCAATGAGGACATGGAGCCTGGGGAATGGAGGAAAGGGCGAAACCTGATACACACTGAGGATGTGCAAGGCCCCAACAGAGTCTCACGTGAAGGGAAGAAGCAGCGCAACCTCCTGAGACACTGGTGCAACTTCCAAGCTGGAACAGTGGAGTGGCAAGACAGGATGATAGATGATTAATGGATGCTTCCTTCAGCCTGTGTCATCACACTGATGAGATTGGGCCATGTATGTTGGGTGGGCCTACAATGAACAGGGCATTTAATAAAGAGTTGTGTTTATGTTGACATGTGTGGATGATTGATTACATTGTTATTGATAATAAAGGGCCATAGGTGTGGCAACTGGGAGGGTGGACCATACAGTCCCACTATGCTTGCACTGGAGGTTTATCTATCCCACAGCTATTACCCATACCAAAGGTATCCCTGCCCATCACATAGCTATTACCCATCCCACAGGTATCCCTGCCCATCCCACAGCTATTACCCATCCCATAGGTATCCCTGCCCATCCCACTGCTATCTTTACCCATCTCAAGGGTATCCTTGCCCATCCCACTGCTATCTTAACCCATCCCACAAGCATGTAAAGGCTTAAACCATTTCTAAAAGTTTCCACCAAGAATTTATTTGATAAAATATATGAAGCAAGTGTGTGAAGCAAAGATAATCTTTATTAATAACAAGCTGTCAAAGAAAAATGACCAAAGTCAAGTGTCCAAGCAAATCACCCAAGTCAAGTGTCCAAGCAAAAATAAATCAACAGTTAGCCACCCAGTCTCTGGCACTCTTCTTGGTCACTTGGAGGTATGCCCAGTCTCAGGGGTGAAGGGTCCAGGTGCTGTGGACGTGACTGCTGCTGGACTGCTGGTGTGAAGTGCCACTGGGGTGCCTGGCCCTGAGAGGGCAATAGGGGACGGTGTGTTAAGGAAGCTCTCAGACAGCTGGCTCAGCACCGTGATGTTGAGAGCCCCTTCCTCCATGACATGGGGTGTCAGCCCCAGTACCGATGACAGATGTACTGAGGCCGGGCTTGGCTGTGGGGTGGAGGAAGGAGCATTGTAGTGGGGCTGTCTGGTCTACAGCTGGGTGAGGACTGGCATTGGTGGTGTGGGTGGCATTGGTGGTGTGGGTGGCATTGGTGGTGTGGGTGGCATCGGTGGCACCGGTGGCACCGGTGGCATCCGATGTACATGTGCCTGGACTGGGAAGGGCTGCTGCCTGTGCTGCTGGACCTCCTGGTAGCCGTAGCCTTGGTAGGTGAGGGCCTGTGGAAAGCCTTGGAAGGGGAGTGACATCACCTGGGGTGTAGGAGCAGACCAGGACTGGGTGGGAGCAGGTTCATCTCGGTCTGGAGGGTTGTGAAGCAGATCAGTGATCCTGTCCTTCACCACCTGGTACTGGGGTTCCACCATGTCCATGAGGGTCTGGTTCACATAGGTGAGGAAGGGCTTGTGGTTGGAGGATGAGGAGTCGGTGTGTACCAGCTGAGAGAGGAGATCTATGCTGCTCCTGATGGTGTCTCTTATCTCCAGCAGGACAGTGTGGCTTTGTCCCTCCGATTTGCGTCTCTGCCTTTCTGTGGAGGTGGAGCTGGGGATGGATGCAGGTTGGGCTGTGGTGGAAGTGCCGTCTCCTTTCTCCCACTGCGTCAGGGGGTCCTCCACACGCTCTGCCATGGGTAGTACAGCTGTCGGGGTGTTCTCCATCGTGGTACACTCCACAGATACCTGCCTGGAGACAGGAGCTGACTCTCTGCTGGAAGAGGACCGGCTCTCAGCAGGCTGCCTGAGAGAGAGGGTTGTGAGAGGGGCTGCTCCTCGTTGGCAGATCTCACCCTCCAGGAAGCTGCACTTGGCCATCACATTGGTCTCTCTGTCCGTCAGCTTGACTGCGGCCTGGCTAGATTTCTTTAGGTGCCGCTTCCCGTACCAATTGTGCATGTGCTTTCACCAGCCGAGGAGCACCTCTGAAGTGTAGCCCAGGCTCTCCGCCTTCTCTCTCCAAGCAGCCTGCTTCCTTTTGGTGTCCCTATAGAGCCTGTGTCCCTTCCGCCATAGATACTCATTCTCTCTCAGCCACTCCAGCACCTCATCCTCATGTTCCTCTTCTTTGTTGTATTGCCTCCTCTCCCGTTCTCGCATCTGCCTCTTCCTCCCTTTGGCAGGACCATATGCGCCCTCATCAGAGGGGCTTCCAGGTTGTAGGGGTTGCTCCTCCACACCACCACCACCACCAGCAGCAGCAACAGTAGCAGCAAAAGCATGACCAGCAGGACCAGCAGCAGAAGCAGCACCAGCAGCACCAGCAGGACCAGGAGCACCAGCAGGACCAGGAGCACCAGCAGGACCAGGAGCACCAGCAGGACCAGCAGGACCAGGAGCACCAGCAGGTCAAGGAGCATGAGCAGGACCAGGAGCACCAGCAGGACCAGCAGGATGAGGAGCAGCCCCAGCAGAGTAAGCACCAGCAGAAGCACCACCACTAGAAGCAGCTTCAGCAGAGTAAGCACCAGCAGAAGCACCACCACCAGAAGAAGCATCAGCAGAGTAAGTACCAGCAGAAGCACCACCACCAGAAGCAGAATCAGCAGAGTTAGCACCAGCAGAAGCATCACCGCCCTAAGCAGCATTAGCAGCTCCTCCAGAAGCAGCATTAGCAGCTCCTCCAGAAGCAGCATCAGCAGAAGCCCCAGCCCCAGAAGAGCAAGCCCGGGCTGCAGAAGCCCCAGCAGAAGCAAACTGAGGGCCAGGGGGTGGGAGGGTGGCCCTGTCCCTCTTGCCAGGGCTGGCAGCAGATGGCTGAGGCTTTCTCTTCTTCCCCATGGTTGTGGGTTTGCTGGCTGGCTGGCTGGCTGGCTGGCTGGCTGGCTGGAGAGCTGTGTCTGGAAGCAGGTCTTTCCTCTGAATGGTGACCTGCTTGGGAGCTGCTTCCCTTTATATCTGCCGGGCTGACACAATGCATCCTCCCCACATGCGCAGTGAATGCTAGGTATCCGCTAGGCATCCGCTAGGCTTCTGCTCTGCATCCGTTTCATCCGCTAGGCTTCTGCTGTGCATTCGCTTCATCCGCTCGGCATCCGCTCTGTATCCGCTTTATCCATTCCACTTCTGCTTTGCTGTACTCCCCCAGAAGCCCTGCAGATGTGCCATCCACTCTCATCTGCTTCCATCCACTAGGCTTCCATGGAGCATCCGCTTTCCATCTGCCATACATCCTCCCCCCGTCCGTTCCTTTCCGTGTTGTCCGCTCTGGTTATGCAAATTTTTGCCCCTTTTGAGAGCGGATAACAACGGATGGAACATTTTGCTCATCCGCTGTGTCCTTTTTACAAACGTTTTGCATCCGTCGGCCAGTGTGACAGGGCCTTTACCCCATTCCTAAGAGGTCTCTGAAGGGCGTACAAAAACGGACAATCGTGCCTAATGTCCCTGTCCTATTGTCCCCAATTATTAGTTCCTATTTCATGTATTTATACTTATGTTTATTCTTATTTCTATTATATTGTTAGCATTTAACAAAATAATATTAATAATATTATTAATATTAATATTAATAATAATAATTCTATTCTCAAGCAATTTTTGTGTCCCTTTCCTTAGCCCCTGAAGAGTAACTAAACTCCTACATATGATTCTACTACGTGTTTGATAACTCCTTCCTCCCTCCCTCCCTCTCTCCCTCCCTCCTGATGAATATTAGGATATAAATTCTTATTCCAGTTTAAAAAAGCATTTTTATTTTGAGATAAAAAATGTTTAGGGATGCAAATTTTGATATATGTCAAAATATGCATGTTAAGATTAACATATCTTTAAGTGTTTTTATGTTTGTAAATAATTGAAACAAGGACCAGAAAAAACTAATTCATAAATGTATCCATCAACTTTCAGTCTTCATTATCAGAAACCATTGACCTATCCAGTTTTCAATTCTCAGTAACTGGAAATGCACAAGATAAAAGGCAAAAGTAGCATGACACAAACTTTATTTGGAAGTCCCTGTTGCAAAATTATTTTTATGGGCCTGCTGCTCTGTTTACAGTTGCATAAGTGTGAGAGAGACAGAAAACTAAACAGTTTGTGGTACAAACAAAGGCCCTAAAAGAAGTCAGACATCAGAAAAAAACCCACTTATTGCTAGATGGAAGAAGCAATGTTTATTCCAAGACCTGGGTCATAAATCAATGTGATTTGCATACTGTCTTGTATTATTGCAAAGGATCAATCACACATGAAGTGAGACAGATTGTTTATGTTCTTTAGAATTAAATACATGTTACATTTTCATTTATAATTCTAGTAATAGTGTGTCAAAATACTTTCAAGTTTTGGGAAGGAAGGAAGGGAAGGAGGGAAGGAGGGAGGAAGGAAAAATTAACCATGAAATAAATATCAGAAAGAAAGAAAGAGAAAAAGAAAGAAAGAAAAGAAAATGAAAAGAAATAGCTTTATAGAAAAAGTTTATTTTTGTTGTCATGTTTTAAGGTTTAACTGACATTTGGAAATCCTAAATCTGCAGAGTTTTAGATTATGAAAAGACACAACAGCTATCAACAGCATTCTTAGATCAACAAAAACAACAAAAGAATCTGATAATTTAGTTCATGTCATGCAGTTTTCTAGGCAACAACAATGGAAATGGTTTGCCACTGCTACTTTCAGGCGTGTCCCCCCCCCCCCCCCCCATAGTTCATTCTAATCAAAACCCCTGACACTTCAGGCTAGGTCACACTGGCTGATGGATGCAAAACATATGCAAAAAGGACACAGCGGACGAGCAAAATTTCAGGGGTGGCTCCATCCATTGTTATCCGCTCTCAAAAGTGGGGGAAATTTGCATAAACAGAATGGAAAAGAATGAAAAGGAACGGATGGGGGTAGTACATAGCGAGGATGGTAAGTGGATGTTCGTAGGAAGCCTAGTGGATGACAGTGGATGGAAGCGGACGACACATCCACAGGGCTTTCTGGGGAGAATAGTGAAGTGGACGTGTAGCGGAAGGAGCGGATGCATAGCGGATGACGCGGATGCATCACGGACACCTATAGGAAGCAAAGCAGATGCATAGCGGATGTATAGCGGATGCAAAGCGTTCACTGCGCATGTGGGGAGGATGAATTGTGTCAGCTCCGTGGATATAAAAGGATGCAGCTCGCAAGCAGTCACCATTGAGAGGAAAGACGTGCTGCCAGACACATCTTGAAAGAACACCATGGTTCATCAGTCAGGGAAGAAGAGGAAGCCTGTGCCTACTCCTGCCAACCCTGGCAAGAAGGAGAGAACCACCATCCCACCCCCTGGGGCTGACTCTGAAGCTACTGGTGCTGGTGCTGCTGGTGCTGCTGGTGCTGCTGGTGCTGCTGGTGCTGCTGCTGCTTCTCCTGATGCTGCTTCTCCTGATGCTGCTTCTCCTGCTGCTGCTGGTGGTGGGGCTTCTCTAGCTGCTGCTGCTGTTGGTGGTGGTGTTGCTGCTGCTGGTGCTTCTCCTGCTACTGCTGGTGCTACTGTTGGTGGTGCTGCTACTGCTACTGCTACTACTGCTGCTGTGGTGGACCAACCCAAAGCCCTCAAAGCCCTGCTGCTGAAGGCACTGAAGCCCCTGCCAGAGGGAGGAAGAGGACCATGAGGAGGAGGTGCTGGAATGGCTGAGGGAGAACGAGTACTTGTGGAGAAAGGGCCACAGACCCTCTCGCAACACCAAGAGAAAGCAGGCAGCAAGGAGAGACAAGGCAGAGAGCCTGGGATGGTGGAAGCACATGCACACCTGGTATGGCAAGCTGCACCTCAAGAAATCTGGCCAGGCCGCTGTCAAGCTCACTGACCAGGAGATGTACGTCATGGCCAAGTGCAGTTCCTGGAGGGTGAGATCCGCCACCAAGGAGCAGCCCCTCTGTCAACCCTCTCCCTCAGACAGCCCACAGACAGCCAGTCCTCTTCCAGCCATGAGACAGCTACCATGTCCAGGCAGGTGTCTTCGGAGGGCTCCACGACAGAGACCCCCCTGACAGCTGCACTCCCCATACCGGAGGATGTGGAGGATCCCCTGTCTCAAATAGAACAAGAAGAAGCAGCAGCCAGAGACCAACCCACATCCATCCCCAGCTCCACCTCCATGGAAAGCAGGCAGAGAGGCAGACTGGAGGGACAGAGCCACACTGTCCTCTTGGAGATCAGGGACACAATCAAAACCAGCACAGATCTTCTCTCTCAGCTGGTCCACAGCAACATACCATCATCGAACCGCAAGCCCTTCATCACCTACATGAGCCAGACCCTCATGGACCTGCCCGAGGCCCAGTACCAGGTGATGAAGGAGAAGATAACAGCACTGCTGCACCATCCTCCAGGCCCAGCTGAACCTGCTCCGACCCACTCCAGGACTGCTCCTCCACCCCAGGCGATGTCACAGCCCTTCCACGGCTTTCAATAGCCCATCACCTACCAAGGCTGTGAGTACCAGGACTTCCCACAGCAGAAGCAGAACTTCCCAGTCCAGGCCCAGGTACATCGCATGCCACAGACACCTCACCTCACCCAGCTGCAGACCAGACAGCCCCACTACACTCCTCCTTCCTCCACCACACAGCCAAGCCCATCAAGAGAAAATCTGTCAGCAGTACTGTGCCTGACATCCCAGGTCCTTGATGAAGGGCCTCTCAACCTCACGGGACTGAGTCAGCTCTCTGAGAGCTTCCTGAACACACCATCTCCTGTTGTCCTCTCGGGGCAATGAGGCACCCCAATGGCGCCTCAGACCAGCACTCCAGCCACAGCCACGTCTACAGTCCCTGGCCCCTTTACATCTGAGACCATGGACATGCCTCAGAGTGACTGAGAATAGTGCCAGAGACTGAGTTGTTACTTGTTCATTTTATCTTTGCTTAAGACACTTTACTTGGTTCATTTTGTTTAAGACAGTTATTAATAAAGGTTATCTTTGCTTCACACACTTGGTTCATTTTTTTTACTTCATAAAGTATTGGTGAAAACTTTTTAAAAATGGTTAAGCCTTTGCATGCTTGTGGGATGGGTAAGGATAGTTGTGGGATAGGTAAGGACAGCTGTGGGATTGATAAACCTCAGTGCAAGCATAGTGGGACTATATGGTCCACCCTCCCAGCTGCCACACATATGGCCCTTTTTTATCAATAACAATTTATTCTTTGATCAACACATTTCAAAATAAACAAAGCTCTTTATTAATGCCCTATTCATTGGAGGGCCACTCAACATAAATGGCACAAATGGCTCATCAGTGTTATGAGACAGGCTCAAGGAAGCATCCATCAATCATCTACCATCCTGTCTTGCCACTCCACTGCTCCAGCTGGGGTGTTGCACCAGTGTTCAAGGAGGTTGCGCTTCTTCTTCCCTTCATGTGAAGCTCTGTTGGGGCCTTGTACATCCACAGTGTCTATCGGGGTTTGTCCTTGCCTCCATTCACCAGGCTCCATGTCCCCATTCGCTTGTTGACGGTCCACAAGTCTGTTCTGCAACACTGGGTAGCGGGTGCGCATGAGATTCTGCAGGATGAAGCAACCTTCCACAATGATCCTCACAGTCTGTGGGTGATGCTGCATGGTGGTGAGAAGTACCTGGAACCTGTTGGCCAGGATGCCAAAGGAGTTCTCCACCACCCATCTTGCCCTGGACAGCCTGTAGTTGAAGATCCTCTCTTCACGGGTGAGGTATCTGGAACTGTACGGCTTCATGAGGTAGGTTCTGAGGGAGAAGGCATCATCACCCATGATGAAGTAGGGCACATCTTGTGTGTCATTGGGTAGGGGGTCTGGATATGGGAACCCCATGATGAGGTTGCATTCCAGCCCATCCTTGAGGTCACTGGCGTTGTATACCTGGCTATCTGAAGATGACCCGTTGCCTGAAGTATCAATGTACATGAACTTGTAGTCAGCATCAACCATAGCAAAGAGGATGATACTGAAGAAGCCCTTGGAGTTGTGATAAGAGGTCCCTGAGTTGGCTGGAGCTTTGCAGGCCACGTGCTTCCCATCTATAGCTCCAATGGTTTGGGGAAAGGTCGACCTCTGATACCACTGTTCTGCAACTTTCCTCCAGCCTTCGTCAGTGGTGGGGCACTGGAGGAGCTCCTCCACGTATTCTTCGATGATGGCCTGCACCACTTCTCTGACCACTTTGCTGATGGTGTTGTGTGGCACCCTCCAGCCATACTTCCTGTTTCTGTATGTGGTTCCAGAGGCCAGGTGGCGCAGAGTCAGTGCCACCTTCAGTTCAGGGTCCAGGCTGGGATGGAAGTTGGTGCTCGGCTTGGTCAACCTGGGTCTCAGACGCTCAACAAGTTCGTCAAGTTCGAACTTTGTTCGTCAACAAAGTTCGTCAAACTCAACAAGTTCGCTGGTGGCATCCTCATGAAGTGCTGGAATGCACGAGTGTCTTCATTCCTCAGCTCTACCATCAGCTTGTCATAGAATCCAAACTCCACTCTTCTCCTGATCCATCGTTGGACCCAGACAGCTCTTGGACGTCTCCTTCTTCCCCTTGTCTCGAAAAGTGAAACAATCTGAACAGGTCTTGGTTCTGGTGTCGCATGATCGCAGCTACCATAAGGAGTGTGTGATGATCTATGGTGGAGATCAATGGATGATATGGAAGAGCAAGAGCAAGGGTGAAGAGGTCTGTGCACCACGGCTGCTGGACTCATACTGAGATCCAGGTGATTTCCTCCCCCTTTTTATAAAAAATATCGGTTTTCCGCTAGGTGTCCTTCCACATATTCTAGGCATACTCCAGACATCCTAAATATCTGAGATACGTCCCATATACAAACATTTTGTCCATTTTAATGCTTTATGTACGAGATGCATCCACTTACATCCTTTCTATTTCCGTGCTACTAATGCTGTGTAGACGTTCCGTGTACCTTTCGTTTCCTCCCTCTTTCCATTTTCAGCTGGAGTGGATGTGAGTTGCAAGGATGCCCAGAGGATGCCGAGAGAATACAGCGGACGTGTAACGGATGACAACGGACATAGAACGTTTGTTGCCCGTATGTGTCGCGGATGTGCATTGTACGCGGTAGAAAGTTCATCCACTCAAAAAGTTTTGTGCAGCTCAAAACTTTTTGAGTGGATGAAATAGCAGTAGATGGATGTTTGATGGATAGAGCGTATGAAACACATACGCATTGAGTACACAACGGATGCATCGCGTTTTCCAATGGATGGCAAACTTTTTTTCTGTTTTACATCCTCTTTGCATCCGTTGGTGCAGTGGGACATGGGCTTTAGAAGTGTGCTCCCATCCTAGTTCTACTCAGGTTTGAAACTGCTTAGTTTTATTGCTGTATCCATTAAGCATTATAATGTGCTGCTTAGAGTATTAAGGAGCAGACCTGCAAATAAAGATAGAACATCAATTAATTAAATCAAAAACAACTGCTGATTTTTTCAAAATTAGACACTGGATGCCTTATGAAAATAATTTTTTTTCTTAGCTAAGTTGAAGATGACATTCACGTGTAGGCCAGTCCGATCAGCAGACTTTGAGAAGTGACTACAAATTGCACATTCTTTTAATCATGTCTTTCAGTGGATGAAACAATCAACCAACTTTCTGCAAAACCATTGTACAGACTGCTCACTAAATTCACCTCTGCATTTTGAGAAACAGGGAATGTGCTTTGATTATTTCTTCCTCTCTCTTGGCAGGCATAAGCAAAACACTGAAGCACAAGGAGAGATTTATAACAATGTGGAGAATTGCCATGAAATTATGATCACCAAAATGTTTTAACATTAACACAGTCTCCCACTGTGTGCTTTTATAAAGTGCTTGAAGGATCTTTCATCTTACACAGCTCTGTCTTTTCACTGTAGGAAGTTTTGGAACTAGGAACTTCTTCACATCTGCATTATTCTTTTTCCTTAGAGGGAAAACATCCATACTCCTCATCCAGAAACCCTAACAGCAAAGAACAGGGACAAGAGAGCAGACAGTGCCTGTAAAAAGAAATAAAAAGAACTGGTGTATTGTAATGGTTAAAGTGGATTAGATCTTGGAGGGGGCAGGATAAATTCTACCCTTATTATGTTATGGACACTAACTGAGTCTTTGAAGGAATTTATCTTACATAGCTGGTATGGGGAAGAGAAAGAGAAATCTTTCTTGTAATTTACCTACTATAGGGAAAAATAAATCTAGCAAACAATTTTTACAGTTGTGAACACAGTTGTGTTACAGAAAACCAAAACCAGTACTGTAATTCATTGCTAGAGAGGAACAAAGAACAGAATTTAAGGAAGTGGATGTACTGAAAATTTCTGGTTGGATAATCTACACCTCACTGTCTTTACAGAAAAAAGACAGAAATAGAAACAATTCATTTTGGGGAAACCGTAAGGCAATAAAACATATTTCATTAAAAGTATTGCACAATTATATAACTTGGTGAAGGTATCTGATTACTGATATGTGGGAGTGTGGTGAAAGGTAAAGTTTCTCCTCGCACATATGTGCTAGTCATTTCCGGTTCTAGGGGGCAGTGCTCATCTTTATTACAAAGCCGAAGAGCCAGCTCTGTCCCAAGATGTCTCCATGGTCATGTGGCTGGCATGACTAAATGCTGAAGGCACACAGAACGCTGTTACCTTCCCACCAAAGTGGTCCCTATTTTTCTACTTGCATTTTTTACATGCTTTTGAACTGCTAAGTTGGCAGTAGCTGGGACAAGTAATGGGAGCTCACTCTTTTACATGGTGCTAGGGATTCAAACTGTCGAATTGCTGACCTTTCTGATCTACAAGCTCAGCATCTTAAGCCCATGTCACACTGAACCATCGGATGCAAAGAGGATGTAAAACGGACAAAAAACCTTGCCATCCGTTGGAAAACGCGATGTACTCACTGCCTCCATTTGGCTTCCTCTCTATCCGTCCAGCATCCATTTATTGATGTTTCATCCACTCCGAAAGTTTTGAGCTGCCCAAAACTTTTGCGCGGAAAATGTATCCAGTTCATCCGTTCTGCATCCGCTTCGCATCCGTTATGCATCCATTACGCATCCGCTATATCCGCTAGGAATCCACTGCGCATCCGCGCAACTCCATCCGCTCCAGCAGTAAACGGACGCAGGGAGGAAGCAGAACGGATGCAGAATGGATGCAGAACGGATGCCTAGCGGATGCAGCATGGAAACAAAGCGTTTAAAACAGAAAAAACGTTCACAGAGGGGACCTACCTTGGATATTAAGGATGTCTAGAGGATGCCTAGAGGATGCCTAGTGGAAAACCTATATTTCCTCTAAAAAGGGGGAGCAACTCATCTGCATCTCACTTTCAGAACAGCAGCCCAGCGGTGCAGACCTCTGCAGCCTTCATCTGGCTCTTCCTCTTCCACAACATCCAGTCATGTCCACCGTGGATTGTAACAAAGTCCTTTCGGCAGCCACCATCGTTCTGCAACAGTGCGAAGCCATCTGCAGGCTCTGTGAACACTACTGTGAGAAGAAAAAGAGGCAGCCAAAAAGAGTCTGGGTCTGAAGATGGTTCGCCAGAAGAGCAGAGGACGGACTGTACAACAAGCTGATGGTGGAGCTCAGGAACGAAGACACTTGGGCGTTCCAGAACTTCATGAGGATGCCTCCAGCCATGTTTGACGAACTTGTGCAGTGGCTGACACCCAGGTTGACCAAGGTAAACACCAGCTTCCGGCCCAGCCTGGAACCTGGGCTCAAGGTGGCACTCACTCTGCGCCACCTGGCCTCAGGGACCATCTACAGGAGCATGCCGTACGGCTGGAGGGTGCCATCCAACACCATCAGCACTGTGGTCAGAGAAGTGCTGCAGGCCATCATCGAAGAATACAAGGAGGAGCTCCTCCAGTACCCCTCCACTGAAGAAGGATGGAAGAAAGTTGCAGAGTAGTGGTATCAGAAATGAAACTTCCCACACACCGCTGGAGCCATAGATGGCAAGCACATGGCCTGCAAAGCTCCACCCAACTCAGGATCCACTTATTTCAACTACAAGGGCTTCTTCAGCATCATCCTCTTCGCCATGGTCGATGCTGACTACAAGTTCATGTACATCGATGCTTCAGGCAACGGCTCATCTTCAGATGCCCAGGTATACAATGCCAGTCACCTCAAGGAGTAGCTGGAAGGCAACCTCATCGTGGGCTTCCCAGATTCAGAACCCCTGCCCAACGACACACAAGATGTGCCCTACTTCATCGTGGGGGATGACGCCTTCTCCCTCACAACCTACCTCATGAAGCCCTACACCTCCAGACTCCTCACCCATGATGAAAGGATCTTCAACTACAGGCTGTCCAGGGCAAGGCGGGTGGTGGAGAACGCCTTTGGCATCCTGGCCAACAGGTTCCAGGTACTTCTCACCACCATGCAGCATTGCCCAGAGACCGTGAGAAGGATCATGGAAGCTTGCTGCATCCTGCACAATCTCATGCGCACCCACTACTCAGTGTTGCAGAACAGGCTTATGGACCTCCAACAAGGCAATGGGGACATGGAGCCTGGGGAATGGAGGCAAGGGCGAAAACTTATCGACACTGAGGATGTGCAAGGCCCCACCAGAGCCTCACATGAAGGGAAGAAGCAGCGCAACCTCCTGAGACACTGGTGCAACTCCCCAGCTGGAGCAGTGGAGTGGCAAGACAGCATGTTAGATGCTTAATGAATGCTTCCTTCAGCCTGTGTCATCACACGGATGAGATTGAGCCATGTATGTTTGGTTGGCCTACAATGAACAGGGCGTTTAATAAAGAGTTGTGTTTATGTTGACATGTGTGGATAATTATTACATTATTATTGATAATAAAGGTCCATAGGTGTGGCACCTGGGAGGGTGGACCATACAGTCCCACTATGCTTGCACTGGAGGTTTATCTATCCCACTGCTATCCTAATCCATCCCACAGCTATTACCCATTCCACAGGTATCCTAACCCATTCCAAAGCTATCCTTACCCATCCCAGAAGCATGCAAAAGCTTAAGCCATTTCTAAAAGTTTCCACCAAGACTTTATTAAAAAAAAGAAATGAAGGAAGTGTGCGAATCATAAATAGACTTTATTAACAACAAGCTATAAAACAAAAATGAGTCTTTGGCACTCCTCTTGGTCGCTCAGTCTCAGGGGTGGAGGGTCCAGGTGCTGTGGAGGTGGCTGGTGCTGGAGTGCCTGTCATCAGCTCCTCCAGAAGCAGAAGCAGCAGAAGCCCCAGCCCCAGAAGAGTGATCCCGTGCTGCAGAAGCCCCAGCAGAACCAGAATGAGGGCCAGGGGGCGGGATGGTAGCCCTGTCCCTTTTGCAAGGGCTGGCAGCAGATGGCTGAGGCTTGCTGTGCTTCCGCATGATTTTGGGGTTGCCGGCTGGCAGGGAGGCTGGAAGGAACCAAGGCTGGCAGCAAGGCTTGGAGGGAGGCTGGCAGCAAGGCTGGCAGGGAGGCAGGCACCAAGGCTGGCAGGCAGGCAGACAGCAAGGCTGGCAGGAAGGCTGGCAGGAAGGCTGGCAGGCAGGCAGGCACCAAGGCTGGCAGGAAGGCTGGCACCAAGGCAGGCACCAAGGCTGGCAGGGAGGCAGGCACCATGGCTGGCAGGAAGGCTGGCAGGCAGCCAGGCACCAAGGCTGGCAGGAAGGCTGGCAGGCAGCCAGGCACCAAGGCTGGCAGGCAGACATGAACCAAGGCTTGCAGGCAGGCTGGCAGCAAGGCTGGCAGGCAGACATGCAGGCAGGCAGGCAAGGCAGACAATCCATCCGGCAGCAGGTCTTTCCTCTGAATGGCGACCTGCTTCCGAGCTGCTTCCATTATATTCGCGGGGCTGACGCAATGCATCCTCCCCGCATGTGCAATTAACGCCAGGCATCCATTAGGCTTCCGCTATGCATCCGCTGTGCATCCGCTTCATCTGTTCTGCGTCCGCTGTGCATCCGTTTTATCTGTTCCCCATCTGCTTTGCTGAGGTCCCCCGGAAGCCTAGTGGACGTTCCATCTGCTCCCATCCACTTCCATCCGCTGGGCTTCCGTTCCGCATCCGCTTTGCATCCGCCCTGCGTCCTCCCCGCGTCCGTGTTATCCGCTCCGGTTATGCAAATTTTTGCCCCTTTTGAGAGCGGATAAAAACAGAAGGAACATTTTGCTCGTCCGTTGTGTCCTTTTTGCATCCGTTGGGCAGTGTGACATGGGCTTTAGCCATTGAGCCATCACGTCTCTTTTGGGGTGTGTGGTTAGCATCCTTTAAAAAGTATATGTCAGGCGGAGCTCCATTCAAAATCCAAGAAAGAAATACTTAGACTCTTTAGTTTAGAGAAAAGATATCTTTTACTGAAAGTGAAGTGGTAGCAACCAAAGAATTCTGAATCTGAGAAATTAGGTACGCAATTCACATATACAAAGTGATGGAAATATTCCCACCCCCAATAGTTCAGATGACTTTCCAATTAGTAGTTGTGAATATGATCATGTGGGCATCTTCAGGTGATGATGAGGCCTCTGTCCATTGACCTTGGCATACTTTGATAACAGATTGCAGTTGCGCAGAGAAAAGAAAGCTAAGCGAGAAATAGAAACCTAACTCTATTGTATGCTTCCCCCCCCCCATTTACACAACAGAAGAATGTAACACCTCCAGCTCACTTCCCAGACTTATCCCTACCTCCCCTTCCCCCCGTTACTTATGGCAGCCAAAAGATGCAAAGCGATAGTAGAAGATCTTGAAGGCTGACAGTATATCAGTGTGATTTCCATACATTTTACAGTTTATTATTTTTAAGGGATGCTAACCACACACCAAATGATGGGGGAAATCAGAGATTTTATGGATTAAATTGTATTTGATTCTTTGCAGGCCCATGGACCACAACACACCATAGGACACTTCTGTCCCTCTATCTGTCCAAATTCACATTCATTGCATCGATGACACTGTCAAACTATCTTATCCTCTGCTATCCCCTTCTCCCTTTGCCTTCAAACATTTCCCAACATCAGGGTCCTGTCCTGTGATTCCTTCTTTCTTATTTGGTGGTCAAAGTATCTGAGCTTCAACCTCAGTATATGTCTTTTTAAAAAACAGTCAGGACTGATTTACTTTAGGATTGATTGATTTGATCTCCTTGCAGTCCAAGTCTCAAGAGACTTCTCCAACTCTGCAATTCAAAAAGCATCAATTCTTTGGCACTCATCCTTCCTTATAGCGCAACTCTCACAGCCATCAGAAATTTAGGTCAAATAATATTGCAGAATTGATTCCATATTTTGCAAATTGTTACATATTTCTCCCACCCCTCTGTTTCATAGGACCTCACTTTGACTCTGTTGACTGATTTCTTTTTTGTGGAGTAAAGATAAAACTTGTGTGGTAGAATAGATCAGGGGTCTCCAACCTTGGCAACTTTAAGACTTGTGGACTTCAATTCCCAGAATTCCTCAGCCAGATTTGCTGGATTAGATAGTTCAATTGAAAAGCAGCCTGCAAAAGGCAAGATGCTAGAACCTGATTACAAGACAATGCAGTAGATGGTATTCAGCAGGTTTTGTACAGTTCTGGAGAACTGGTAGTACAAATTTTGAGTAGTTTGGAGAACTGGCAAATGCCATCTCTGACTGGAGATTTTACAAAATCCTTCCCTTCCACACCCACCAATCACAGAACTGGTAGTAAAAAAATTTGAATCCCACCACTGTAACTTGTGAGAACATTTAGAGCTAACTTAAAACTATAGTTTTCATTGCCACTTTGCATATAATTTCATTCCTGAGAAATATGCTTCCTTTCTCTTTTTTTAATGTATTCTCAGGATGCTTGAGAATTTCTTTCAAATTCTTTTTGTTGGAAGTTTTGAGCTTATATAGTATATTGCACTATTGCAGCTCCAACTGACATTATTTTATATGGTATGCCTTGGCATTAAAAGTTCCCTGCTTATCTATAGTTCCCAATCTGGGGGAAAAGATCTCTTTTATGCCTCCCTGGGGATTTAATTCAAACAAGGAAAAAGGTCTAATGAAAAATAGGATAATTATACACAGCCATTGACTGATGGTTCAAGACCATCATACTCATGAATTTCATCAGTGTTCCTTTGTTCTTAAAGGATGTGGATGGGTGGAAGAAAAGCAAATTCACTTGAATGATTATCTATAGATAGAAATGAAATTTTTGGCACAATCAGAAATCCCTAGTTCATGCCTCTAAGTTAGATAAGCAACAAACAATGGCAATGGTACTTCCAAAATCAAAGAAATTACTTTGTAATTTCCTTGGATAGTCTCCCAGTCCAAATAATTCAGATACATTTCAGTATATCAGAAATACAATAGAAAAATTCAAGTTAATTGCTAATATAAGTTTAAAAGGTTCTCTTTCTGAAAACCATATTAATGGTGTCTGCTTCCTATGCAAATTCTACCAGTTTAGCTACATAATTAAATTGATTGTTTATATTTTAGAGTATTTAAAGTCTAAAATTAAGGCAGTAACAATAAAATAGAGTGATAATTAATTATAATAACTTACTGGCACAAAAATAAAGCTGAGACAAACAATAAAAGGATTTTAAGGGAAAAATGCTTCTATGGAGCTCAGAATTACTTTTTAAAGTATCTGGAAATTACTTTTAAAAATGTGCTTGCAGATCCTATCTTCCTTTTCCTTTTTTCTCCTGCAGAGTTACAAACAAATTTGATAAATAAAATAAGTAAATAAAGTATAACCAAACTGTGTTATTATTTTATATGACGTGGAGCCAAGTGACTACGTAACATTTTAGCTTATTTATTAACCCTCATTTATTTTATACATTCATAATCTTTCTGAATGATCTTTCAAAAATTACAAAATTAAGGTTGTGGGAAACCAGAAGGAACACAGAGAAAAAATATATTTAATTTTGGTTTGGTTAGTTTCCATGAATAATAGAATAGAGGGAGAAAAATGATAGCTTGTTACACAGAGAGGGTGGCATACACTGTTCAGGTAATTCCCCGTTAGGAGAATGAGCGCATACAGGGAGACGTAGTGAAGTGGTGAAGAATAACACACACACAGCACACAGCACACAGCCACACTGTATAGTATAATGTAGGTTTTTACTTCCAGTAAAACGTTTAAGCAAAGTTCAACAAAACAGTCCAAGTCATTCATGGTTAAAGCAGTCAGTCTTCAGTCCAGGGATAATCCAAATATCAAAGTCCAGTATCAAAAACAGTTCAGTAAATAGACTCACATCAAACCAAGACGAATGATGATCAGCAACAGTCAATGCAGGAAGGGCAACACTCTCCAGAAAAGGACAGGACAAACCAGTTTTCTGGCTCCATCTTCTGGCCATTTGGGGAACCACATCCAATTACAATTTTAGCATTTCCTTAAGGCCCGGTCCCACTGGCCCAAAAATTCGGGGGTGGCTCCATCCATTGTCATCTGCTCCAAAAAGTGGTGAAAATTTGCATAAACCGAATGGAAAAAAAATGGAAAAGAACGGACGTGGATAGTATGTAGTGGTGATGTTAAATGGAGGTTCATAAGAAGCCTAGCAGATGAAAGCGGATGGAAGCGGATGACACCTCCGAAGGGGTTCCGGGAGAAAATTTTGAAGTGGACACAAAACAGATGGGGCGGATGCATAGCGGATGAAGCGGATGCATCACGGACGCCTATAGGAAACAAAGGGATGCCGCGTGGATATATATCAGATGCAAAGCATTCACTGCACTTGTGGGGAGTATGAATTGCATCAGCTCCACAGATATAAAAGGATGCAGCAGGTACTCAGTCAGCATACAGGGGAAAGACGTGCTGCCAGATAAATCTTGCAGGGACACCATGGTTCGTCAGTCAGCCAAGAAGAGGAAGTCCATGCCTACTCGTTCAAGCCCTGGCAAGGTGAAGAAGGGCAGAACTAGCATCCCACCCCCTGGCAATGACTCAGTCTCTGGCACTATTCTCAGTCACTCTGAGTCATGTCGATGGTCTCAGCTGTTAAGCAGCCAGGGACTGTGGAGGTGGCTGTGGCTTGAGTGCTGTCTGAGACACCATTGGGTGCTTGGCCCTGAGAGTATAACAGGGGATGGTGTGTTCAGGAAACTCTCCAAGAGCTGACTCAGTCCCGTGAGGTTGAGAGGCTCTTCATCAAGTACCTGAGATGTGAGGCACAAGACTGATGACAGATTGTCCGTTGATGGGCTTGGCTGTGAGCTGGAGGAAGGAGGAGTGTAATGGGGCTGTCTGGTCTGCAGCTGGGTGAAGTGTGGCATCTGTGGCATGCAATGAACCTGGGCCTGGACTGGGAAGATCTGCTTTTGCTGTGGGAAGTCCTGGTACTCATAGCCTTGGTAGGTGAGAGGCTGTTGAAAGCCGTGGAAGGGCTGTGACATCGCCTGGGGTGGAGGAGCAGACCTGGACTGGGTAGGAGTAGCTTCAGCTGGGCCTTGAGGGTTGTTATTTTCTCCTTCATCACCTGGTACTGGGCCTCGGGCAGGTCTCTGAGGGTGTGTCTCACATAGGTGATGAAGGTGTGGCGGCCCGAGGATCCTCTGTCCAACTGGACCAGCTGAGAGAGAGGTTCTGTGCTGGTCTTCATTGTGTCCCTGATCTCCAACAGGACCCTCCACTCTGCCTCTCTGCCTGCATCCTGTGGAGCTGGGGGTGGGGGTGGGGGTGGGTTGGTCTCTGGTGGCTGCTGCTTCTTCCTCCATTTGTGACAGGGGATCCTACAAGTCCGCCGGCATGGGGAGTGCAGCTATCGGGGAGGTCTCTGCTGTGGGGCCCTCTGAAGACACCTGCCTGGACAGGCTCGCTGGCTCCTGGCTGGAAGAGGACTGGATGTCTGTGGGCTGTCTGAGGGAGAGTGGTGTCAGAGGGGCTGCTCCTCAGTGGCAGATCTCACCCTCCAGGAAACTGCACTTGGCCATGACATACATCTCCTGGTCAGTGATCTTGACAGCAGCCTGGTCGGATTTTTTGAGGTGTAGCTTGCCATACCAGGTGTGCATGCGCTTCCACCATCCCAGGAGTACATCTGCAGTATAGCCCAGGCTCTCTGCCTTGTCTCTCCAAGCTGCCTGCTTCTTCTAGGTGTCCCGATAGAGTCTGTGGCCCTTTCTCCAGAGGTACTCATTCTCCCTCAGTCATTCCAGCACCTCATCCTCATGGTCCTTGGAAACGGTGTACTGTTTCCTCTCTCCCTTCTCCTTCCCTTGCCTCTTCCTCCCTCTGGCAGGGCCTTCAGCAGCAGGGCCTTCAGGGGCTTGAGCAGCAGGGCCTTCAGGGGCTTGAGCAGCACGGCCTTCAGGGGCTTGAGCAGCAGGGCCTTTAGCAGCAGGGCTTTGAGGGCCTTGGTGCTGGTCCACCACAGCAGCAGCAGCACCAGCAGCAGCACCAGCAGCACCACCAGCAGCAGGTTTAGAGTCAGTGCCAGGGGGTGGGATGCTGGTTCTGTCCTTCTTGCCAGGGCTGGAACGAGTAGGCACGGGCTTCCTCTTCTTGCCTGACTTGCAAACCATGGTGTTCCTGCAAGATGTATGTGGCAGCACATCTTTCCTCTGAATGCTGACTGCCTGCGTGCTGCATCCGTTTATATCCACGGAGCTGATGCAATTCATACTCCCCGCATGCGCAGTGAACGCTTTGCATCTGATATACATCAGTGCAGCATCTGTTTTGTTTCCTTTTGGTGTCCGTGATGCATCTGCATCATCCGCTATGCATCCACCCCTTCCGCATGTGTCCACTTCGCAATTCTCCCCCGGAACCCCTTCGGAGGTGTCATCTGCTTCCATCCGCTGTCATGAAGATCCGTTTAACATCCCCGCTACATACGACCCCTTTCTGTTCTTTTCTGTTCTTTTCCGTTCTTTTTATGCAAATTTTCACCACTTTTTGGAGCGGATGACACGGATGGAACCATCCCTGAAATTTTGCTCATCCGCTGTGTCCTTTATGCATACATTTTGCGTCCGTTGGCCAGTGGGACTTAGCCTTTAGCAGGATACAGTTTTAGTTCATTATAGTTATTTGGAACTGTATTCACTTGGCATACAACACTAGCCTGATATCTATCAGGTGGTTATGTTACGTCGGGTTGAACGTCTTGGTAATATAGGGCTAACTGGTGGACTCACCTGTGCCACCAGCTTCTGTTCTCCTATCTCCTCCAGTGCCTGTTCTACTACTTCCTCCTGTTCTTCCTCTTTTATGGATATTTGTGGTTTACTTATTTAATCTTTAGGGACTATTTGCATGTCAATAATAATATCATTGCTGGATTTCTGTTCCAGTTTATTCCACCCAAAGTGCTCAAGAAATTTAGCACTAGCGCTACAATAAACATGAGCTGTGCCTGGATCCCAAAATCTAAATGATCTATGATTGGCCTCATAACCTACAAAAAATAATTTCTTAGCTGTATGTTACCCTTTCAGTCTTACTTGTGAGGGAATATGCACCCATGCTGGAGCTCCAAATGTATGTAGGGAACTTAAATTTGGTTTTCTGCCATGCCAATGAGTGAATGGCAATTTTCCTGTTGTTGTGTTAACTACATTGTTTAAAACATGGTTACTACACATTATAGCTTCACCCCACAGTGTTTCAGGCAAACCTGAGTCAGGTAACAATGTGAGCCATGGCTTGTAATGTTTGCCCTCTTCGTTCTTTACAAATGAGTTATGTTGTAGTCTGTAAGGTGCAGAACGTTTATGCTCAACACCAGCCAGTTTCAACATAGTTTGGAATCTTGTTAACAAACTCAGTCCCATTATCAGTTACTAAAATAATTACTTTACTTTTCATTTTTCTCTCAGCAAATCTTAGCCAGTTAAAGAAATGTTGGAATGTTTCTGTTTTGTTTCTCACGAGATAGCAGAAACCGTATCATGAGTAATGGTCCATAATACTCAAAACATAGCAGGTACCTCCCAAACTAGGTTTCTTAGGACCAATTATGTCAGCAAACACAACCTCCAAAGGTTCTTTGGTCTTAAACCCATTAAGTCTGTTTGCTGGAGTAACCTTGCTTTTTTCCTGGCTACAGGCATTACAGTTTAAATACTTGCTACAGGTTTTAAATTTTACTCCCTCTAACAAGTCAACAGTTTGTTTGAGCATTTTGAAATTAATGTGCCCCAGATATCTATGTGGTAAATGTATACATTCATCATGTGTCTTAACATTGCTATAAACCAAGTTAGCCATCTGGAACTGGTCATCATGTAACACATATAAATCATTCGCTAAAGTAGCAGTAACACTTTTACTCTCTTTCTCTATTATACAGTTATCTCTCCTAAAGGTTACTACATAACCAATATTAACTCAATCCCTTACTGGTAACAAATTAAATTTCAGTTTATATACATATAAGATAATTAAATGCTCATTTACACAAGAACAATATTCAGTACCTTCACCAGACGCTTTCATCTTCCATCCATTTGCCAATGATACATGTTGTTTACTCATGGACATCTTTACAAATGTCTCTCTATTTCTAGTAATGCACTGCGATGCTCCACTATCAACAACCCACAAATCATGGTTTACAGTTGAATTGCTAGACATAGCTAAACTAACATTCTTCTTAGCCTTCTGGTGATTACCAGTATTCTGTCATTTGCCCTTCTTACAGAACCTAGCTATATGTCCCCTAGCCTCACAAGAAAAACATTTCCTAACAGTATAGGCAGTTGAAGACAAATCCTCTTCTTTTAATTGTTCCTTTCTCAGTTGGTCCCTATCCAGTCTGTTAAGCCTGGGTTCCCCAACCAGGGTTAGGTAGACAAGCTAAACAGAATGTGCAGCATTAGTCAGATAGGCACACAGATAAATGAGTGAGCTAAGCTTGTATGTTTATTCACATACAGTAAAAATAACAGATACGCTTGTGCTATCAAGAATATATTTTATTCCAGTATAAGTTTATAGCATAGTCAAAAACAGTCCAATATTCATTTACCATGTAGTCAGTCCATTCAGGGATATTCAGTTAGCAAAGTCCATGTAGAATATCCTATTGTCAGTTCACATAAATCAGTCCGTTGTTGTCTCTCCCGTTCGAGCAATGCAGTCTTGCTTCCAAGCAGTAATCAGGGATCATCAAAGCCAGAGAGAGAGAGAGCAAGCTGTAGCCTTGCTACTTTTATATGGTTTTCATAACCACACCCACAGTTGCTATTTTACAGTTAAAGCTGCATACACTAACTATGATTTATAGTTAGTATTTCACCTAAAACAGTTAGGGTGAACAATGTTATCCCTAACATTCTCCCCATTTAGGTTACAATAATAACTATGAATCATTTACATTTTTAAATTATATTTTTCGCAACTTTCTTTAAACTTAGTTGCTCCTTGAGCTTTTGTAAATTGGTCTGCAATGTTTTCTTCTGACATGCAGTATTCCAATCCTATCAGTTGATTCTTCACTGCTTCTCTTACATTCAAATATCTTAGGTCAGTATGTTTTGATCTAGTTTTTACAGCAATACTAGTAGCTAACTTTATAGCTGATTGGTTATCCTCATATACCATAATGGGATCTTTTATAGTTATTCCCATGTCCAACAACAACTGTTTGTAGAAAATCAAATCAGTGCATAATAATGACAGACATGAAAATTCAGCTTCCATTGTAGATAAGCTAATATGCTGTTGTCTGATTGACCTCCATCCTATCAGTGTCTTACCAAATAATATAGCCATACCAGATGTTGATTTTCTAGTGTTTATATCAGTTGCAAAACTTGCATCTGCATAAGCACTAAGACTCAAATCACCCTTTGGCTCTATATATAATGCATGGTTTATAGTTCCCTTCAGATATCTCAATATTCGTTTTAAAGATGTCCAATGATATTCTTTTGGATCTGAATTAAAACGTGCCAGCTGATTTACACTATAAGCAATATCTAGCCTTGACCAATTGCTTATATATGATAAGCTACCAATCAAAGATTGATATATGGACTTATCAAACTTGGGACTTTGATCATTAATTTGGCAAACTTCTTGACTCATTGGAGTCTTTGCCGGTTTACAAAGTTCCATCTTATAATTTTTAAGTAATTGGCAAATTTTATCTTCTTGAGATATTTTAAAACCATGATTTGTTTTAGTTATTGTCAATCCTAGATACCTTTTTATTTCACCTAAACGCTTTATTTTTATCTTCTTGGCTAATAATGATATTATCTCATTAGCCTCATTATTAGTTTTAGTTATTAAAGCAATATCATCAGTGAATAACAATAATAATGACACCGTTCCATTATTTTCTCTTTTAAACACACACGGATCTGCTAAACCAGATTTAAAACCTATATTGTTTAATTCTTTCACAATATATTGGTTCCACTCAAACCCAGATTGTTTTAATCCA
The DNA here is from genome assembly GCA_015471245.1 of Laticauda colubrina. Lineage (NCBI taxonomy): Eukaryota > Metazoa > Chordata > Lepidosauria > Squamata > Elapidae > Laticauda > Laticauda colubrina. The sequence goes on along the minus strand of BLBF01000065.1, from coordinate 11,242,071 downwards.
TAAAGACTCTTTTTGAGTTTCCAACAATCATTGCTATTTATATTATTTTCTTTTATGCCAATTGGTTTTCTTAAATATATAGTGTGCTGCAATGGTGCATGTAGATAAGCAGTTTCTACATCTAAATGGTTAACGATATAGTTTTTCTTAGCTGCCCACACTAATGCTGTTCTTAAAGATGTAGCTTTAAGGCTTGGCGCAAAAACTTCATCGTAATCAGATGCAGTTTGATTAAATCCTTGAGCTACTAACCTAGCTTTATGGGTAACAGTCCCATCATTTCCAGTTTTTACTTTAAATATCCATTTGCACCCAATGGATTTTTCTCCTGGAGGTAATTTGGCATCTTCATACACTTTCATTACCTTTAATGAATTTAGTTCTTTTTCCATTGCCTTTTGCCAATTCTCCTGATCCTTAGCAGGATACATCCTAAGTTCATCTACACTAGTTGGAACTTTAGTTACTTGGCAAACTATACTTGCTTGATACCTATCAGGTGGTCTAGTTACACGTGTAGTACGTCTAGGTATTATAGGACTTACAGGTGGACTTTCCTCTATTAATTGTTCTTGATCATGTAACTCTTCCTGATCAACTATTTCCTCTTGTTCTGGTCCTATTTGCTCTTCGTGGACTTCTTCTTTAATTGGACTCTTCTTATAGCTAATCTCATCTTTCTGCCTTTTGTAGGGTTCAATAAATACTTCATTATTTAAATCTTGCTCTAATCTATTCCATCCTACATGTTCTAAGAATTTTGCACTAGCACTGGTGTAAACTCTAGATGTACCTGGTTCCCAGAATCTATAAGATCTATGATTAGATGTGTAACCTACAAAAATCAATCTTTTAGCTCTATGCTGTCCTTTGTATCTAAGTTGTGTAGGGATATGCACCCATGCTGGTGCACCAAATGTGTGCATGTAACTTAAATCAGGTTTTGTACCATGCCACAGTGTGAATGGTAATTCACCTGTTGTTGAATTAACAACATTATTTAATATATGATTACCACACATTATTGCTTCTCCCCATAAATTGTCAGGTAATCCTGAATCAGACATCATAGTTCGTGCCATTGATTGTAATGTTTGGCCTCTTCTCTCTATAAAGGCATTATGTTGTGGCCTATATGGTGCAGACATTTTATGTTGAATCCCCAATTGTTTTAGTCTGTTTTTAAATTTATTATTTGTGAATTCAGTGCCATTATCAGTGATGAGAGTTACTAATTTCCTTTTGGTTTTTCTCTCAGCGAATTTTAGCCAATTAAATATATTTTGATATGTTTCAGTTTTGCTCTTCATTAAATAGCAAAACCCATATCTAGAATAGTGATCCATTATACTTAGTATATGACGAGCTCCTCCTACACTTGGTTTTTTCGGACCTATTAAATCAGCAAATACTACTTCTAAAGGCTCTTTAGTAGTAAATCCATTAACTCTATTAGCTGGTATGACCCTGCTCTTATTTTGATTACAGGCATTACATTGCAAATACTTATCACAAGGTTTCAAGCTTATTCCCTTAGACAATTCAACAGTTTTCTTAAGCATTTTAAAATTTAAATGCCCTAGCCTTCTATGTAACAAGTGAATACATTCATCATGAGGTTTCTGGTTTTCATAAATTGTGTTAGCCACCTTTAAACCATCATCATTTAACACATATAATCCATCTCTTAAAGATGCAGTAATTTTCTTATCATCTTTTGTAATTAAGCAGTTATCTCCCCTAAATGTAACTACATATCCTAGTTTAACCAAAATTCTAACTGAAATTAAATTAAACTTAAGTTGTGGTACATATAACATTTTTACATTCTCTTTTATAAAAGAACAATATGCTATACCTTCACCTTTAGCTTTCAGTTTCCAGCCATTGGCTAACGATATCTGCTGTGTACTCTGGGACATTTTAATAAAATTTTTGTTATCATTTGTTATACAATGGGATGCTCCACTGTCAACCACCCATAAATTATTTTTTACAGCTCCGTTAGTATACATGGCTAACTCTAATTTTTTATTTATTTTTTGATGATTTTTAGTGTTCTGGCCAGCGTTCTGGCGCTTTGCCTTTTTACAAAATCTTGCCAAGTGTCCTCTCCCTGCACAATTAAAACACTTTTTAATTGTGTATGCAGTAGGAGATTCATTATCTTCTTTTTGAGGTTGCTCCCTCCTTAATTCATCTCTTTCATGCCTTCTTCTGGCCTCTTCGATCAATCTGCCAGTTATATCAGTTAAAGTTAAATTTTCCTTTGGCAAAATTTCAAGTGAAGTTACGTAGTTATCATAACTTTCATCAAGGGAAGATAGAATTATATAAACTTGATGTTGTTCAGAGAACATAAGCTCTTTCTCGTGGAGTTCCTTAAAAATGCTTTGCATAGTTTTTAAATGACTCAGCATATCACCATTTGTTTGGAGATGCGTCCTGAAAAGCTTCCATGTTAGATTTATGTGAGCACCAATATTATCTCGAACATAAATTCTCTTCAGCTTCTGTCAACACCCAAAAGCCGTTTTCTCTCCGTGGATATAAACAAGCTGTTGATCAGTTAAGGTTAACCCAATTATGCAAATGGCTTGTTGATTTTTATGCATAAATTCCTCTATCTTTAGTCTGTCTTCCTCATCCTCTTGATCCCATTCTTCTACGTTTGGTGGATTTTCAATTATGTTCCACAGACCTTCTCTTCGTAGAAGTAGACTACATTTTGTAGACCATGATACATAGTTTGTTCCATCCAGCTTGGATATAAGGGACAAACTTTGTAGATTGACTTGTGCCATGTTTTCTTATATGGATATAAAAATATAATTAATAAAACACAGCTGTCTGTTTACTGTAATGTATAACAACATAAACTCTCACTTTTTACATAAATCTGTTTAACCTAGTTAAACTGACTTTGCAGCCTCTGGGCCCATAACCAGTGTTAAGCCTGGGTTCCCCAACCAGGGTTAGGTAGACAAGCTAAACAGAATGTGCAGCATTAGTCAGATAGGCACACAGATAAATGAGTGAGCTAAGCTTGTATGTTTATTAACATACAGTAAAAATAACACTTGTGCTATCAAGAATATATTTTATTCCATTATAAGTTAATAGCATAGTCAAATAACAGTCCAATATTCATTTACCATGTAGTCAGTCCATTCAGAGGTATTCAGTTAGCAAAGTCCATGTAGAATATCCTATGTCAGTTCACATAAAAATCAGTCCTTTGTTGTCTCTCCCGTTCGAGCAATGCAGTCTTGATTCCAAGCAGTAATCAGGGATCATCAAAGCCAGAGAGAGTGCGAGCAAGCCGTAAGCAAGCTTGCTACTTTTATATTGTTTTCTTAACCACTCCTTTAATTGCTATTTCACAGTTAAAGCTGTATACACTCTAACATACACTAACTATGATTCATAGTTATTATTTTACCTAAACCAGTTAGGATGAACAATGTTATCCCTAACACCTAGAGTATGTGGAAGGACACCTAGCGGAAAACCAACATTTCCTATAAAAAGGGGGAGGAAATCACCTGGATCTCACTTTCAGTCCAGCAGCCCTGGTGTGCAGACCTCTTCAGCCTTGTTCTTGCTCTTCTACATCATCCATTGATCTCCACCATGGATCATTACACACTCCTTTTGGTAGCCGCTATCATTCAACACCAGAACCAAGCCCTCTTCAGACTGTTTCACCTTTTCTATGCAAAGAGAAGAAGGAGACATTCAAGAGCTATGTGGGTCCAAAGATGGATCGGGAGAAGAGTGGAGTTTGGACTCTGTGACAAGCTGATGGTGGAGCTGAGGAATGAAGATACTCGTGCATTCCAACACTTCATGTGGATGCCATCAGCCATGTTTGATGAAGTTGTGGGGTGTCTGAGACCCAGGTTAACCAAGGCAAACACCAACTTCCATCCCAGCCTGGACCCTGGACTGAAGGTGGCACTTACTCTGCACCATCTGGCCTCTGGAATCACATACAGAAACATGCAGTATGACTGGAGGGTGCCACACAATACTATCAGCATTGTGGTCAGAGAAGTGGTGCAGGCCATCATCAAATAATGCGTGCAGGAGCTCCTCCAGTGCCCCACCACTGAAGAAGGCTGGAGGAAAGTTGCAGAGCAGTGGTATAAGAGGGGGAACTTTCCCCCACATCATTGGAGCCATAGATGGGAAGCACATGGCCTGCAAAGCTCCACCCAACTCAGGGTCCAATTATTTCAACTACAAGGGCTTCTTCAGCATCATCCTCTTTGCCATGGTTGATGCTGACTACAAGTTCATCTACATTGATGCTTCAGGCAACGGGTCAGATTCAGATAGCCAGGTATACAACACCAGTCACCTCAAGGATGGGCTGGAATGCAATGTTATCATCATGGGTTTTCCAGATCCAGATCCCCTACCCAATGACACACAAGATGTGCCCTACTTCATCGTTGGTGATGATGCCTTCTCCCTGAGAACCTATCTCATGAAGCCCTACAGTTCCAGATACCTCACCCGTGAAGAGAGGATCTTCAACTACAGGCTGTCCAGGGCAAGGCGGGTGGTGGAGAACACCTTTGGCATCATGGCCAACAGGTTCCAGATACTTCTCACCACCATGCAGCATGAGCCACAGACTGTGAGGAGCATCGTGGAAGCTTGCTGCATCCTGCACAATCTCATGCGCACCCGCTACCCAGTGTTGAAGAACAGGCTTGTGGACCATCAACAAGGGAATGGGGACATGGAGCCTGGTGAATGGAGGCAAGGACTAAATCTGATAGACACTGTGGATGTGCAAGGCCCCAACAGAGCTTCACGTGGAGGGAAGAAGCAGCGCAACCTATTGAGACACTGGTGCAACTCCCCAGCTGGAGCAGTGGAGTGGCAAGACAGGATGATAGATGATTAATGGATGCTTCCTTGAGGCTGTCTCATCACACTGATGAGATTGTGCCATGTATGTTGAGTGGCCTTACAATGAATAGGGCATTAATAAAGAGTTTCGTTTATGTTGAAATGTGTGGATCAATGATTAAATTGTTATTGATAATAACGGGCCATATGTGTGGCAGCTGGGAGGGTGGACCATACAGTCCCACTATGCTTGCAATGGAGGTTTATCTATCCCACAGCTATCCTTACCCATCCCACAGCTATAATTACCCATCCCATAGCTATCCATCCCACAGCTATCATTACCCATCCGACAGCTTTCCATCCCACAGCTATCCTTTCCAATTCCAAAGTTATCCTTACCCACCCCACAGCTATCATTACCTATCCCACAGCTATCCATCCCACAGCTATCATTACCCACCCCACAGCTGTCCATCCCACAGCTATCCTTACCAATCCCACAAGCATGCAAAGGCTTAACCCTTTTTTCAAAGTTTTCCCCAATACTTTATTAAGTAAAAAAAAGGAATCAAGTCTGTGAAGCAAAGATAACCTTTATTAATAACAAACTGTATGACTTTATTAAAAAGCAAAATGACCCAAGTAAAGTGTCTTTAAGCAAAGATAAAGTGAGCAGGTAACAACTCAGTCTCTGGCACTCTTTTCAGTCACTCTGAGGCGTGCCCATGGTCTCAGATGTAAAGGGGCCAGGGACTGTGGAGGTGGCTGTTGCTGGAGTGCTGGTCTGAGGTGCCATTGGGGTGCCTGGCCCCGAGAGGACAAGAGGAGATGGTGTGTTCAGGAAGCTCTCAGAGAGCTGATTCAGTCCCGTGAGGTTGAGAGGCACTTCCTCAAGAACCTGGGATGTGCGGCCCAAGACTGATGACAGATGTTCTGAGGAAGGGCTTGGCTGTGGGGTGGAGGAAGGAGGAGTGTAGTGTGGCTGTCTGGTCTGCAGCTGGGTCAGCTGAGGTGTCTGTGTCGTCTGTGGCATCCGAGGAACCTGGGTGTGGACTGGGAACGGCTGCCTCTGCTGTGGGAAGTCCTGGTAGTGGTAGATTTGGTAGGCGAGGGGCTGCTGAAATCCATGGAAGGGCTGTGACATCGGCTGGGGTGGAGGAGCAGACCTGGAGTGGGTAGCAGCAGGTTCAGCTGGGCCTGGAGGGTGGTGCAGAAGAGCTGTGATCCTCTCCTTCATTGCCTGGTACTGGGCCTCGGGCATGTCCATGAGGGTCTGGCCCACATATGTGATGAAGGGCTTGCGTTTGGAGGATGGTATGTCAAAATGTACCAGCTGGGAGAGGAGATCTGTGCTTGCTTTGATTGTGTCCCTGATCTCCAAGAGGACTTTCCCTCCAGTCTGCCTGTCTGCCTGCTTTCTGTGGAGGTGGAGCTGGGGGTGGGGGTGGGTTGGTCTCTGGTGGCTGCCTCTTCTTGCTCCATCTGAGACAGGGGATCCTCCATGTCCTCTGGAATGGGGAATGCAGTTGTGTGGGGGGTCTCTGTCGTGGGGCCCTCCAAAGACACCTTCCTGGACACTGTAGCTGTCTCCTGGCTGGAAGAGAAGTGGCTCTCTGTGGGCTGTCTGAGGGAGAGGGTTGACAGAGGGGCTGCTCCTTGGTGGCAGATCTCACCCTCCAGGAAGCTGCACCTTGTCATGACATAGGTCTCCCGGTCAGTTAGCTTGACAGCGGCCTGCCCGGATTTCTTCAGGTGCAGCTTGCCATATCAGGTGTGCATATGCTTCCACCATCCCAGGAGGACATCTGACGTGTAGCCCAGGCTCTCTGCCTTCTCTCTCCACGCTGCCTGCTTCTGCTTGGTGTCGCGATAGAGCCTGTGGCCCTTCCTCCACAGGTACTCTTTCTCCCTCAGCCATTCCAGCACCTCCTCCTCATGGTCCTCGGAAATGGAGTACTGTTTCCTCTCCCCCTTCTCCTTGCCTTGCTTCTTCCACCCTCTGGCAGGGGCTTCAGGGGCTTCATCAGCAGGGCTTTGAGGGGCTTGGGGCTGGTCCACCACAGCAGCAGCAGCAGGAGAAGCAGCAGCAGCAGCAACACCAGGAGCACCAGGAGCACCAGCACCAGCAGCTTCAGAGTCAGCGCCAGGGGGTGGGATGATGGTTCTCTCCTTCTTGCCAGGGCTGGCAGGAGTAGGCACAGGCTTCCTCTTCTTCCCCATGGTGTTCTCTCAAGATGTCTCTGGCAGCAGGTCTTTCCTCTGAATGCTGACTGCTTGCGAGCTGCATCCTTTTATATCTGCGGAGCTTACGTAATTCATCCTCCCCGCATGTGCAGTGAATGCTTTGCATCCTATAGGCATCCGTGATGCATCCGCGTCATCCGCTACACATCCGCTACGCATCCGTTCCTTCTGCTAGGCATCCGCTTCGCTGTTTTCCCCCGGAAGCCCTGCAGATGTGTCATCCACTTCCATCCGCTTTCATCTGCTAGGCTTCCTATGAACATCCGCTTTACATCCCTGCTACATCCTCCCCATGTCCGTTCCTTTCCGTTGTTATCCGCTCTGTTTATGCAAATTTGGGGCACTTTTGAGAGTGGATAACAACGGATGGAAAATTTGCTCATCCGCTGTGTCCTTTTTACATATGTTTTGCATCCGTTGGCCAGTGTGACCTAGCCTTTAAAGGAGAAAGATTTTGCAGAGGAAAATTAAATAAGAAATTGAACTTTTTTAAAAGGAAAATACAGTGGAGCAAACATCATTACAGAATTTATGGGATACAGCAAAGGCAGTCTTGAGGGGGCTGGTCACAGCATATACAGCGAAAAGGAATAAGGAAAGATGGCAAAATCAGGAGGAGATTAAAGACCTAGAAAATAGATTACAAAAATAAAAATAAAAAAATAACCCACAAGATGAAAATTTGAGGAGAGAGATGATTCTTACTAGGCCTAAATTGAACATTATAAATCAGGAAGAGAGAGTTAAAGAGGTGAAAAGGGCAAAACAGAATTTTTTTGAACATGCAAACAAATAAACCAGGAGGGTGGTTAGCTCATCAGTTAAGATTAGTAAGAGAAAGAAGGTTGATACAAGAATTGGAGGAGGAGGATGCAAAATTAGAGTATCGAATGACTGAGAAAAAGAAAATAGTACAAAAATATTTTGAACAACTATATAGGGAGAATGGAATAAACCCTGAGAATATAGAACAATATTTGAAAAGGAAAGGTCTCCCAGAAATTAGACCGGAACAGAAAGTGATATTAAATAAAGAAATAACAGTGATGGAATTGAAAAGGGCGGTTGAAAGGCAGAAAGATAATAAGATGCCAGGGACGGATGGTCTTCCAGCAGAACTGTATAAATGTATTCATGAATATCTTGAACCAATGATATTAGATGTGTACAATGAGGTATTAATTAAACTTTGCCAAATTATCCGATTCATGCAGAGAAGCAAATATCTCACTAATTCCTAAAAAAGATTTAGATCACAAACAGATTAAAAATTATAGACCAATCTCACTCCTGAACGTAGACTATAAAATATTTGCAACAATAATGTCAGAAAGACTAAAAAATATATTAAATGAACTTATTCATATTGACCTTCTAGACAGATAAGGAACAAAATAAGGATAGTATTAAATGTATTAGAATACTATGAGGCCCACCCATGAAAGCAGGCAGCATTGATTTTCTTGGATGCTCAGAAGGCCTTTGACAATCTCAGCTGGCAGTTCTTGAACCAACAGGTCGAAAAGATGGGATTTGGTCTAAATTCAAGAAAATGATTGGCACAATTTATTCAAACTAAAAAGCTAGGGTAATTGTAAATGGGGAGATTGTTGAAACTTTAAGATTATGAAAGGTGTTAGGCAGGGATGTTCAATGTCAACCCTGCTTTTTATCTTGATCATCGAAGTGCTTTTAAATCAGATTAGACAAAGAAATTGGACTGAAGAGCAAAAAAGAAGAATATAAAGTACAGGCGTTTGTGGATGACTTAGTGTTTTCTGTGGAAGATCCAATGGAATCAGGGATCTATCTAATTGAAGAATTAGAAGAATATGGGGCAGTAGCAGGACTAAAAATTAATAAAGATAAAACAAAAGTAATAACCAAAAACTTGATCGAAAGTAAAAAAAAAAAAACAAGTGGAAAGGAAATTGGGATTACAAAGTGTCAAAAAACTTAAATATCTAGGAATTTGGTTAACAGGAAGATGCTCTTCCATAAAAGAGGATAATTATATGAAATTACTTCCACAGATAAAGAAAGATCTGGGCAACTGGAGAAAATTACAACCATCACTATTAGGCCAAATAGCAGCCACAAAAATAAACATACTACAGAAAGTATTATATTATTTTCAAACAATACCTATAAAATTAGATAAGAAAATCTTTAAGGAATTAGATAGGACGGTAATGAAATTTATATAGATGGGGGGGAAAGCACAAATAAAACTGACAAATAAAATAAAATGTTACAAGATAGTAGAACCAGAGGCAGCCTTGGACTCCCAAAATGGGAAACATATTATCAAGCGGCAATTTTACTATGGGTTAAGGAGTGGATAAACTTAAAAAATAAAAGAATTTTGATGATAGAAGGTCATGACCTCCAAATTGGATGGCATGCCTTTCTATGGGATAAAAAGAATAAGATCCGCTCCTATTTCCATAGACATTTGATAAGGGATTCACTTTTACAAACATGGGAGAAAATTTTTAAAAAGCATTATTTGAAAAAAACAAACTGGATCTCACCTGTGGAAACTATATTATATGAAATACAAGGACATTAAAAAATGATTAGATATAAAGAATTGGTAGATGAACAGGGGAAATTAAAAACACTGGATAAACTAAAAGAACAAGGGACAATATTAGACTGGTGGGTATAGTTGCAAATTCAAACTAAATTTAAGAAAGATGTAAAGGAGCTAGGGATAGATAAAGATTTACAAAAATTGGACCAAATCTTGACAGGCAAGGATATAAAATTTATAACACAAACATATAATTATTTACTGGAGGTAGAACTAGAGGAGGAAATTGCTAAGGGACCAATGATTGCCTGGGAGAGAAATGTGGGTCATAATATAAATTTGGATGAGTGGGAAAAGACTTGGACCAAGAACTGGAAGCTGACATTTGTCAATGGCATTCAAAGAAAATCAATATAAAATGTTTTGTAGATGACACTTAGCGCCGGCACGACTGGTGAAAATGTATCCAACCTTGAAACCAGAATGCTGGAAGTGCAAACAAAAGAAAGGAATATGTGGTGGCAATGTATAGAGGTCAAAAAATACTGGAAGAATGAGATGGCTTCTTGAGATTACAAAATATAAATTGAATTTGGAACCGGAAATGTTTTTATTAGGTATGATCAAAGGAAATTTGAGTAAAGATAAAAGATACCTTATTGTACATATTTTAACTGCAGCAAGAATCATGTTAGCACAAAATTGGAAGAGTGATAAAACACCACCAGATGAAGTTTTGATTCAAAAAATAATGGACTGTGCTGAACTAGATAAATTCACTATTGAACTGAAAGGCAAAGAGTTTCGAGAATACTATGCGACATGGGAGATGTGGTACAAATGGGTGAAGGATAAGGATAAAAATAATGTATATACAATGACACAATAACTGTTAATGGAAATGAGATTTTTGTATTTTTTGTTTTAAAAGAATATTTTTTTTTAAAAAAAAAATAAGAATTCCACTATGTTTACAATACTTCGCAGCCTACTCTCAAAACAGGAATAGACAAGGTGATGATTTAAGAACATGAGCAAAAATTTCCAAAGCAGCAATTGATACTATTTATTTTCTCAGTTTTGTAATCCAAGTTGATTTCATATCTTGCTAAATATTGTGCATGTATGCTCTATATTGCATTGACTCAAAATTCTATCAGGTTGGCAACTTGGCATCCTATGGATGTTATAGTCCAGTATCTCATTATCACTTGCAATTGGTTAAGCCAGCAAGATCTGGTTGAAAATGAAAACAATAATCTTTTGTGAATACAATGTTAATGTGAAGATCAAATGTAGGATCTCAGAATTGGCCTGAATGAGTCAAACAAATTTGAACAGAGAAATTGGCTTGTACAAGACAGTAAACCATTTTGTGTTTGCATTCTTAAGTCTTACAACAGGAGTAACACATTATGACTCATATAAAAAAAACCTTTCCAACAATGTAATCTAAATTGATCATTCAAGAGGGGATGATCCAGGTATAAAAGTTTGCTGTGGGAATAAGCAAGCACAGTTAATACATTCTCACTATTCATTTACCTTTGTCATATTCTTACTACTTGAAATTTATTTCTAGCTTTAAGTTTAGAAAAGTATCATAGCTGCTTTACATGAGATCATGAACTCAGAAGATTGGATCAGAATGAGGCTCTCAGCAATTTGATGGTGTGTGAACATACTAACAAACCAAACTTTTCTAATAAATCAACTTGAAAAAGGAAGTAGAATTCAGAAATGAAGAAAATAATGTTTGTCATTAACTACTGTATGACCTTGAATATATAATTATGGGACTGAACATCTTCATTGCAGATAGTGTCCCTTCCCCTCCCAATTAATAATGAAAAATCACAATTATAACCAGTCCAATTAAAGAGGAGTCATTTTCATGCTGCTTCTTCCTTTTGGTGATGTTTATTTATCTGTCCCTCACTCTCATTCTCTCTTTCTTGGAAAAACACCAAAGATGAATTTTTAAACAACTTGCAAATTCTAAGCACACAGGTTCTGTTCTGTACAATCATGACCTTTTTAGTATTCTGTATTTGGATTATCCAGCCATTTCCCTTTTTGCTTCAGGCAGTTTGGAATGAGTGCTGACAAAAGTAAATAATACAGATGCGGCTCAACCTAATAAATAGGTCATAATATCTGGGAGAAATATATGTAAAATTTATAATATATGTTGAACACAATTCTTCAGATGGATCGTCATTTGGAACACAACACATCAGACATTACAGTTGTCGAAAACCAAAACATACAATTTATTGATATTGCTGTACCAGGAGATGCCAGAGTTGAAGAAAAAGAACTGGAAAAAATCGTGAAATATTGCGACCTGGCAATTGAAAGTATGAGATTATGGATGAAATATGTAACAGTGATACCCATTGTCATCGGGGAACTTGGTAACATGTCCAAGAATTTTGCATAATACATCAAGAAGTTGTAGCTTCCTTATGCAGTGCCAGCAGAGCTGCAAAAGACTGCATACTCAGAACAACATATATCTTAAGAAGATTCTTGGTTGATACCTAGGATGCTGGCAGCAACCTGTTGAGCCAGTCAATGACATTTGTGATACATTTTTAAGAGTTCTGTTGACTGAGTTTTATATTTAATGAATAAAAGATAATAACAATAACAATTACTGCAACTACTACTACTACTACTACTACTACTGGGAACTGGCTAAAATCAAGAACATTGAAAAACAAAACTGAAAGCTTTATTTTGGCTGCTCAAGAACAAGCCTTAGCCATAAATTGCATGAAGGCAAAGATTCAGCATGTCACTACTAAACTGCAAATGCCACCTCTGTAATGAAAAAGATGAAACAGTTAACCATTTAATCAGTGGGTGCAGCAAAATCTCACAAACTGAATATCTAGAACACCATAACTGAGTTGTTAAAATCATTCACTGGAAACTGTGTCAAAAGTTTGGATTTGAGTATAGTAACAACTACCGGGAACATCCGGTTGAGAAGGTTCTTGAGAATGAAAAAGTCAAGATCTTGTGGGACTTCAGAATTCAGACTGACAGGCACTTGGCCCACAACACACCTGACATAACAATAGTTGAAAAGAAAAAGGGTTGGTTCATTGACATTGCAATACCTGGTGATGCACGAATTGAAGACAAGCAGCAAGAAAAAATTGCACAGTACCAGGACTTACAAATTGAAGTTGAGCGATTTTGGAAAAAGAAATCATGTGTTATCCCAATTGTGATTGGAGCCCTTGGAGCAATACCTAAAGAGCTACCTCGCTATTTGGAAATTCTGAATTTATCAGATTTGAATACTCTGATTCTACAAAAAACCACCCTACTTGGAATAGCTTATATCCTCCGACGCTACCTTAACAGTTCCTAGCTTGTTGATTAGGACTCGAGCTATTGAGCTACCAACCAGCCTCAAAGGTTGTGAATCTCACCAAAGATGATGATGATAATGATTAACAACAACAACAACCCAATCGTGTCCATTATTGCTATTTGCTTTTCTTGCATTCGTTTTAATTTGGTTTGCTTCATTCTGGAATCAATGTACAGCATTAAAGATTAGTAAGCAACAGAGACATGTTGTGCAATACATTTGTCTTATGAATCTATTTTGTCTTCCTATCAAAGAACACAGGAGTTTCTGTATCAACATAAGCCAATAAACTTTGAAATAAGTCCAATATCTCAAAAGTAGGCTGAGTCCATACATAGGACTACAGAAAGCTTTGGCTCAACTTCAGTTAGTCAGAAGATAATTTTGTAAAATTATCCCTTCATACTGAATCCAGTTCCTGAGTCAATATGACATGTCAATTTTATTGCGTGCCCCTCATTCATATGAAAATTTGTTGAACTTTGGGGAATGTGTACACCCTAATGATTTTTATGAAGTTGACTCATTGCACCTATTCAGATCAATGTTAGATGAATCACTGATTCAGATCAGATATGCACATAGGATTTTTACATCCTGTACTTGGTGTCTAAATAAAATAAATATCTAGCATTGATAAAGTTACCCATTTTGCATAATGAAATGTCTACAAGAAAATAACAAAGCTCAGAGAGGACCAAAGGAATCTTATTTCAATTTTGAACTACAAATATTCTCCTTTAATGGTAAAGAAATATCTATAAAGCCAAATCAAATTTTCTAATGTAAGTAAATCATTTTGTAATGCTAGTTTAGCAATGTAGTGGTCTTACTATTCTCACTAACTTATCTATTATTTTTTTATTTATTCATTTTATTGTTTTCTAACAATAAGCTTGTTGGACATTTCCCACATATTCCTCCTTTAAAAAACAGCTTTATTTTTTTCTCTTTGCTGAAATTTCATTCTTTTGTATCTTCATAACACAACTTGCATCGCATCTCCAACATTATATTTTTAGTTAAACAAACATAAATTTTTGTCTTTCTTCTGAAGTCTTTTCCTGCTTCATTAACATTCTGTGTGATTGTCTCTTGTTCTTTCCACTCCTGTTTTTAGACCTGAATATCTAGAGTGGCAATTTTTTGCCAAATTAGGTTTTGAACCAACAGAAATATAATGAGGGCAACAATTGCTGTGTGGCACTGAGGGCTCCTGCAGAGTTTTCCTTATCAATAAAACATACATTTGCAGGCAGTGAGAAGGGGCTGGAATACACTGCTCAAAAAAAATAAAGGGAACATAAAAATAAGACATCCTATTTCTGAATGAATGAAATATTCTTATTAAATACTTTGTTCATTACATAGTTGAATGTGCTGACAACAAAATCACAAAAAATTATCAATGGAAATCAAATTTAGCAACCCATGGAGGTCTGGATTTGGGGTTACGCTCAAAATCAAAGTGGAAAAAAACACTACAGGCTGATCCAACTTTGATGTAATGTCCTTAAAACAAGTCAAAATGAGGCTCAGTAGTGTGTGTGGCCTCCACGTGCTGTATGACCTCCCTATAATACCTGGGCATGTTCCTGATAAGGTGGCGGATGGTCTCCTCCTCCTACACCTGGACTAAAGCATCCCCCAACTCCTGGATAGTCTGTGGTGCAATGTGGCATTGGTGGATGGAGTGAGTCATGATGTCCCAGATGTGCTCAATTGGATTCAAGTCTGGGGAATGGGCAGGCCAGTCCATAACATCAATGTCTTCGTCTTGCAGGAACTGCTGACATACTCCAGCCACATGAGGTCTAGCGTTGTCATGCATTAGGAGGAACCCAGGGCCAACCGCACCAGCATATGGTCTCAAAAGGGGTCTGAGGATCTCATCTCGGTATCTAATGGCAGTCAGGCTACCTCTGGCAAGCACATGGAGGGCTGTGCGGCTCCCTAAAGAAATGCCACCCCACACTATTACTGACCCACTGCCAAACTGGTCACGCTGAAGATGGTTGCAGGCAGCAGAACGTTCTCCACAGCGTCTCCAGACCCTGTCATGTCTGTCACATGTGCTCAATGTGAACCTGCTTTCATCTGTGAAGAGCAGTGGGTGTCAGTGGCGAATTTGCCAATCTTGGTGTTCTCTGGCAAATGCCAAATGTCCTGCATGGTATTGGGCTGTAAGCACAACCCCCACCTGTGGATGTCGGACCCTCATACCACCCTCATGGAGTCTGTTTCTGACCGTTTGAGCAGCCACATGCACATTTGTGGCCCACTGGAGGTCATTTTGCAGGGCTCTGGCAGTGTTCCTCATGTCCCTCCTTGCACAAAGTCAGAGGTAGTGGTCCTGATGCTGGGTTGTTGCTCTCCTGTGGCCTCCTCCATGTCTCCTGATGTATTTGCCTCTTTCCTGGTTGCACTTCCATGCTCTGGACACTACGTTGACAGGCACAGCAAACCTTCTTGCCACAGCTCGCATTGATGTGCCATCCTGGATGAGCTGCACTACCTGAGTCACTTATGTGGGTTATAGACTCCATCTCATGCTACCACTAGGGTGACAGCACCGCCAGCATTCAAAGGTGACCAAACCATCAGCCAGAAAGCATAGGAACTGAGAAGTTCCTGCAGAACCTGCAGAACCCCTCCTTTATTGGGGATGTCTTGCTAACTGCCTATGCTTTACATCTGTTTTCTATTCCATTTGCACAACAGCATGTTAAATTGATTGTCAATCAGTGTTGCTACCGAAGTGGGCAGTTTGATTTCACAGAAGTGTGATTGACTTGGAGTTACATTGTGTTGTATAAATGTTCCCTTTATTTTTTTTGAGCAGTGTATTTAATTCAATTTCTATGCTGGA
Source organism: Laticauda colubrina (assembly GCA_015471245.1). Taxonomy (NCBI): domain Eukaryota; kingdom Metazoa; phylum Chordata; class Lepidosauria; order Squamata; family Elapidae; genus Laticauda; species Laticauda colubrina. The sequence continues at coordinate 11,226,168 of BLBF01000065.1, read as the reverse complement.
GATGTGGCTTTAGAGAGCTAAATCTCTTTGGAAATTATAAGAGGGAATCAGATGCATGACAGAAGACCAAAACACAATGGCTTTGTTCCTATTGAATCACTAAACTTGTTTTTCTTGTAATTGACACAGGTATCATCTGGGAATAACTCTAGTTTTGCTTTTCTAAAATGGGCACTATAGCATTTCCCACTTCAAAGGTGGAAATGTTGGTGGTCATCTGAGGACATTCAGTTGCAATTGTCCCAGACTAACCATGCAACAACTATCAAGTCTTTTCAAGCACAACCTCTTGTCCCCAAAAGAGAATCCCTCTTGAATTGATAGCACTAACCTTCTGGCTGGCATTTTAAAAGGTCTTGAAAACACTTCATAAACCCAGACTTCTAATTTTTGAAAGTTGTAATCTTCATGTTTAATTTTAATAGCTTATTAAATATATTAATAGAATAAATTAAGAACCGACATACTTACTTAACCCTCATTTGATTCCTTTTTAGAATGAGCAAGCCTACATAAAGCATGGAAAAGGAATAGGAAGGAAGGAGGGAGGAAGGGAGGGAGGGAGGAAGGGAGGGAGGGAGAGAAGGAAGGAAGGAAGGAAGGAAGGAAGGAAGGAAGGAAGGAAGGAAGGAAGGAGGGAAGGAAGGAAGGAAGGAAGGAAAAAGGAGCACAGGGGAGGAGAGAGGAGGGAAAGGCAAGGCAATGTAATCTTCTTACATTGCCATAGTTCTTGCCATAGTTATTACCAGATAGCCTTACAGATATTGATGACTACCATTTATTATGGCTGTGGTTAACAGAAATTTTACAGAAAAAATTCTTATAGATTCGTGAAGATGTAACTTAAATTACAGCCTGACTGTTTAGGTTCACATGCAGTAATCCCTGCCAACAATGATGATATCAGTAAATTCTGACAAATATTGGCCAGTATAACTCAAGTACTACCAGAGACCAATTGTATTCTGAGTATTCTAGGCAAACTAAAATAGGTAACCTTGAGAAGACCTTGCAAACTAGCCTATTATTACCTACATCCACCACCTAGAAAGTATAGGCCATTATATTTTTTTTGACATGCACACTGTATTTTTATAAATTCTAGTTGATTCCTTTCACTGAAAAATGTTATGAGACTATCTTTGCCAGTGGAACAAAGCGTAATAATAAACAATGGACCTGACTTTATTTATAGGAGGAGTGGGGTTGTTAGTCTAATGATGACCCAAAAACCAGAAGTCTGGTAACACCTTTTCTGACTTATCATTTTTATTCAAAGACAGAGGTTTTTGTGAGGGTTTTTGCCATTTAATTACTTGTAATTTTGAAAGCAAGAGATCCATGCTTCATTTATATAAACTACGAGTCTCTTCCATTTGAATGAAGTACCGTATATATTTTTTACCTTCAGAGATTAAAGTGGAATGATAGGGAGAGTCTTCTCAATAAACCCTCTCTCTCTCTCTCTCTCTCTCTCTCTCTCTCTCTCTCTCTCTCTCCCTCCCTCTCCCCTCTCTCTCTCCTATCAAATATTTGAGTTATATGACAGCTAACCAATTAAAAACATTATACAAAGCATAAAACATTTAAAAATAACCATAGTTGCAAAAACACAGTCCAGGGAAAGAACCACCACACAAACTGACATAGCCATTGCATAGACTCTGATGCACATCTAGAACCCCAGAATTGATGACAAAACCATATTTTTAAGGTCTCGTGAAACTTTTAAGGTTCAAGGTCTGAAAACAGCTATTACTGATGAATGTCACTGCACATTCAAATAGAAACCAATTGATTTACATTTATTTGCTAAGCAATGGTTTTTTTGTGTGTGTTTTATAAGCCTCCATCCATCCAGAACACATAGCAATGTTCCCCAGATGTGTTAAAGGATTAGTTATCCCAAATTACTGCTGACAGTTATACTATCTGATTAGATACTTGTTAAAGTTCATTTCTCCATATAAAACAATTACTTAGCATTGTCCAATCAGCTGTATCCTTTGATCCTCTTAAGGCCCCAAACAATATGTCTGCATCTTCCCCTGATAGCATTCCAGCAGTCTCTTGGCCTCCCAAAGGAGCTTCTTATTTCATCTTGTTTTAATTTTAATTACTAAACTCTGTGAACAATTGGAAGCAATCTAAATAATACAAGCAAGCATCAATGACATAGTTAGGGGTATAATCAACACCTGAAATTTACCAAGGATAAAACCAGCAGATTAAAAAATAAACCCTAATATTCTTTTATTTTACTCTACAGTAGATAAAATTATTAATGCTCACTTTACAGACTGCATGAAGCCCCAAAGTCCTTTTTTGCTCTGTCTGAGGTCAAGAAAAATTTAATAAGACTGTTCTGAACATCAACAATTTCTCACCCACTTATTTCTGGATAAAAACAAAAGATAGTTGAGATGAAACCAAGGGATTGGAATGCATGGTAGGGGAATTGAACATGGTAAAGTACATGGAATTAAGCCTTGCTGTCTGGTTTTTGTTTTGATTACACCTAACTCAATGCACATGTGATCCCGTCTCATTCCATTCAATGAGGGAATACTACCACAATAATTTTGGGATACTTATACATTTAAGACCCATCTTAAATCTAAGATTTACAAGACAACCACCCGCCCATTCAATATGACATTGAACACTGGGTAACAACAACAGGGACCCAAAGCTATATCCATAACATGGAAATGAAAATGTTTCATTGGATATTGGGCATCTCTCTTGACCATATCACAAATGATACCATTAGACAACATTTTGGTGTGGCACTAATCATAGAAAAGTGAAGATAGACTCTGGTGGTATGGACATGTTCAGAGAGCAGCACCTTCCACTACGGCCAAGACTGCCTACCAACCAGAAAACAATAGCCGGTGACCTCATGGCCATCCAAAACAGAAATGACAAGATACTATCAACAACGATATGCAAGACGCAGGCCTGCATTCTGGAGATGCAGCTGACCAGGGGTGGGATTTTACCAGTTCACACCTATTCAATAGAACTGGTTGTTAACATTCTAAACAGTTTGGAGAACTGGTTGTTAGAAGAAATTACTGGCCTAATTCTATAAGGAAGGCAGGAAGGAAACATTCTGTTGATGCTTACAGAAACTGCCTCTCCATTAACCCTTATTATATTCTTGACAGGACTAGACTCCTGTATCAGGAACGTCTCTGAAGGTTTTTTCCCCCTCCTTTGCTGATACTTTGCTTGTGTGGAGTGACTATTCAAAGTTACAATGTCACTGAAAAAAGTGACTTATGATCATTTTTCACACTTACAACTGTTCCAGCATCCCCACAGTCATAAGAGGCCAGGCGATGAGATGTGTGCCTCGATATGAATGATATTGAGTTGGCCACACCCAGCCAATAACATGACCACCAAACCATGTCCACCCGGTCACATGACCACCAAGCCATGTCCATCACCTAAGCCATGCCCATAGAACAAGTTGTTAAAAATTTGAATCCCACCCCTGCAGCTGACCATGGAGGAGGAGGAGGAGGAGGAGGAGGAGGAGGAGGAAGAAGAAGAAGAAGAAGAAGAAGAAGAAGAAGAAGAAGAAGAAGA